>OY744608.1:8976602-9146602 GCA_963556255.1 Allolobophora icterica
AAAAGTTGCGGTAATAACATAATATAGAAGCTGATGTTTAGTTGGAGAATGGTCGAATAGCTTAATATACAATTTCGACCTCGATTGTTCATGCATTTGTCTGCTCTAGACTTGTGTGACGCCTAATGTCCCTTATTTGATTATTATTACCGAGGGACGGATACTGTTTACTGATCTTATATCCGGTTACTTGTGAATCAATCCTAGAATCAATCCTACAAAGCATCATTAATATTCATACAGGTTATCTTATGATATAGTCAATGCAGGAAAGCTGTTTAATGAAATTTAAACGTGTTATCAAATAAAGACAAAGTAGTGTCAATTCACACAAGTCACAACATTAATAATGAAGTTCTGGCTATAGATATACGGTAAGTAGGAAAATTGAAAGAGCTGCCATAGATAGAGTAATGACTCTAGTGAGTAGTGACAAGCATAACAAACAAATTCAATTTAGATAACATTATAATGCTTTAACATGCCGTATTGCCGTTTAACAAAAATATCGACGCGATGCCTATGCCTTTTGTGATTTTGATTTGGTGAGCGGACGCACGTGCGTCCAGTGCGTCATGCTGCGGACGCCGCTGCTTAACGTATGTACCTAGACCAGCAATAAATATTCTGATAATTATTTAATGATACTTAGTTACATGCTGCGGACGCCGCTGCTTAACGTATGTACCTAGACCAGCAATAAATATTCTGATAATTATTTAATGATACTTAGTTACATGCTGCGGACGCCGCTGCTTAACGTATGTACCTAGACCAGCACATAAATATTCTGATAATTATTTAATTATACTTAGTTACCCTCCCTCGCTGTAGATCAGTGGTGCACAACGTCCGGCCCGCGGGCCAAAATTAATCTGGCCCCCGACGAGCCATCATGTGGCCCGCGATGTCCAACAGGAAAAGCGACTATTTATAAGCCAGCACTCACATTAAGTCTACAGTGACTTGCGCACTGTGGTCATTGTAAAACCATCAGTATTATAGTAATATAGAAATACCACGAGTCCCCTTTATAACTTTTTATATTTACTTTTATACTTGTTTTAGCGCACACACCATCTTCATAGGCCTACATTTTTAGATGCATTCATCCTAACTAAGCGGAGTCATCACTTGTTTGGCCCCCGAAGGGTTCAAAGAAATGTTTTAGTGGCCCTTGGTCGAAAAAGGTTGTGCACCACTGCTGTAGATGCATCTGTCATCTTCAAGGAAAGTAAAATATTGTTCTTGTTGAGTTTATTGCGAAGCGCAGGCGTAGCCCAGATTGCTGACGATGGATGTAGCTAGTGCGCAGTCGTAGCTATAATCTGTCATTTCACTCAGAATTTCATCACAAAGTTCTCCAAAACAATTGTAGTTCGAACAACGTCTGTTCACTCTGTCGAATCGAAGTAGATTCCTCAAAGTTCCGTTCGAATATACGAAACGCTGAACTATAATCGACTTCTAGCAAGTTCTAAGCCGTGTTCATGGTTAAGATCGGCTCACCGTTTCACTTCGTTCGATATTAACTTCGCTTATACGCTATCGACACGACTCAAAAAACCGTCCGAATAGGTCTCTCTAGTCGACACAACAAACTACGCTGATCTCATCGACGCTTTCTTGCTCAGTATCGCCCAGATCAGGAGTCTATCGTCGCTGACTTCCTATCGTCACCCTCGCCCATCAAGGTACGGCTTTACAACTGCTCGATCTTCGGTTCACAAGTTCTCATTACGCATGCTTAGCAGACGACAAGAAACGATCAGCTGTTAATTTCAAGTCGCCCAATCAGCGATTGACAAGTTGTAGAAAATATCCTCGAACTACGGTATTATCCCCAAATCTATGCTAAATATTATCCTGTCAAGCTGTTCATAATTATGTGCTGATTAAATACGTAATTGATTAATATTTACAACCCTCTCTAGGCTATCTAATAACCTATTACATCTATCACACATCATAACTAGCTATCAGATAAGCGTACATTGTGTGTGAAAAGGAACATCTCTACAACTTGACTACTGCAAGTTCCTCCTCATTGGTCTTCCCAAAGTCCGTCTTGCTCCTCTTCAGTCCGTTCTCAATGCTGCTGCTATAGATTAATTGCCCGTCTTCCTCGATTCTCTCATATCGCCACTTTATGGCCGAAGAACTTCACTGGCTCCCACTTTTTGGTCGCATCCAGTTCAAGGTCCTCATCCTTGGTTTCGCTCCGAAATCTTTATGTGACTTAATTCATCGGCCTCACTCTGCTGCTTCTCTCCGTCCCCTTCGTTCCTCTGACGTTTGGACCTCCTCGTTCCCCATGTCAGGAATTCTCTGGCTCAATCTAGGTCTTATGCTTCCATTGGCCCTGCTCTTTGGAATGAACTTTCTCCGTCCGTTCGTTCTTCTATTCTCTCAGGTAACGTCTCTTCCTCTTTTACCTTTCTTAAAACTTGCTATTTCTCTCGGCGTCTCACGCTGGGAGCGCCTCTGAATGACTCTCCCGCCAGAAGTGCTTCACAACTGTCCGAATACAATACAATACAAAAATGACTTCTGTGGAGACTATTCACAATGCGTCATTCGATCGTTGCTTTAAGTGCTACCCTTGTTTCTTATAGTCATCTGTTAAAAAAGCTGGCTCAGAATCCGATAACACACGAAATCCAGTCAGTAGGCCTGGGCACCACCTTGAAACATAATGGGGAACGAACTGTTGGACATTAACTCAACATAATTATGTCTTATGAATTGAATAGTAAATGTTATCTCAATCTATCTCGGACACCTACCTTGATCAATCCGTCTTCGCTGTAGTAGGAGACCTGAATTCCCTGGTTGTCTCTAGATTTGAAAGCATTGATATCCTTGGAGCCAAAGGCTGAGGATTTGGTTACGCTGACGTGGAAAAATGCCTTCAATGCGACAATCAATATTTATTCACAGAAAGGACGTGTGTAGTATTGTTGCATAATAGAATCATAATCTCCTGATTTCTACAGCGCCCAAAAAAGCGAAGTCGCGGGAACCAGCTTATTCACAGGCGCTTAGACAAATCAAAATCGATAGGCGGGGGGGGGGTCAAATCGGTTCCAGGTCAAGATCCAAAGGAGTCAGTCAGGAAGACAGTAAGACGGCTAAGGTGGATGGTGTTTAGGGTTTAGACGGCGAGGGGGGTAGACAGAGGCGGAGGAATCGGGATAGGATTTGTGAAAGAGCAGTGTTTTCAGTTTTGAGTGAAAGATCTGTGGAGATATAGCAAGTGGTGAAGTTTTGGTGAGTTCGTAGGATGGATCTGAAATTTCTCGCAGTACTGGTGGGAGTTTGTTCCAGAGGGGTGGGACAGCTATGGCTATGGAGCGATTGGAAAATTTGAGTGATGAGGTGACGGAAGGGCGGAGCAGTGTTAGGGCAGAAGAGGAGCGGGTTGAGCGGAGTGGTTGGACCGTGAACAGCTGTCGGAGATAAGAGGGCTGGGAAGATTGGAGTGTATTGTAGGTGAGTGATATGACTTTATATTCTATTCTTTCGGGTATTTTAAGCCAGTGGAGAGATTTGAGGACAGGAGTGATGTGGTGGTGCTTGGGCGTTTTAGTAACAGAACGGGCGAGGGCATTTTGAATGGCTTGGAGGCGGTTTATTTGGGTGATGTCGATGTTTAAGAAGAGTGCATTGCAGTAATCTAATTTTGCGTGGACTATAGAAGTAGCTATTGTGGATGCAGTTTTGAAGTCTAGCATTGGGCGAATTCTGCGAAGGTCACGGATGCGCATGAAGCAAGAGCGGGAGAGATGGGTGATATGGTCGGAGAAACCGAGGTGCTGGTCAAAAATCACGCCTAAGTTGCGAACAGTGAATGTGTTGGTGGAGGTAGAGTCGAGGTTGAGGGTAATGGATGGATCTGGGATTTTCTTGAGTTGATCGCGCAGGCCTAGAAGTATGAATTCCGTTTTAGCTGGGTTTAAACACAAGAGATTTGATGACATCCAGGAAGAGATTTTGGTAACTACATGGAGAAGATGATCTATGGAGTGGGAGAAGCTGTTTGGAGAGAAAGAGATGACTAGCTGTGTGTCATCAGCATAAAGGCGATGATCAACTGAGGATGCTTTAATGAGCGAGCTGAGAGTAGTGTAGAGGATAAACAGAAGGGGCCCAAGAACAGAACCTTGTGGAACACCACAGGTGAGAGGGCATGATTCGGATGAGGTTTCCGTTTTTACAGAGAACGAGCGGGAAGAGAGGTATGACTCAATCCAGATGAGAGCAGTGTCAGTAAAACCAAACCAGGTTGACAGTCTACAATAGGGCATACTCATTGGACTGGCTGACTGAACGAGCTATTGGGGACATCAGGGATTGATTGAAACACGGATTGAGAAAGTGGTTTTTATTTTCAACCTTTCTTGCTTGAATGTATGATTCTCTGATCGATTATGCTAAGATTTGATGGTTGACTGCCTGTATGAATCGATTGATGTACACATGGATGGAATGGAATGGGATGGGTGGATAGGTGAATGGATGGATGATATGGGCGGATGAGATGGACTACAATGTCATGCAATACTATGAGACAGATGGATGGGATTGGATGGGGATGGAAGAATTCACCCACAATTTTATTCACCCATTCACCCACCCGACCGTCCAACAGTCCGTCTAACCATCCACCAACCAACCTACCTTCCAATTCGCTAAACCACTCACCTGGATACGAGCGCTTATCACATTCATGTCTATCATCAGAGAGAAGCTCACATATCCAGTCGGTGTGATCGTGACTTCGGTAGATTGAGTGGTTGAGGGTAAATATTTGTAATTAATTCCGAAATCCTGCGCGTAGTTCATTGTCGCCTCAACGGTAATGTTTCGGTATACACCTCCGGAAAGGGTTATATCCGACAAATCTGGGGCGGAGCCATCCGACTGAGACAGTTGAAGCTGGAAAGGCAATACACTACAATGTCATGCAATACTATGCTATGCAACAAAAGCCAAATAAACAATATATAGTCATTCTGCGAGAGGCTCTTTATAAATTTCCAGATGCAATACAATGCAATAAAACATATATGTAATTGTAATTAGTAAACTTCTATTGCGCCGGTGTCTAATGCAAAAAGCATCAACCGATGGCACACCAGAACCAAGCCGTCATCAGGTCGATATTCAGAAGGTCAGTCCGTAAGACAGAGATGCAATTTGAAAGAGGTAAGTTTTAAGTTGGGAACGAAAGGACAAAAGCGACTGAGCAGAGCGAACGGACACAGGGAGATAGTTCCAAAATCTAGGTCCAGCAACTGAAAAAGCTCGTTCACCAAGAACATTTCTGGATTTAGGTATGACCAGACAAAGATAATCAGATGCCCGTGTTGAATAATGATAATTCTGGGGAGTAAGAACTGATTTTAAGTATTGTGGCTGGCCAGAATTCAAAGTTTTATAAACGACGAGTCCCAATTTGAAACTAATTCTTTGCTGAATAGGAAGCCAATGCAAGGATTTAAGCACAGGGGTAATATGTTCGTATTTTGATGTACTAGTTATGGCTCTAGCCAAAGAGTTCTGCACTCTCTGCAGCTTCAGGATGTTTGCCTTATTGATACCAGTAAGAAGCGAGTTACAGTAATCTAAGCGACTGGAAACCAATGCATTTGCCAGAGATATTCCAGCAGACATGGGCACATAACGCCTAATTCTGCGAATATCACGAATGAACATTATATGATGCATTACAAATACTGTTAACATGGCTGGTGACTGTGTGGTGAGAGACATGGTAGAATTGAAACAACGCCTAAGTTACGAGCATTATCAGCCAGCTCAGCAATTGAGTCACCAAGTTTCAATGACTTAGCTGATCAAATTTGTAAGTTGCGGCGGAGTGCCTAATAGCAGAAATTCAGTCTTTGATGGGTTAAGGAGGAGTTTATTGGCCGCCATCCAAGACTGTACCTCATCAACGAGTCACATGACAGACTGTCGAATGAAATGTAGATTTGAGTATCATCAGCATAGAAATGATATCCCAGTGAATGATTACCCAGCAATGTTCCTATAATGGTGTGGTGTATAACGTAAACAAAAGAGGACCAAGCACAGAACCCTGTGGAACACAACATGCCAACAAAGTACTACCTGAATAGTTACCGTTAAAATACACTGATTGAGTGCGTGGACTAAGATAAAGTACTAAACCAATTTAGTGCAGGACCAGATATCCCAAACCAGTGCTTGACGCGACGAAGAAGAAGAGAATGATCCACAGTATCAAAAGCAGCAGACAAGTCAAGAAGAACAAGTGCTGTAACCTTGTCCTTGTCCATTGAGCACATGATGTCATTATGAACAGCAAGAAGTGCAGATTCTGTTGAGTGAAACTTACGGTAAGCCGACTGAAAAGGGGAGATTAGTGAATTTGATGATAAGTGAGTTTGCATACGATTCATGACTATCCGTTCAAGGATTTTAAATATAAACTTCAAGGTTGAGATGGGTCTATAATTTGACAGGTCAATATGTCAATACAATTCAGAGATTTGGCACTCGCAAAACCAACCATAAAAATCTCACATACCCGGTAACTAACTCACACCAACTCACAAAGTACATTTCGCAAAAAACCCAACTAAACAAACAAGGGAAACTACCCAGCTCACCAGAATTTGTTATCGCTCTGTAGAGCGAAAGGAGAATAGAGATAAGCAACAGAGACAGAACAAAATACAGGCGGATGAGAGAGAGAGAGAGAGAGAGAGAGAGAGAGAGAGAGAGAGAGAGACAGACAGACAGACAGACAGACAGACAGACAGACAGACAGACAGACAGACAGACAGACAGATAGAGACAGAGACAGATAGCCAGAGAGACAGACAGACAGACAAAGAGACAGACAGACAGAAAGGAGAAACAAATAAAAGGCGAAAACGAAACACAGAATGATCTACAGACAAGGACAGGAGATGAGACGAACAGAGCTAAATGAATGACACTGCCATACAACCAGGGCTTAAAGTGTGAATGGACGGTCATGGACGGCGTCCAGGCACTTCTTTTCAAGGCTGGACGCCGTCCTGCCACTTATTAGGCCAGCACGGCCTGGACGCCGTCCATGCAGCGTCCATGCAGTGGCGTCACAATCATGTAACGAGGGTGGACAAAGTCTAACAAAAATTTCATGTTTTTCCCGCCTAGGTCTCGGCTGCTTTGCATGATATGCCGGGCCACTGCAGACGTATAGGCCTGCATGTAAATGTGGCGTCTGCCAGTTTGGTCTATACTAGGTCACCCTGATTTGTCGGAAGTATTTGACCCAGGTCAACCTAGTTGTGCATGAGCCAGATTCTCTAGGCTCCAGCGCTAAGAAATGCCGGTAATATAATCTGCCTTGTTCGTCGTTCTCTCTCTCTCTCTCTCTCGTTTTCTGTCGCTATGTCTCTGTAGCAGTCTGTCTCTGTCAAAGTCTCTCTAAAAGCGCCTGTACACACTACATTGTCTCCACACGACTGCAATGTTCATTCTTCATGTGAATTTAAAGTATAGTCCTATTCGTCTACTTTTAAACAAAGAAACGACTTTAAATAAAATTTTTAATCGCCGGCTAAAACCCTTCTGAACCAGAGAAACTATTATAAAAACGCAACTGATGGTAAGGAACTTCTAAATTTAAAATAGTAGTTTGTTTAGGGATGCGGTGGTATAGTGTTATGTTCTGTGCCTTGCAACTGGAGGGTCGCAGGTTCGAATCTACCTCCAGCCACTGCGTAGCAACCTTGGACAAGTTGCTCACCTACAATTGTCTGTGAGGAAGGCAACGGGAAACCACCTCACCTCATCCCCGGGTGGGATAAAGCCAATGGACCTGCCTTCGGACAGAGAACTCATCATCATTATCATCATCAGTTTGTTGCACTTGGTTTGCTGTTTAAGTAGTACATAAGTATAATCTGCTTCACTTCGTGAAACATTACTAATGCATTTTACTTAAACCTTTAACGTTACGCTGTGAATCTGTTAAAATAAAAAAGTAGTCTAGAGAAAGTTGATTACGTGATTGTCTAAAATGCTATGCCTCCAGAGATCGGTCTAGTCTTATTGACTGTTTCATAACTGAATCAACTTATGAAGTTAAATGACTTCAATAGAGCGCATTGCTACGATACAATACAATACCACATAGACTTATACTCAGGGTGAGAATTGTTTGGGGTTAGGGGTTCAACCCCCGTCTTTTTTTAGGACCCCAGTTAAGTTCATTGCACACCCAAGGGGGTCGGTGACCCCCATTTGGGCTAGTGTGATTATATCGTGCATATATTTTAGCATTTGCTTTCGAATTCACTTTGTGGGTTACTAATAAAGTAATGCTCTGGTTTATTGTGAGATTTGTGACTGTGTGAATTGCATATTAGTGTATACTAATAAATTTGGTGATATCCTCACTCTATGGAGTTTAAGCTTTCTATTGCATTTTTGAATTTTCTCAGTTTGCAAATATGGATAAAATATTCAACTCCACATGGATTAAAGTCTACGGTCTACCTGCATCTTTTTCTATAATTCTCACGCTGCTTATACTTGATGTCCAGTGTTTTTAATCTAGGCACCTCTTGGAGGAGGGGATTCCCCAGGATTTCCACAGAAAAATATAAAAATAAAATAATAGTTTTGAGTTGTTATTGACAGCATAATATTATATGAACTGTTATAATATATAATGATATTATTTACCATGATATGATATAATGATATTATATACTATTATAATACATATACCCGGTACTATGATATTATAATGGGTATAATCTACTGTTAATATTTGTACAAATATTTGTAGGCCCTACAACTAACTGGCTTCTCTCCAGTGTTATCTTTCAAATTTAAAAATATCTAATTTCAAAATGTTTTGTTCCTTGGACATGTATACAGTAATGATACTATCATATTATAATGTGTAGGCCTATAATATACCCTTTTGGCATCAAATGCTCCAAATTCTTTGGCTTCTGGGGCTCCGCCCCAGACCCCGCTGGGGGAGCTTACGACGCTCCCCCAGACCCTCTAGTCGTTAGGGGCTTCTTGCCTTCGGCAATCGCGGCTTCGCGCCTTCGGCGCTCACAATTACCCCACTCACACGTTCTAGTAGGTCCCCAACTTCTAGACCATGATTGCGCCTATTGTAAGCGGCGTCCAGGCACTTCTTTTTTCACACTTTAAGCACTGCATACAACTTACAAAGCCAGTGTAAAGAAGGCCTGTCTTGAAGGTGCTCGGTGAATGTAGAAACTGCAGCTGATATTTTTCCATTTTCACGTCGACTGTTGCATTTCCAGAATAAACGATTCCTGTTACTGTTTCGTTAACATCGGCAACCACAAGGATGTTCCGATGGGCCAACTGATTCCACGGATCCGGTGTGTAAACGCCGTAAGACCACGAACGAGTCGGTGCAATAGCTAATAGGTCCTTGATTGTCAACCACACGTCCGCTTTTCCATTCACTAGCTGTAAGAAATGCAACACACCAAAACAAAACATAAAAATAACATAACGTACCACGACATTGCATGAAATAACACAACAAAAACATAACATTGGCTATGGTCGTAATGGCAAACTGATCGATTGTTAACTTCACGTCCGCCTTGTCATTCACTAACTGCAAGAAACGACACTAGAGCCACGAGAACTGACTCTATTGTGTGATCTCTCTAACATGGTATAGCACAGCAAACCATAGCACAATGTAACTTAACACAACATAACCTAAATAAAATTACATAACATAGTTTAGTATTGCTGTGGCTGGTTAGTCAGTGGTTGTGGCAGAAACATATGCAGTGCATGTTTATTTTGAAGTCCTGAAGAAAGTTGTATTGAAACAAAACATAATGCATCGAATTGGAATAATACAGCAGAATGACGCGATAGAATCGAGAACAGGGAGGGGGACAGATGAGGGGAGAGGATAGATGAATGGCAAAACTCTTGCTCGAAGAACATAAGTTCTTGAAAGACGCCGTTGTATACCTGTAGGCTCCCTATAGGTCGACTCAGCCTTCCACTCCCTAGGGGCAGCTGTAAAATGAGCGGGCGCCTAGCAGGCTGCCAAGACGCAGATCTTGATAATTGTATTGTCATATGTTTCAATGTTACTTACTGCGGTTTGTCATTGAGCTTGTAAACAAACACCAATATATTATTACTAGACGTTTGCCAGTCCATAGACGGTTTAAAAGCAATATAGAAATGTGTTTTCCAATGTGCGTGAAATTTATTATGACCTTTATAGTTTAAGAATGTGTGAAAATCTAATTGTAAACAATGTTTTGCATAAAAATTGTTTTTTAAAGTTTTTCTTGGATTGCCCTCTTTGCTGTGTGCATATAAACAATAAGGCACTGGCATGGAGTGTAGTACTGTATGGGTCGGAGACGTGGACCATCAGGATAGAGGATATCAAGAGATTGGAGGCCTTTGAGATGTGGATATGGGGAAGAATGGAAAAGGTGAGCTGGACGGAGCGAATGACAAATGAAGAGGTGCTGCAAAGAGTAGAAGAAAAAAGATCAGTGATGACAACATTAAGAGAAAGACAAAAGAACTGGATTGGACACATATTAAGAGGAGACTCCCTCTTGAGAGAAATCATAGAGGGGAGATTGGAGGGAAGGAGAAGGAGAGGAAGACCGCGACAGATGATGATGGGATGGATGATGATCGAAGGATACAGCGGACTGAAGAGAAGAGCACAGCAAAGAGAGAAATGGCGTCATTGGAAGTGGAAACTTGCCGAAGGGCAGAGAACTCTTAAAGAAAAAGATAAAAAATATGATTGCCACTGACTCCTCTCCAATAGAGCGCTGCTACCTACCAGCCACATCCCATAATGCAATTCGATAAGTAAGTAAGTAATGGACACGAACTTATGTTACAAACAGAACTAAATGATTTTATTTATTTAAAAGAATATGCGCAAAACAATCGCAAGTGCTGAGCTACACTTCCTATTCCCACAACACACATCGTCATTACCATTTCGGAGACATATTCCTTCAATTATTTCTGTCTGATCTTATTATCTAACGGACCAAACGTAACATTTTACAGCCAGTTCTGAAACTAACTGTATATATATATATATATATATATATATATATATATATATATATATATATATATATATATATATATATATATATCAATTCGTAGAATAAAAACCGCATCGCCTTTGTTGCAGTCAGAAACAATTTCTGCAAATTATTGCGAAGCGATTTGATAACCAACCAGGTTCCTTTGCTAAGTTCTTTTTGTTAATTTAAATTTCGAGGAAAAATCGCGACTTTCAGCGCCAAACTGGAAGCGGCGCTGGCCAGAGGCTTCATGAATATTCAGCAGTCAGCAGCTTCATAGCGGCTGCATGAAGCCTCTGACCTGCGAACAGTTCCATTGCGGCCGGCCATTGAGAGTGCGAAACTGGCGTAGCATGCAAAGTTCACTGACATTTCTGTCTGCTTATTACTATAATTATTAGCCGTAATATATTCTAATTTAGTTTTCTTTCCAATCAAATCTAAAGTAATCCAATTTCCGTTACTTCAGACCACCCATTGGAAGTCAAACCCAATCGTGAAAGGCAAACGTAATAGCAATCTGCTACTTTCTTAACCGCAGTTGAAACTTGAGAGATTTTAGATTTCTCACCTGAACGTCCATCACTTTCTTTGGGTAATTCGAATCCATCTGTACCGTGATAGTTGCTCGACCGTTTACCGGTTGACCATGGGTATATCTGAATCCAGAGCAACAATCATAACTATTATCATAATGAAAATTTTCATCTCTACCAACATCATTATCAGCATCAACTCATCGTCGCTTTAATCATCATTAACAATATGTGACAACATTGCCATCGGCGTATTAATTTATGTCATCTCCGTCCTTACAATCATCATTACAACAGTCATATCGTCGCCATCATCGTCATCCTTATTAAACATCACCAAACAGAAACGTTGATCATCTCATCATAATCATCCGTATCATTACCTGCATCAACAAAACCATCAACAATGTGTCTGGCATTGCGGATTATTTTACATCTAAACAGTTCACTTGGCATTACAAAGCGATCAACCAATCAATAATATGTCATTTGATTATATTGATAGAGCCACCAATCGGCCGACTTACTTTGCCATGACGGCGATGGGTAAGTCACTCTGGAGGTCACGATTATTCCTATTCAAAAGAAAGTAGGATGGCAGGATCACCGAGACCTCGAACTTTGGCAGGACTGAAACAGCCACAACATTTCAGTATTAATCGTCATCGTAAACCACACATTTCTAAAGGGTCATTTAAAAGCAAAGAGCAGCGAAACAGTTTATTCACGATAGCTGCGTCGCGTCAGAGGGAGTTGTCATTGTTACATCAGGAGTTGTATTAAGGCAGTTGCTATTTGATCTGATCTTGTCTGAACTAGTCTAACGGCCTTTATAGCGCCGTTACTTAATGCGCAGGGCTATAGTAAATGGCATTTCAAGAGAACGCGTGGACAACATACAGGACCAGTTTAAAATCCCAATTGACGTCTAGGTCTCAATGTAATGTATTATACGGTAATGAAACATTAAACAGTTACATAGCACCTACAAAAGCGCAATGTGTTCCGAGTACTTACATGGCATCTTTTGTGAACCTATCATAAGACCTGTGTCAGTGCTACCTACCTTCCCCGTAATGTTAGTAGGCCTACAGTAAAACAGAATTATTACTGATATTAATTATAATAATAATGAATCAGATGCCACCATCATTAGGGCCTACCGTATAATAGTAATAATGAATTAGATGTCATTATTACCGTATTCAGCCACCTGGAACGTCTTTGTGAAAGAGTTTCCCTAAAATAAGAAACCCAAACTCACACTCGAGATCGTAGTTTAATCGTGCAATCAGAGGTCGCAATATGTAAACTCAATCTTATTACAATACGATAAAATTATTTGGGTGCGTTGACGAATTTCTTTATTGGAAAGTAGGCCATAGGACAAAAGATGTAAAAAATAGATATCACATAGCCTACATGTACATTGCGTGAAAGTATACAATAAATTATGTACAATGAGTCGATTAGCTCAGTAGTACAATATTGGGTTTAATACCAACCTCTGAATGTCACACTGCTACATCGGATGACTGCGATATTGGCCTAGTTACCATGACCCCAGACGACCGCTGGGGCTATGGTGCCATCCAGGCCGCAGCTGCCGACTGACCATCACGTAAACACGATACGCATCACTGATTCAGCATGTGACTCTGTGGCCGGCCGCCGACGTGAACCGTGACGACCCGTGGTCGGAGGCGCGGATCGGGCCTCGATCCAAATGTGGGTCACGTTAACACATCATGTGAGGAGAGACGGATAAGGGAGAGAGGACGACGCGGAAGGACAGACCGGGAGAAGCAGGCAACACGAACAGACGCCTACGTGGAATTAAGATTACCTGCGATAAGAAGGAACGCGATTTGGCGAGGAAGGCTGCTGCTGCTGCGACACGGACTGGTTGGGTTTTGGCTGAGCATGAACAGTGAAGGAGACATAACATACATAGAACGTTCTTCATATATCTCATATTAATCGTCGTTAAATAATAATAATAAAACTTAGAAAAATTCTCTACGGATCTTTAGTATTTTCTCCTGGATCAAGTTAACACAGTACGGCGAGTAGACGTGACACTGATCCAATAAAGATATAAATGAATTAGTGAAATTATACTTAAACTTAGGTATCACTGTGGTGATTAATAATGTGGTATGGTCTTAGGTATACTACTAACCCCGGCAGTCACAACAATTTGCCAATCGCCCAGAGGCGTCTGATCGGAAAGAGCAATCTTCTGGGAGATAACTCCTGAGAACGTAAAAATACAAACGAATTTATTACAGTAGTCAAACACAGCTGGCAATTCGGTAGCCCACTCGCTCTATAATCCGACGATTGCTGGTACGAGGCTAAGCGTGCAATATCCTTCAACAAGGTGTATTTTCATATCTGTTTTTGTCGCCAAGCAGCAGAATTTAGTATCAGAATTTTAGTCAGGAAAGTAAACGAAAATCCTGGGATTTGTCCGTTGCCGTTGCAAGAAACAGGAAATTGTAGCCTTCAAAACTCGACAAGAAAGCTTCGTTTTACTTACTGTTCATACATTTTAATCTCGGGCTAACAGGTTCCGCACAATACGTCGCTCGCTTACGACTCAAGTTCCTAAAATTCTTATGCATGCTTTCATATGTTCCTTGGTTGACTAAGCCACAGCTATTTATATGGGTCTTACTTCTTCTCGCATCAATCAGCGAAATCTAGTTTAATTTCAGTGGCTCGTTTTATTTGTGCCCTACCTAGTTTTGGGCATAGATCCAAATTTTATGTGCGGAGAACTGCATTTATTAGGCCTACCCATGCGAAATCGCACTGAGTTTAAGATAGTAATGCTTGCGCATAGTTGCCTTGAAGACTACGCTCCATCTCATCTGAGAGAGCTATACAGCTGGGTCTCTTCCATCCGTCGATATTTTCGCTCTGCTGCGCTTTGATCACCTGATTGCACCGCCGACCGGAACGTCCGCGGCCCTATACATAGAAGTTTTGCCTTTGTTGACCCATCTTTTTCGACTCTGCTGACTTACAACCTGTGACTTTAGCTTCTTGTCCTTTCTTACTTCATTTCTGCAGGCGCTTGAAAACCATTAAATGTGATCATGGTTTGTTTTGTCAGGTCGAAGCGCCTCTCATTTGATTCTCTGGAAGTGGCGCTCCATTAATTTACATTTACAATTACATAGGTCTGTAACAAGCGTGGCTCTCTTTCACAGGTGAACGATCAAATCCCATAAACTAATTTACAAATAAGCAGGGTCGAGGCTATGAAGTATTAAATAAAAATCTGTAAATTTCTTTTTTGCATTTTAGGCATCCGAGGGAGCTTAACTGTACTTACTTTTGAGGTACCTGACTATATAGAAAAGACGACAAATTATCTTACAGCCAAGATATAGCAGATGACTATGTTGGTTACTGATATTGATGATGCTGGTGATGATGATGGTGATCATAAAGACGATTATCATAAAGATAATGATGATATCCATAACAAAGATAAAGATGAAAAAGAAGAAAGAAGATGACGATGATGACCATCATCGTCGTCGTCGTCGTCGTCGTCGTCATCATCATCATCATCATCATCATCATCATCATCATCATATTTTAATCTTCTAACCTGTGTCGTTTCTCTGTTTCTTCCATTGCCCGATCTTGTTGCCAACCAGATCCTAAGAGTAAACCACACCGAATGTCGTCTACATATGCGACCACACTAAACCCAAGCTTGTAATCTTGAACGAAAACCGTCGCATCTTCTCGGCTCCTGTCATCATAACAAGCTGCGTTCGTTATCGTTCGTTTCTCGACCCCAGTCACTAGGCCTACAAGTTCTTCAACCGAGCCATATCCAACACAGCACCATGCCTCTGAAATGATTTCCCATTGAATTCCGCCGTTTCTCAGTTCCTCCATTATCAATGCAAACTGTCCTTTATCCTCTTCCGCACGTTCCTTTATCTATCACCCCAGGGTTTTCCACTCAAAACTGAAGTCTCACCTTTTCAAGCACTCCTACCCTGATTCATCTGATCCTACGCCTTCCAATTATTCTCGCCCTAAACGACATCCGCTTTGACAGCTGTTCTGCCTCCTCTCCTGATCTGGCTCCCTGGAAACCGGACTCGGACCTCTTCTTGACTACTCTCTGGAAAATCCCCTCTGATTTGATTTGGCCTTTTGGAAACCGGACTCGGACCTCTTTTGGACAACTCTCTAGGACACCCCTCTGAATTGACGTAGCGCTCGTCAATAGGCTGGTGTTCTGCGCTTGGCCTTACGGTGGCGCTTTGGAAGTTTGGAGATTACGATTACGTATGTTCGTAATTAAAACTGGTTACCGGTACTACTGGTTTGCGTAATTAACCTCTGATTAATAAGGTTTTCTAGTAAGCACCGCCTGGTTAATCTCACCATACCCCTCTGCCCTGCTCTGTTTTACTCTACTCAAACCTAACCTACTCTACCATATCCTACCCTATCCTACATAACCTACCATTCCATTACCGTCCACACACTAACCTGCCGTATCTACCCATAGTACCAATCCTAGCATGTACAAAGCATTGTTGACTACCTCATTCTGCTCTAGCCTACCACAGACAGCCCTATGCTGTACACTACCCGATCATGCGCTTATGGTTACCATACCACATCTTTTTAAGCAAGATACAATAATGGGTGCTCACAAAGATATCTATGTCGACGAACCCTTGGTAAGGCTTCAGGTTTGGGTGAATTACGATCGCGCGGAACAACACTGAACAAAAAGAAGATTTTTAAAATTGGCAAAAGAAGTTCAATACAGTTTTATATATACAGAATAAGAGTTCCATTAAAAAATGCTTCACCTGGTTTGATCAACATAGTAATTTACCTGCTTGACCAATAGGGTTATTTCCTAACTGTTTGACCAAGAAAGGTAATGCTTTATCTGTTCATCGCTCAATCCAGTTGTTTTTCATAAAACCAAGGTTATTCTTTACCTGTTAATGTCCGACAGGTTTGACCAATCAACACACGTGCTTACCTGTTTCATCGATAAAAGTTACTACTTACCTGGCTCTTGTTTTTCACTTATGAAACATGTAAATCAAAGTAATACAGCACAATTATACCATTGCATTTGATAATTTCTTTCCCCAAACTTCAGAAGTGCACACCTTTACCATACGATAGAACAGCGATGGTCCTAAGCAGAAGTGTGAGAAGCACTTCTGGCTCAAGGCCCGCGCAGTGGAGGTTCGAACCCATGTTATTCACCATGTTATCCACCTGACAGATAGAGCGCTCTGAGCATCGCAACCTTGCGCCCCAGTATTGCCACACCCATTGGCTGAATCAAGGCAGTTCTTTGTCTGTTTAACCAATCTAAGATATTTGTTTCTTGTATCATCAAGCAGGTTTTTACCTGTTTGACCTGGCTTGTACGTCGTTTTGTCCGTCTGAACGAATATCGACAGCGTTTTTCGTGTGACGGACACAGGGTGGGAATCTCTGAAAACCAGGCCACCTGTTCCCTCGGCATAGAGAGTGTAAGTTGCCTCAGGTACGTATTCAGGTACCTAGAGAGTCAACAAAGCTCTTTTTATCCAATAGTACTCAAGTATCTAAACAGGAAGTCAAGGTAAAGCGGAAATGGACGTGTTCATATCCTTTTCGTTAGAATTTTAAGCAGGCAGCGGACAAATTCTAAAGTCCTCGACAATAGGACAATGAATCGCAGGACTTTCCGTTTAGTTTCGTTTCTAGCTTTAGCAGTACCGGTACTAAATTTTACAGCATGGCGACAGACATTTGTGCGTTTCTCCCTCGCCTTTCCCTCACTCCTCTCAAATCCTTTCATCCTCCATGCATCCATTGAATCCCCAAATTTGTAGATTGTCTCTTTGCTAGTGTTAAAAGTTTCTTTCCCAATAAATGTGAAGGTTAATCTTAGAAATTTCTCAGCGCCAGCGCAAAAGCCACGCCAGGGAAACCATCTTATTACCGGCGCTATGCCAACTCAAGACCGCAATTCCGGTACCATGAGAACTTCATAGACAGTTTGACGAGAGTTGCCTGACAAATCTGTGTCTAACCCGCAAGTGTCTCGTTTGGTAGTTTCTCTTTAACGACACTGTGTCATAAAAAAGACGATTAGTGTCGCCGCTCTCCTTTATCCAGGCTTGTGACTAGGATCATTAAAATGAACAGTGTAATACAAGTAAATCGCTACCTGTAGTGAAACAATCTTCGTAACACCTAAAAAACACAAAACATATTGGCCAAATATAGGAGATTTAAACAGGGCTTATTCTAAGGATTTTCTCAACTGCACATGAGGGACAAATAATTGAAGTCCAGGGGCAAAGCCCTAGGTCAGGGGTCAGGCCCGGCTCAAGACACTTGGCAGCCCTAGGCAAACCGGCAAACCGGCGGCCCTTAGGCAAACCGGCGGCCCTAGGCAAACCGGCGGCCCTAGGCAAACCGGTGACCCTGAGCAAACCGTGCGAAATTTTTAGATTTTCGTCATGGTAATTTCGATTTCGTCCATCCTTTTTCGAATTTCATCTTCAAAAAAATTTGATGACCTTTTTTTCTTTTTTTAGTCATTCGCCTCACAAATAAATGTCGTTACCTTTTTTAGCAATTCACGGTTACACCTGCGCGATTTATTACACCAACACTATAAACCAACACTGTAATACTTCCATCTAGCGAATAATAATTAAATAATTTTTGAAAAATGGAAAATTGGCGGCCCCTAAAAATCGGCGGCCCTAGGCGGCTGCCTAGTTTGCCTATAGGACGAACCGGGCCTGTCAGGGGTTCACCCCTGAAGTTGAAAAGAATGAATTTCAAACAGTGAATTCGCCTCATTTTTGGCAATGTTGTAGTGCATATTAATATTTCAATTTTATGGCTACCGGTTGGACATCATTAATTAAGGCTGCCGTTAGACGATTCATAAAACGGCATCCAGGCCAGGCTGACCTAAATCCTAAGGAATAAGTAAGGAACCTGACTTACCTATTACTGTCACATATTTATTTCACTAAGGTAAAATTTTGCATAATCGCCATTCGTCAAAACTGGAAAGAAAGCGGAAGGTGACTGCAAGTGGAATTAAATCGTCTGTATAAAATAATTATATAACAGGTAAAATTGAAGTATTATAACCTTAACTTTAACTGCACAAATTTTTTTCCCAACTACATATACTTTGTGTCCAGCTGCACGTTAGAATAAATGGATTTAAATTTACAACAGAAGACTAAGGGATTTGTAAATCGGACCGACATGGATAGATGGATGGCCAGATGAATGGATGGACGGACGGATAGACGAATGGATGGATAGTTAGGTATGGATATAAAATTATGCATTTAAGTCTGGTTGTGTGCATTTAAGATTGAAAGAATAAGGAGAGTTCGTAAAAATAATCTTGCGCCAGAGGGTATCAAACAATATAATAATGACGTTGTTTCGTCCGTCTGTCTGTCCTGTGAATTCGTGATTTCGTGTATCGGCTGCCAGGCCCTCCATATCCCTGGCTAAGCTAGGCCTGCAAGGCCTGACAGGCGAAGCCTGGCCTACACGGTTGATCTCTCTCTCTCTCTCTCTCTTTCTCTCTCTCTCTCTCTCTCTCTCTCTCTCCTCTCTCTCTCTCTCTCTGACACTGTCTGTCTGTCTGTCTGTCTGTCTCTCTTTCTCTGTCTCTCTCTCGCTGGCTGCAGGGGTCCGTCAAGGGCAGTTCATAGGACGACAGCAGGCCTACGGGCTTATTATGGCCAACTCATGGACGCCTCATTTACATGGACGCCTCATGCTCAAGATCTTTAGTGGAGAAACCTTGCCTCATGCTGCTTCATGCCTGTCACGGACGGAGGGCTGGTAGGCCCTTCCGATCTTCATGCCTGACCCCAGCCAGTTAGGGAGGAATGGGGGGGGGGTTATACTTCTTCACCCTCAATCAGGCCAGCTCGAAGCCAAGTGATAACGTGCGGGAAATTGATTTGACTGCTGCGGTTACCAGTGAAAAATCACGGTATGTAAAACAATTATTGTAGTAATAGCAATTAAACTTACTTTTTAAAATCTATGGCTTGAAGCACATTTTGCTTTTCAACATTACAGCTTATAAAGTTAATTTGAACTAAGTTTCTAACTAAATTTACATACCGTGATTTTCACGGGTTACAGCTAGTTGCAACATAATTATACACCTCAAGTAAATTACGCCACTATACCTTCTTTCAGAGTTGCTTCGCTTTTGACCAGAACGCCTTTTTCTGACTGCAAGCGAAGCGTCAGATGGACAGTGGACGTCACATCGTAACAGGTGGCCGTTACGTTGTAGACAGAAGACACGCGAAAGGCCTTCGGGGCGAGAATCGAGTAGTGCGTATACAGTTAGGAGCAGTTCAAGAACGTGCTTTTACGCTAATACAAAAATATATGCATTGTATTGTAATGTCATTTAGTGTAATAAATTATAGTCAAGTCAAGTCTAGACCAGTCCCGTGCAATGGAGGGTATAATCTAGCATTGCATAGTTTTTAATCCAACCAATCTAACTGTAAGACTTCCCTTGTCCATTATCACCTCATTAGCTATCACAAGTCTTTCGACTGAACCATCCGTAATCCATGAAATCGCATAAACCGAAGGTCATGTTATATCTCCTATGATAGGCCTACTCTGAGGTACAAGTCAGTCATGTATCTCAATAAGGATCTCAACGGATATCGGATGAATGATAACGAATTTGTAAGCATCTGTGACCAGCGGAAAGTCGAATCCATGCAGTATGGTTTCTCATAGAATTCCAATAGTCTTCCGTCATATTTGACATGACGGAACAACCTAATTTTATTGTCATTGGCGAATAAATGCCGGCATTCAAAGCCGGAACTTTGTTCATCCATAGTGTATATGTATATGTACATGTCTGCATGTCTGTATGTGAGTATGTATGTTTGCAAATGTATGTATGTATGTATGTATGTATCTATGCATGTATGTGTGTATGTATGTGTATGTATGTATGTATGTATGTATGTATGTATGTATGTATGTATGTATGTATGTATGTATGTATGTATGTATGTGTGTACTTATGTACAATTTTATGTGTGGTGGATATTTCTGTATATGCCCAATGTTATGCTACTCTATCGTTCTTTGTAAGTCTTGCATTTTGGTCGGGAAAAGCCGAGGAGCCATACTACAGCGATTATATTATTGTTGGTAATGGCGGTCATGTGATGGTGCAGGAGCGGAACGAGGATAGAAGAGCTAGAAAAGTGCGATTTTCGGTCTTGAGTGTTATGCTTCTGCAGAAGAGAGAGAGAGAGAGAGAGAGAGAGAGAGAGAGAGAGAGAGAGAGAGAGAGAGAGAGAGAGAGAGAGAGAGAGAGAGAGAGAGAGAGAGAGAGAGAGAGAGAGAGAGAGAGAGAGAGAGAGAGAGAGAGAGAGAGAGAGAGAGAGAGAGAGAGAGAGAGAGAGAGAGAGAGAGAGAGAGAGAGACAGAGACAGAGACAGAGACAGAGACAGAGACAGAGAGACAGAGAGAGAGAGAGACAGACAGACAGACAGACAGACAGACAGACAGACAGACAGACAGACAGACAGATACAGACAGACACAGACACAGACAGACAGACAAACAGACAGACAGAGACAGACAGAGACAGAGACAGACAGACAGAGACAGAGAGAAGAGGGAGAGACAGACAGACAGAGACAGACAGACAGAGACAAACAGAGAGCAAGCGCAATTGGAGGTGCTGAGATTGACAGAATTAAGGGGACGAACGAACTGTCGGGGATCTTTCGGCAGTTCGTTCCAATGGCTGGCGTAACGTATATTGAGGAACAGTTACTGACATTTTAGAGCTGTAGACTGGAGGCCGAGAAACAGAATGGTCTGAAGTACGATTTGATCAGGCCAGTTGGATAGTGAATTGCTTGCAAATGTATGAGGGCTGAGTGGTTTGAAGGGCATTATAGGAAAGAGATGAAGTTTGCAATGGATGAGCAGAGGGCTTTAAGGCAATGATACCACCACCACCACCACCGCCACCGCCGCCGCCGCCGCCGCCGCCGCCGCCGCCACCACCACCACCACCACCACCGCCACCGCCACCCCCCACCGCCACCGCCACCGCCACCACCACCACCAGTTAATGTGAAGTGAAATCCCTACGGCTTCGCCATCTGGCGAATCTTTAGAAATGCGTGCCGGTGACAGAGAATTGTCGGTGAAACACACAGAATCTTCTCGGGTGGCGAATGAAAATAGGTTTAGTGTAATTTTTTGGACCAGCTAAAAATGCATGGGCGGGGTAGGTTTTGGCCCCGGGACACCATGGTAGCGGTGAAAACGGGGGACGCGAAGCCTCACACTGGGTGTCATGCCGACCCCGACACAATAGTGAGGTTTTGGAGTGAAAAGCTCGAAAACTGTAGAAATGCATCCCGGTCTAAGACGCGGGGACAGACAGATTCTTCTCTTTATATATATAGATAAGTCAATGTTGTAGAAAAAGAGAGTTGCAGCATTGTATCGTGTTCCGCCAAAGACTCATGCCGAAGATCGCAGAATGCGAGGTGTGATGTAAGGAGATAATATGGTTGAAGGCAGGGTATGCGGACGTTTGGTCAACGGACGGTTGGTCAACGGGCAGTTCATCACGGACGATTGGTCAATGGACGATTGGTCAAGCGGACTGTTCGTCAAGAGGACTGTTGATCAAGGGTCCTTTCGTCAAGAGGACGGTTGATCAAAAAATCGTCAATCATTGAAAATAAATTATAAAATAGATAGGCATTGTTATTCCTCAAAATAATACACTTTAACGTAGTAGTTTTTATATCAAAGTAGTCAAATAGTAAAAACACGAAGGTACCTAATTGTGAGATAAATGTTATATATATATATATGTATATATATATTATATATATATATATATATATATATATATATATATATATATATATATATATATTAGCACGTTAGCTCTTCCATATCCCCCAACTTTGCGAAGTCTTCATTGCTGTGCATGTAAAGATACATGGTTTTGTCATGGCTAAATTGGTCGGTCGGTTCGTCTGTCTAGGGATAATTAGTGTTCGTCGATTTCTCTTATCAGTGGTTTGTACTGATAAGAGAACTGGCATATTTCAAAAGCGTCTCTATTATCGAAAATTTAAATTTTTGATCAATCGTCCTCTTGACGAAAGGAGCCTTGATCAACAGTCCCCTTGACGAACAGTCCGCTTGACCAATCGTCCGTTGACCAGTCGTCCGTTGACCAATCGTCCGTTGACCAAACGTCCTAGAACCGAAGGCAGATAGGACTGTTCGTTGAAGGGCTGTATCGCTCTGGCAGATCAGTTTAAATCTTGTACTGATATCTATGCGGTGGACAGAAGTGTTAAAGACTTTGTACAAGAAAATGCACGCAGCAACACGATATAGAGTACTCCATGCAGCGAGTTGGAATATCGAGGCGACAGCAGACAAAAGAACGGACTATGGTCTCTGACATGTCGTTGGTAAGAGCAGACCGTATGTACTCGTGATCTCGAAATTTATAAAGCGTTGCTGGAAAGCTAAGCGCAAGGCAATAGTGCTTATTAATGAGCGCTTCGTCGTGTCAGAGGGGTTGTCGAGAAATACCAAGTTGAGGTATAAATCGGGTTGTCATGAGATTACTGAGAGAAGGAGGCAGAGGCAGAGCCGAAGCAACAAAGAACGTGGCCCCCTCCGAACATACGTCCGGGCGGGAGCCCCTTACAATGCGGAAACTGGAATGCGGTGATACACAGTATACAGGGTTCATATTATGTTGACGGTTATTTTTTCCAGGGTACGGAGGGCGGTCGCTACGCCTCTGGGCAGAGGAACTACCGAGTCGGATTTCTTATGTTGATAGATCAACATGTAATCAACAGAGAGGCGAGAGTTTGAGGATTAGACGAGAGGCTAGCAGCATACAGAGTAAATGAACCTGAGAAGCGGTATGAGATGCCGATACAAAGGATAGGCGTTTAATGAGGATATCGTGATCTGAGATATCGAAGATGTCATAGATGTCCAAAGGACACAGACAAGAGACTCGTTGACAACCTATCGCCTCGTACAGCGAGGTGAGACACGCTGACATGGACGTAACCTGACACGTCAATTTATTTAAATAATTAAATGTTTCAAACATTTCCGTGTAACGAGGCTGTGTCATAATGAAGAAAATCACTAGCGTATATCTCCACCTTTTCCTTTATATTTTTACTGTTTGATAACTTTTATAACATTAATTTAACGACGCCGTCAAATCAAAACAACTGGCGTCGAAATTTTTAAACTTTTTTCAAATATTTTAGTAGTTGTAGCAGACGAATAAATCACGTGAACTGTTCAATTCACGAAATGCAACTTCTTGTTTACTTACATCCAGTCCTGTTTGGCCGATACAGTACCGAGAAACGGGAGGATGAGAAGTGTGCCTAGGATAACGCCCGGCAACATTGTGGCGCTCCAAGCGGTCGACTGATCATCTGCAGATCACACTGGAAAATGAGAACAAATGCACAACAGAACACTGAGTGAGTAAGTAAGTATGTATCCTTTATTTACATCTGACCAGTGCACTTGCATTACATCGCATAGATCGATTTCACAAATATTTAAAATAGAATATAATACGTGCTAACATAAGAGACAGCCATGCACAACGAAATACATCATGAAACATGGTAACATGAAAGGATGTTCTGTCTTTAGAAGAGAGTACTGGTCCTCACGGCGAAGTGGGAGGTACTGATGAAGACAGTGGCCCAGAGCAGGGGCGGATCCAGAAGGTCTATCAGGGGGGGGGGCAACAATTTGTAAGTCATCTCCCAAAAAAGTTGATGACCTTTTTTTTAGTCATTAACCTTTTTAATGTCTTCGGTCTACATCTACGGGACCCGCGTTCTGTGTACATTTTAGTCATCCGCGCCTGGAGGGGGGGGGCACGCCTGTGTAAACATCATAAAACGCCCATAAAACACATGTTAAAAATAAATAAAAATTTCAAATGGGGTGGGGCCATGGCCGGATTGGCCCCCCTGGATCCGCCCCTGGCCCAGAGTCTACTATTTCTGGCACATCATGAGCTTCCGGTTTGCTCGAGCAATCAGCTCTACTGCAGCATATTACCTGTCATAAAAATAACTGCCAACCAAGTGCGAGACTATTAAGTTGTATTAGTCTATTACACGAGCATGATGAAATCCGGGTGCGTGCCGAATCCACAAAACATCAATCCCGAAATTCAATTTCCACCGGATCCATCAATTTTTATTTATAAGCGATAAGAAAATTATCAGCGCAACTCTCATTTCTGGGATATTTTCAGATTTTTATTCAATTTATTCAATTAAGGCTCTTACATTCGTGATATTCGAAAGATATCGCTTGAAAATTACTTTCAGCAGCGAGATATGCAGATCCTCTACTGAGAAGAACGAGAAAGACCCGATTGTGAAGAAAGTATCTGTGGTTGCCGAGAGTGAGAACATATTTAACATGTTTTGACAAAGAAAGGTTACTCTGTCGAGTGTTTCATTATTCCTTGTTTTTCTATCAGTTGCTGTGGGTGTCTCGACTGCTAAGCCCTATATAGACGTTGTATTATCGACCACGGTGTCTCGCCTGCAGGCCGGTTTGTTCCACACACCAAGTTCCCATATCTGCAAGAACCGTCTCAGTAGAATGGAAAGCACGGTAGGCCGACTGTCTGTCGGGGAACAACTGGTTGATGTTGAGGTAATTGACAAGTTGCCTGGCTACAACCCGTTCCAGCATTTTAGACAGAATAGACAGGTTGGAGATTGGTCGATAGTTTTTTACATCTGCGGTGTCTAGGCCAGGCTTCTTTGGTAGTGGAGTTGTAATTGTAATTGTAATTGTAACCGAAAACTTATATAGCGCCACTCAAATCAGCGGCGCTTTCAACCCGCATCAATGCCGGCACCGGCAAAAAGGAAGGTTTTCAGGCGTCTACGAAACTGGAGAGGGGAGAGGGCAAGAAGCTCTTGGCGGAGAAACAAGGGGAGACAGTTCCAAGCAGAGGGGCCAACATAGGCGAAACTTCTGGATTGTGCCGTGGAAGATCGCATGCGAGGGACAACCATAAGGCCGCGAGCCGAAGATCGCAAGGAAGCCCTCGCAGGCAAGGAAGAAACTGGGATGCAAAAATTCATTAGGTAAGAAGGAGCAGAGGCAGTAAGGCAGTTGCGCATGAGAGTGAGGGTTTTATGGGTTGCAACTTTGAAGGCCGTTGGAACTCTGCCAGTTGAGATGGAACGGTTGACCAGTTGAGTGACAAATGGGGAAATAGTACCGGCGCATTCCTTTAGCAGCCACGTGGGCAGCGGGTCGGCCGTTGACTGCTTGTTTGGAGTGCACTGGATAAGGCCCAGAATGTCATCGACGGAAACAGGCGAGAGCGAAGATAGGCGGTGAGATGTAGTTGAATAGGTTGGGTCAGCAGCGTCGGCGGTGGACTCTCTCACATCAGCAACTTTCTTGTCGAAGAAATGATGGAATTCGTCAGCTGAAATGAGATTGTCCGCTGGCGTGCGTCCCCGACCAAGCACCTTATCAATCGTTTGCCAGAGTTTGCGAGGTGCAGAACGCTGTGTCTTGATTGTATGTAGCCAGAAATCAGACCGCCTGGTGTTTAAAGTATGGCGATACTGCCGGCTCCCTTCGAGCCATTCTGCACGACGCAAAGATCTGGCCGCCTCAGTCTTGGCACTGTGTACGCGGCGCTCTAGGCGCCGCACTCGCTTCTTTTGGTCTCGACAGACGTCATCGAACCAGGGATCGGATGGTCTCTTACGGATGGTCACTGTACGAAGAGGGACCAGCCTATCGAGAATACCGGCGATAACGTTGTCGTAGACGCTTGCCAGTTGATCGGCATCCAGATGGTTAGGAAAGTTTGTGTCGCACAAAGGCGACTTCTGAAGGGCCGAGCGGAACTCGTCGACCTGGAAGTGCTTCCAAGACCGACGAGTTTCGGTTACGTAGACTGGTGGTGGTCGTCGTAGGTGGGTGGACCATTTTTCTTAATTCGATGGTCGGACAGACCGGTGTCGGTCACGCCAATGGTTGGAGCTGGGAGGTCGCTCCTAGTTATGACAGCGTCCAGAATGCCTCCCTGGTCATGTGTTGGTTCGATGACGTGGTTGGTGAAGCCAAACGACTCAATGACGTTGGTAAATTGAGTGCACAGTGGGTCGGACGGGCGATCGAGGCGTATGTTGATATCGCCCGTTACGATCACAGAGTCCGTCAATACCGCCAGACTTTCCAGCATGGATGAAAATTCACTGAAAAAGTCCTGGGTGGCAGCAGCAGACCCAGGACGATACAGCAGTAGGATGACAACGGAAGAACCCTTGCTGGTAACGCGTGCACATAGATGTTCAAAGGACTGCGGGCTGCCGACATTTAGTTTAGTCAAACGAATATCAGTTGGAGCGATGATGGCAACCCCGCCATGGTTTGTGTTCCTTGCCGTTCGCGTGTTGTTCTTAGGCTGTCTAGGCCGAGCGCGCTCCAGCACCTGGTAGCCCTGTGTCCGTAGTCGTCTGAGGTCGACAGAGTCGTCGTCGAGCCAGGTCTCGGTAAAACACAGAACAGGGATGTCCAGATCTGAAGCGACCTCTTTTAGAGCCTCTAGCTTCTTGGGCAAGGAACGAACATTGAAAGTGGCACAGCTGAGTTGTTTTGCCGGCTGATGGATATGCCGCTGTGTCCGTGTGTGGGTCAGAACTCTAACAGGCGATGAGATGTTCGGCTTCTGTCGTATACACTCGGCTGAACGGTGTACAGGTCGGTGCACAGGGCGATTGCCAGAGATAACGGCAATGCCATTATGCCAGTGCCCTCTGCCTCAGCGTAGGTCGAAGCCGGGCGGCGACGCTTGCCACCCCTGCACCCGCGTGCACCTGCTCTGGTGGTTACTAATGAGTTTATGCGTACGCAGGTACAAGGGGTCAATGACGGCCCTGCCCCGCGCAGACTCAATAGCTGGTCACGTGAGTATGTTGCACGCCTCGATTCCACGCTTAAATCCATCGTAAAGTGTTGTAATACACTAAAAATCCTACGAAACGAGACGAAAAATCTAGTCCAGAAAGACGAGCGTCAAAAACAAAACTATTTTTACAAAGAACAACTAAATATGAGCTAAGAATAAGGTAAAATAGAAGAAGAAACATGAGCTTACCGAATGCGACTGACCGGTGCCACAATGTCATACGGCGCACTAACCATATTGCTAACTGGGCCAGCAACATGATGCCCAAGGCATCTGTTTCTCATCAAAACCGCATTCCAAAAACATAACCCTGTGGATATAACATTTTGAGATCTGTGAGGCCTCAAGTGAACGGGTCTGGAGAAGGCCTACATATTTCGTTTATTGAAAAAATGGTAAGTTGGCAGACTGCAACTTATTAGGCCTACATTGAAAGTGAAAACGAACGGGCAGAAAACGTTAAGTAGAACTGGGATATTAAGAAGATAACGAAGCGCAGAAATTTACGCCTAAATTGATGCACAAAAATCGCCCAAACCGATTCATGCTGTAAGTACAAAACGCCTAACTGATAGAGACAACAAGATACTCAGTGTACTCACGGTCTAGCTATTGGCATTCACAGCAAACGCATGAAGATGTGCAGGCAACTTTCGTTTAAATGCAAACCATTTGCTACCTAAATAAACACTGCACAGACTGCGCTTGGCCTGTCGTAGATCTATACACTGCATAGGCTGCAGGTTAAGACCGTTCTACGCTGTAGATAATTATTCGGGACGAGCAGCGCGATGTATAGGGCTACTAGTACTACCGCACACTGTTAAATCATGTCTAGGCACAAGCGACACTCACCTCGCTTGAACGGCTGTTAGACAAATCAATGGTTTGGTTAACAATGCACATTTACTGTAGTTTATCGCCAGACATGATGGTGGACTTTTTCACACGAAATCGTCTAACAGTGGATTACGGCGATACGGAGCCTCCAGGTCTAGAAAGTTAATGTCGGCGAACGTTATATATACAATAGTTTCTTCTGTTATCATGTGAAATAATTGTATTCGGTGTTTAACGCGTCTGATGGAAAGTTAGTTGATGTCGACTTTAGTTTACCATTAATTGTAATCGAGAGAATGAATTGGGGAATTGGAGCGCCTCTAGGGAGTGTTTGTTTCACTCCTTAGAGGCGCTCCAATTCCCCATACAACATAAAGTTTTGCTCAGTTATGACTAGTAAACGCATAGGAAAAAGAATAGCAATTGTCATCGGCAGTGAAGAGACTGATTTTGCTATCTTGGAAGTTTAATAGCAGATGATTGCAGATGCCATTATGAGATTAAGAGAAGAATATTTAGCAATGGCAAAGGAAATATTCTGAAAGAGAGGAGAGCTTCTGAGACGAAACATTGAATCTCGATATAAAGAAAAGAATGGTGACAAGCCTCATATAGATCGTAACACTATATGGATCGGAGGCATGGACTATTGGAAAGGCAGATATGGAGAAGCTCGAGACAGTTTAAATGTGGCTCTGAAGACTGGCCAAGATCAGCTGGAAGGATTATAAAACAAAGAGGATGTGTTGCAACTGGTACAAGTGGAGAGGTTAATGATCAAGAGAATAAAGAGGAAACAAATGGATTAGACTGGCCACACACAACTAAAGTTCACTCCTGAGGACATTACTTGAAGGAAGAATTGAAGAGAAGAAACAATCTGGAAAACCAAGAAATATGATGTTGGACTGGATGATGATGGATAAAGAAAACAGACGGAGATAAAGAAATTAAGGAAAAGGCACCAAACAGAGAGGAATGGCGTCGTTTCAATCCCGCGCCTGCCTAAGGGTCGAAGACTGAAGAAGATAACTGGCTTAGGATAATTATTCTGAAAGGATGTCTATGCATCTCATAACGCACTTTATTTTACAACTGACCTCGACCTTACCTTGTCGTGACACAAGGTGACCTTGACCTTACCCGGTCGTGAGGAGGTCGAGGTTAGTAGTTCTGGCAACCGTTACACAAATCTGTCAAAGTTTCTAAAATTGATTTCGCTAATCTGGAAGTAAATAATTATCGCCCGGCCTATTTCTACGAAGGTCGAGGTGATAATTATGACGACGTCGACAATGATGTCAATTACAGCTCATGTAGCGGATATCTATACTTTTTAACAAATAAATATATCAGTTCACATCAGTAGTCATCAAAGATGCTACTGACATTTTAAGCGAATACAGTGCGTTTTATGTACATAAGAGACATAACACAATTATATCAAACACTTATTTATTAATTTAAAATAATTGTAATTATTTATGATACTGTTCATAATCATTATAAATTTTCTTAATTTTAACTAATGTATTCACATTTTTTTATTATAATAACCCCAAATGATTTTTTTAAATCGTCCAATCTTCGCGTATAGCTCTCTGGCAGTTGGTCATCTATTCAAACACTTTACACTTGCATTTACATTTCTAGACTATAGAAGTAGATGTTTATATGCACTGAGCTTATAATGAATTTTAATGAATTATAATGTTATCTACAGATAAAATCTTTAGTGTCCAAAGCAGCGCCGACGCCATTTACATTCAGCCACACAGGCATGAAGACAGTTTATCAATGTTTATCCACAATTTATTTCTTTATTTAAAGCACTTAATATGCGAGAAAGGACAGCAAATCTTAATTTGAGGCGCGTCTGTACGTTCGCAGAGAGCAAGATGGAGTCATGCAAAAGCGAGAGTAAAAATAAGTGAAGTTGCACAAATTTGCATATGGTTTGAACACGGTCAGACAGACATGGTGGAGCTAAAATTACGCATAAATCATTTGCACATCCACTACACCAAGTTGGGAAGACGTAAGGTAGTAAAAGCACCTCTTGACTTGGGCCAAAGAGACGGAATTTAGTCTTCAACGATTTCAAAAATAATCTATTAGGGCCTACTTTCCATGTAGACGGAACATCACTAAAAACAGACGCACGCCCATTAAGAGAGCAGAATTATCTGAAGAACTGTCATTTATATGGATGGTTGGGTATCATCTGCATACAAATGATAGTCCAGAGAGCTGTCAGTAGGTAGTGAGAGAACCCGAAACAGGGCCCAGCGGAGCTCCGCAGTTCAAGAGACATGGAAACTATTTTAATAGAGTTTCGGAAATGAAAATGTGAGTGCAGCTGGTTTGACAGTTGGATAGATCATCAGGAGAGAAATTGCTTTTAAAGAAGAGGATAAACTACTGCATGAAAAAGTCTTGGCGGAAACAGTCTTCAGCGAGAGCGAAAGAGGTTTATTATGGATAACAGCACCGCCCAACGCAGTGCCTCGTAGGTGGTCGAAGAGACAGCATCCGGACATTTCTGGAGAATATCTCTTGATGCATCTCCAACGATGTCGCCTACAAGTAAGACGCTCTGCGCCTTTAAAAAAATAAAATTTCGTCTAATGTAATCATAAATTGCCTTTAAAGTAAGAGGCGAAGATCACAGCCCTAGTGAACTTGCCACACTAGTTACTACTGTCAATATAAAACGCTTTACATGTTAATGATGCAGCCACTACTGCCTATGTGATTATGGACATTCTGCGTGCTTAGATTCTAAAAGTGCAGCCATGTTATGCAGGACTAACGGTAGCTGAAGGAAAAGCGTTAACAAGCTTCTACAAACAATTACTGTTAACTTGAGTTGTTCAACGTTTTGATTCACCGAGACCGTCTGAAACACAATAACGTGCACTCCGTCACTTAGCCACGTAATCACGTCGTCACGTAGTTGCACATGAGACGGAGAAAACCCTGATTCTGGTTACATCAAAAGCGTGTAAATTTGGCAGATGATGAGTAGGGTGCATGTCACCATCGTCATCTTGCGGCGTGATGAGGCAATACTAGCTGTTCCTTTCCCCGTGGATGATGATGCGCTCTTAACTGCAAAGTAGTCGAAGAAGCATTATTATAGTTGGCATGAATCATCGTTTTCGTCGCCATCACCATCACCACGACCACGACCACGACCACCACCACCACCACCACCACCACCACCACCACCACCACCACCACCACCACCACCACCACCACCACCACCACCACCACCACCACCACCACCACCACCACCACCACCACCACCACCACCACCACCACCACCACCACCACCACCACCACCACCACCACCACCACCACCACCACCACCACCACCACCACCACCACCACCACCACCACCACCACCACCACCACCACCACCACCACCACCACCACCACCACCAACCACCACCACCACCACCACCAACCACCACCACCACCACCACCAACCAATAATCTAATCAAATGTAATGAAATATAGTTAAGTCTAGTCAAGTATAGTCTTGCCTTGTCTTGCCCTACCATTATCTAATCTAGTCTCACCTCTACTCAACAAAACTAATGTTATCAAACATAATGCAATGCAATAATGTAATTCGTATAATCTAAACCATATCATGCCATCCTAATCTAAGTCAAACAGAGCCTAATCCAATCCGTTCTAACTTACGACAGCACTGTGGACATTGCTCGCATGGATCGGTCTGGCTAAGAGCCCGAGGAGCTGAGTAGAACATCGTTCTTCCACCAGCTGAAACGAACAGAATAAAGCCATAAGAAAACAATCAACTGATAACCAATTACAACGGGATTGGCAACCGAGTTGCGCGTTTGCATAGCATTTAGCGAGCTTGACTGTTAGTCTATAGGTCGGGGTTCAAATCCCCGTCTGGACAGAAATTCTAGCAAATCGGACACATAATCATTTGTAACCAGCATCACTAACAGTTGAATTGTAATTGTGATTAGTAATTTCTATGGCGCAGGTGTATAATGCACAAGTAAACTTAGAAGTTTATAAACTTATAAGTTTATTTATAATGCACAATGCACATAGGTAGCCTACTGATGAACTATTTAGGTTGAAATTCTGTTACATAGAGGAACTGATAAAAATATGTAGGTACAAATATATTGATGAAGAATTTAGGGTTTAAACTAGCTGCGTACAGTAATTATGAAATATTTAGGTTTTAAACTAGCTACGTACAGTAATTATGAAATATTTAAACTGTGAACCAGTTAAAGCTCTATAGATCTATTGGTAAATGTCATGTCCTAGTTGCATAAATAATGCTGAAACATCTAAGCGAGTAAGTGACTCAGTTACATAGATGTTTTCACAAAAATTTATACTCTGTTCTGTACCCATGAAAAGTTCATGCGTAACTCAGTTACATACACGGTTCGTAGTATCGATAGACTTTGACTGGAGCATCCTTTACGTTGCTCACTGGAAAGATCTTGTTCGATATGACCTCGACACAAGTCTCGCTATCCGTAAGCTATAACATTCGAAATTGCAATTAACGATTACATACACACTGATTATTCATAAAATTTACTACATAATTAATCTTAATTAACTGACGAGCACGGAACAAAAAATAAGATCGAAACAGAGTGCAGCAGACCTGCCTGTAGAATTCTACTGCAATGATATTAGAGAACTGATACTACGCACAAAACTGGGCACTGAATTTCAAGCCTTCGAACAAGCCACTGAGAGCATTTTCTTTTATTATTATTATCCAGAATTTACTACGCGCCACTATCTAATGACATAGCATCAATCGGCGGGCTCAGCAATTTTGCTCAAGGTCCTTACACACAGCAGCTATATAAGACGAGGATCGAACCAGTAATCTTCGCATTATTAGGCGAGCGCACTAACAAACCAGCTACTGAGTCACACAAGGAACCCTCGAGCTTCAAAACGAAGACTCATGACTTTGCTTTCAATTAAGAACATTTAGGCCTAATCATGGAAAGGAAAGGAAGAGCGCGTTGGGATAATGCGAGGTAGTGCAATGGAAGCTAGCAAAAGTACAGTTAGTCATGACAGGTCAAGGAAGAGAATGACAACATAGAATAAGGTACGTAACTAAAGGCAAAGAAAGCTAACGTTAGAGGCCATTATTCATTCATTGTAACTGTAACTGTGTCTGCATGAATTCCTGCAGGGTTAGATACCTCGTCGAAGTAGAGGACGACCTTTCCATCATTGTTTTCCACTCGCTTGATCGCCTTAATTCGGTTCTTGAGGTCATCCAGATTTGACACCTCGAATCCAGTCAGTTGGTTGACCTCCATCACCACCATGCCACTCTCTTCCTTCTTTTTCCAGCTATGGCAAACGGAGAAACAAGGAGACATTTTCTTTTGATTCATGATGAATGACCTTCGGTTTTCTATGATACACAGCAACTATTCCTATGCATATATTAGGCCTACATAATAATCACTCAGAAGTAGTATTATCAGTTTGTGCGTGCGTGTGTGCGCGCAGAAAGATTTCGCAAAGAAATGACCAATAAATTGCCAATCAAGTCTCTATTATTTTATTAATCATGGTCTTGTATATTCAGGTCGGGTGCGCCTCTGATGGGATTCACGAAAGGCGCAACATAATTGAGCATGTACAATTAGCACAGTTTACCTGCTGCATGATGTGATGGTGATTTTGTTTCCATTCTCTATGGTGTTGACGTCAAGGTCGATTCCAGAAATGTCGTTTGTTTCGTAAACATTGTAAATGACGTTCAGCTGTCAAATGACCGAACCCATTTACTTAATAATGATAATAATAACAATAACAATAATAATAATAATAATAATAATAATAATAATAATAATAATAATAATAATAATAATTTTTATTAATTCAAACTGACAAACGCAGTATGGTTACATTGAAACATAACAGCACAATGAAATCTTAACTAAACACACGATTTGGCAGCCGTGCAAGACGCCGCCCTAGACGAGGGTTACGGGTATCGAACCGCGAATCTAATGCTCTCCTGGCCGTGAGTGTTACCATTACTCTATCCCCATCTCCTTACCTTAGAATCTGTATAATTTGGTCAGTCAAACAGGCTACCATATCTAAAGGAGCATGGCTGGGCCTATATCACGATTGGACGGAACTAAGGATAACGGCCGTTTATGTTTAGGACGGAATTGGGTAACTACAATAACAGTTAAACACTTAGGGTAGGAAAGGTCAAATGACAAGACTGAATAAGTTGAAATCTACTCTAAGTTGCAGCTTAGTAAAAACTAATATAATTCCGAACATTCACTTACCTGAACGAGGACGGCTCCACTTCCTGTTGCCGAGACAAAGACTTCTTTTGTTTCAGAAGGCAGCTGCAAAACACAATGTTTTAGTACAAGTGGCCTAGATAAAATAAGACCTATATTAATAAAACAAGTCACTAAACCACGAAATTTTAAAGAAAAAAATACCGAAATCAATCTAACTCTCATCAGTAATTCAGCATATGGAATAAATGACATGCAATTGCATGCTACTGTATTAAACAGAAAATATTCAATAAAGTTAAACTCCCTATATAAACAAGTTATGATGCGTTGATATCGAGAGATGAATGGCTAAGACTGAGGTACCTGGATGCTGAGGGGTAGGCCTACTTAGGTGCTGATGTACTTATGTGTGAGGTGCTTAGGTGATAAATGGAAGGTACTTAGGCTTACCTCGTACGATTGTAGCAGAATGGCATTTTCGTCTGTGATTGCACTAAAGCTGAATTTTACAGAGTCAGTTGCCATGGTAACCTCGAGGTTGCGTTCACTTGAAGGTCCGATAATCAAAGATGCAAAATCTGCCAACGCTGCCAGCGCTACAACTGTATCCTTGACCACCATAAAGATTACGAAATATTAAGCAATCGTGAGAAAACTAAAGAACCATTTCAAAATGAAGTATTTTGTCCCGGGAAACATAACCTTCTAACTTTTTTTTATAGCTTTCTTAAAACTGATCAGAAACTGGAAAGTCAAGCATACGAAGAACAGATGAAAACTATCATAATTTACTTTGCTTTAACTCACCCTTAACTTATCTTACCATACATTACCCTACCTTACCTTGCATGACTGTAGGCAGAATAGGTCATGCAGATAAAAAAAAGAACTGTTTCATAGGCATTAGGCAACCCATAGGGGAAATGAAATTCGGTATATTAAACAGCATATTGCTTTTACTATGAAAAAAGTTGGAGATCTAAGTTCCTTTGACTTTTCGTGTGCGAAATCAAAATTACCTAATTTTGTCAGTTCCCTGTAATTGGGGTCTGTGTCAGATGTCTCAGGTGTGTTTTGTTGGAGTATGTCTCGGGTGTTTTTGTTTGGATTGTATCTCAGGTATGTTTGGTTTGATTCTGTCTCAGGTGTGTTTTGTTGGAGTCTGTCTCATGTGTTTCTTTGGTAGGAGTCTATTTCCGGTGGGTTTCATTGGAGTCTAACTCAGGTGTGTTTGGTTCGATTCTGTCGCAGGTGTGTTTGGAAGAGTCTGTCTAAGGTGCGTTTGGTTACAGACGTAAGAGTCCGGGGGAGCTGTGTTTCATTGGAGTCTCGGGTGTGTTTGGAGTAGATGTGTTTGGTTGGACTGTATCTCAGGTATTTTTGGTTCGATTATGTCTCATGTGTTTTAGTAGGAGTCTATATCCGGTTGGTTTCTTTGGAATCTAACTCGGTGTTCTTGGTTTGGTCATGTCTCAGGTGTATTTGGAAGAGTCAAGCTCATTATTGAGGTATGTCTGAGGTGCCCAACGGAGTATATCTCAGAGGTGCATGGTGATGGTCTGTTTCAGGTAATTCATTTAATACTATTTCATGTGTATGTTGTCATATTCTGTCTCAGGTGTGTTTGGTTTAAGACTGTCTCGTGTATTTGTTTTAAGTCTGCATCTGGTGTGGTCGATTGCAGTCAACGTATACCTGTGTGGATGAGAATCCGCCGTTGGCATTTCGCTGTGCTATAATCCACTTTGCAATCGGTAGACTCATCGAGATGTTCTTTAGCTGACTGTAAGTGCGTAGGACGTAGGAGGTCATTTCTATGTTGATTGCTCGAGCCTGGGAATATGGAGGCCGCCAGCTGAACGGAGCATCCGTAGCAACTTCTTCGGCAGACTTCTCCCAGTGTTTGGTGCCAGCTGAAGAATCGCAAATTAAAGGCTTCATTTGTTTAGTTTTATTATTTATTACAATCTACTTCTTTTCATCTATTTATTTATTTCTATTTATTTTCATATATATATTTTCATTAATTTGTTAACGTTTATGTATTTTCATTCATTTATTTTCAAGAGAGAGTGAGAGAGAGACAGAGAGACAGAGACAGAGAGACAGAGACAGAGAGACAGAGAGAGAGAGAGAGAGAGAGAGAGAGAGAGAGAGACAGAGAGAGAAAGGGAGAGGGAGAGGGAGAGGGAGAGAGTTGACGTGTCCCGGATAATATACAGACAATGTGTTTGCATGTACATCAACCGCGCTTTGTACCGAAGGAACACAAAAGCGCATACATTTTGTTTCTTCACCACTGTATTTAACTTTTGACAGGTCATATTTGTATATATGACGCCTTGCGAGTTCAAGTTTAATTATTACTATGATTCCATTTTCGCTACAATTTATTCAAACCTGTTTAGCAAAATTTGCAGGCCCACACATTTCCTATATAGTTGCTGTCACTTTTTCCAGAATTCATGTTTCACGCAGACGTCAGAATGAAGAAAGCGTCCGAAAATTATTTGTAACATTACGCAAACGTTTCTCTGCTACCTGTGGTGTCCATGTGGCATTTTATCCAAGGTGTTGATTCCACAGGACATTCAATCCGAGCTATTTTATCAGGGACATTGTTTTCGGGGCATATTATCCTGTCACTGTTCAATTCTATTGAACTGGCGATGGTTTTCTTTCGCATTGCGTCAGCTCACCCTCTGCCTAAGCAGCTACTAATGGAACCTATTGCGTAATCTAGTAAAGAATTTATCAAAGATTGTACACAGAAATTGTCGAAGAAGAATTAGGAAAAACTCAGAAGTACTTCGCCTAACGTTATTACCTTCTACTTTGGCGAGTGCTTCCAGCATATGCAGGACATCGTTGACCCTTGGACTGTGAGCTAAGGAAAGTGCATATGCAATGATGCTCAGCGCATATGGGTCAGAGGCTACGCTGGACACTTGGTCTTCCAGGAATCTTCTGGCTAACACAATGCTCGTAGTAAGTTTACCAGAATCAACCTGTAAGAAATACACAGTTATAAGAAGAAACTCAATTATTTTTAATTACCCTCATTAAATAAATGACATTTATTCGATTAAATCAGTGTTTCTTTATACATAATTGTAAAATTTCTACATAACCTGCACAGGTATCTGAGTTTCAACGAAAGAAAGTTTGTTGAACCTACCAGTGAATTATTGTGGTTTTGAAGAAGCGCAATGAAAACGTAAGCCGTCAGTGCAAGACCCTGAGATGATCCTCCCTAAAATCAAAATGCACAGGAAAGTGTAGATTTTAAATGGTTTTAAATTTATGACATAAATAAAATTACATGTATTGATGCTTTAGAGCTTCTCATTTCAGTCCTCAATAATTATTGAAGTTTCTCAATGCAGAATTAATTGAGTCAGAGGTTCATACGGCAAGTCAATACCTGCATATCTGTGTGAAGTACTCTACCCTCCGGAGGTTCTGCAAATGACCCATTCGCAGCCTGGTTGGCTATTATCCACTGCATCGTTTGAGCAATCTTCCCATCCTCAACTGCGATGTATTCATCTGCCTGACGGAAAACATCTATTACGAACGAACTCAACCTAAAACAACAAAACAATTAACAGAATACTTCCCTTATCAACTGCAAGACGAAGTGGGATTCGTGTGGATAATAGAAGTTTCGTGACCTCGTTGTGAAAACACAATACATGTAAGGCTGTCTTTGTCCAAATTTGCATTTCATCTCTTCACTGCTATTAGCTTATGACTCTTTACTTCGAACATTACAGGATACATTTGCACCTTTTTAGATTTATTAGATGTCTGAATTTAAACGAGATTCGTTCGAATTTTAAATTAAGAGTTATGCAAGTAACGATTTCGGTAGCTGCTTGAAGGGTGGCACATAAAGTCTTTGTTACATTACTTGATGCATACATCAACACAGACAAGCGCACACATATTAACATACGTGTCGTGGTCTACGCGGGTGCATGCATCAAGGGAAGAAAACCGACGCGTCAACAAGCTTGTTTACAACGCACGGAAAATTCTGCAGCAAGCTGTCAACATTAATTCGGTGCATGCAACAAGGATATACGTGTTCAGTAGGACTTTCCAGGGAAAAGTACAGTGACGTCACAGAACGTTCTGGAATCCGGGAGAACTCTATATAAGATAGACCTGATGTACATTGGGGGCCTTTTGACGAAGATTTGTAAACGTTGAAACATTGATCGTATAACGTTCAATCGAGACCAGCCAACCTGTGTGCTGTCTACGATTGTGATATTTGATAGACGAGTTGACTTACTTTACACTTAATCGACTTTATTTTTAAATAAAGATCTTTTAATAGTTCCTTCGTTGGTTCGTCGTTGCGATCGAAGGAGTCGACCGCGACATTATTGGTGGCAGCGGTGGGATCATCGGTGTTGGATCCGGTGAAGAAGACGCGAGCCGGCGGAGGAAGGAGTCAACCCGGAGGATCAAGAGACGGTCTGTTCCAGACAGCGAGCGGATCGAGACGCCTTTCTACCGTGGGAGACGGGTGAATCGGCATACGACAGTCGGACGGACGAAGTGCGTCGTTCGGCTGAGACAGCAGAAGACAGCAGTCAACATACGGGTAAGATCCTAGGTGTTGTCGTGGCTGAGAAGGAGAAAAGAGAGTGGAGTTGCAGCCGAGTGGGAGGCAGCCATTATTTCTCTTTCAATATCTGCTGATTATTTCTTTGAAATTTATCCATTGTTGTGATCGAGGCCAGACTTGCGTGAGCTTGTATAGTTTTTGCGTACTTGGCGAGTGTACTTCTTTGGATACTGAATAGTTGCACTTTGGGTTGTGGAATTTTCCTTTTGTGTGGCGGGTTTGCCGCGTGGTGTCTGTTTTTTTTGTTGATTGTTGTTGACTGACTGTTTGTAAAAATGGAAGCGTTGACAACAGAGATGCAAGCGAATATTCGCAAAATGTCGTCTGAGCGCCTTAGGGTGTATCTTATGAAGGCAGGAAGGGACGATGATGATGTTATGTCATGGGATCGAAATCAATTAATGGAAGAATGGGCCATGGAGATTGGAAAAGAGGAAGAGGAATTTAAGGGTAGTCCAATATCTCCAACAGGAGTGGATTACGAGCTGCAGAAGCGCCGTCTGGAGTTCGAAATCCGTAAATATGAAGAACAAAGGGAGGAAAAGAGGAGAGAGGAAGAAAAGAAAGAACAAAGGGAGAAGGAAGAAAGAGAAAGGGAGGAACGGAAGGAGAAGGAAGAAAGAGAAAGGGAGGAACGGAGGGAGAAGGAAGAAAGAGAAAGGGAGGAACGGAAGGAGAAGGAAGAAAGAGAAAGGGAGGAACGGAAGGAGAAGGAAGAAAGAGAGAGGGAGGAACGGAAGGAGAAGGAAGAAAGGGAGGAAAAGAGGAGAGAGGAAGAAAAGAAGGAACGGAAAGAGAAAGAAGAAAGAGAAAAGAAGGAACGGAAAGAGAAAGAAGAAAGGGAGAGGAAGGAAAAGCAGGAAGAACGAAATGTTAGAGATTCTTTAGCAAGTCGTACTAAGCGTTATAGTGATGCCCTTAAGAATATTCTTTGGAAATTTCCTTCCGACCCTATAGAAATTCCAGGTTTCTTTGATCACTTGGATGGTTTGTTTAATGTGTATGAGGTGGATGAAGATGTTAGAGCAAAATTATTACTAGCCATTTTAAGTGAAAGAGCTAAGGCATTAACCATGCGCCTTACTGAGGCACAGCTCCATGACTACAAATTCCTGAAGGAGTTTTTGCTAAGGGAGTTTAAGATAAGCCCTTCAAATCTTAGAGCCCGATTTTGGTCGTTGCACAAAGCATCGGACGAATCATTTACGATCTATTCATCCAAATTGCGTGTGGCTCTTATGTATTATTTGAAAAGTAGAAAGATAACTGATGAGTTTGATAAACTTGTAAGTTTATTGGTTGCGGATCGGCTTAAGGAGTCCTTGTCGAAGGCTTGTTTAGATTATATCTTGGCCCAAGAAAAAGAGGAGTGGTTGAGCTGTGAAGACATAGCTAATGCGGCTGACATTTATGTAGCGTCGCATGATGGTGGGAATGACTTAGTATGCCGTAGTCATCCGACACCGAAGTATAACAATTGGACGAGAGGTCAATCACATGTTCAAGTCAATAACCAGACAGCTCAACCCAAGTCTCCCAAACCGGAATTAAGGGGTGAAGCCAAGATAGGTGCGAGGGTGTCTCAGGAGGAGGCCAAGGTAAAGGGTCTCTGTTTCCTATGTCATCAGAAGGGTCATATGGCAAGGGAGTGCCAGACCAAACCAAGTTCTAAAAAGGTGAGTACTTGTATATTTGGGAACCCAACTGAAGAAGTGATCGACTCATGTGTTGAGAAGGTCAACGTGTTGCATGAGATACCTGAACAAGTAAAGCAAGGGAATTTATTGGATAATTCTAAACCAATAGGGTTGGAAACTGCTGTAAGGGTATACGAGAATAGTATTGATGGATTACACGAGAGGTCGTATATCAATGTACAGATTGAAGATCTCCCTTCTCAGCCAGCATTATCTGATTCAGGAGCAGAAATTTGTTGTATTGATAAGAAATTAATTGAGTCACTAAACTTACCCGTGATTAAACGGATTAATATAATTGGTTTTCAGGGAGAAGGATGTAAGGCAGATGTAGTATACCTACACATGAAATTAGCTAATTCAATGGAAGGAACGACGAACATTGCGCCATCTTTGTGCGTCATGTTCGCTGTAGTCCCTGAACTAAATGAACGGGTTATTTTGACACCCCATGTTGTGGACCTATTAAGGGATAGTTCGCAATATGTAGTGATGGTAGCTGGCGTAGATCGATGTGTACAAATAAATAAAGGGGCAGAAGAAGATAACTTAGAAGTTAATATCGAGAAAAGTAACAGCAACGAATCCTTGCCGTCAGAAGTGAATGAATATTCTCAGGAGCAACTAGTTGATGATTCAGATAATTTTCTTGATGTTGAGTCAACAGAGTTCAAGTCTGATGAAGGAGTAGCGAATAATGATACTTTATTGCGTGAGCAACAGAATTGTCACAATCTTATATCTTGCTGGCAACAAGCGAGACAGAATAAAAATAATTTCTTTATAGATAATAACCTCCTGTACCACAAAGGGGAAATTATGGGACATAAGGTTAATCAATTATGTTTACCGGAAGATAGAATCGAGGTTGTCTTGCGAGTAGCACACGATGCCCCATGTGCTGGGCACATGGCTTTTAAGGCAACGAGAGCCAGGATCAAATTAAACTTTTGGTTTCCAAGAATGGATGAGAGGATTCGCGAATATTGTGCGTCTTGTCAAATTTGTCAACTAAGAACTCCAGTAAAAGTGGCAGATCGAGTCCCGATCACTCCTATTCCGAGGGCGGATGAACTCTGTTTTAACCATCTAAATATGGATTGTATTGGCCCTATGGTAGTGACTGGAGAATCCAACAAATCGAAACCCCAGTACAATTATGCTCTGGTTCTGGTGGACAAATTTTCTCGTTGGCCGATGGCGTATCCTCTTAGATCGCTGAATGCAAAGGGAGTTTGTGAAGCTCTGTTGCAAGTTTTTACAACTTTTTCTATTCCAAGGATCATCAGTTCTGATTGTGGTACCAACTTTACCAGTCGTTTGACGAAAGAATTCTTGCGGCGAATGGGTTGTAGTCCCAGATTTAATACCCCTGGACATCCTGAGGCAGCTGGATTGGTTGAAAGATGCAACCAAAGCTTGAAAACCATGATCTTTAAGCTTGCTCAATCTGATCCTCGTGGATGGCACCAATTGTTACCGTTTGTTCTGTGGAGCCTTAGAGAAAAACCTTCAGGCACGACTCATATTTCGCCATTCACTATGGTTTATGGAACTCTTCCTCGGGGTCCACTTAGTGTGTTGAAGGAATCGTGGGCTGGCGAACGAAAAGTACCTCTTAACTTAGGTAAATCACCCGAAGAGTATCTCCAATCACTGAAGGAAAACCTCGAATTCGCGAAAGTTTATGCAGATTACTATAGTGATATAGAAACCAAGCGGTATGCAGATTATTATAACTTGCGTAGTACTGACAGAAAATACGAAGTTGGAGATAAAGTAGCAGTATTAGCACCAGATTTTGGTAGTTCTAAATTTTATAGTCGATGGTAAGGACCTGCTACCGTAGTCAAGGTTAAATCCCCATATTCTTATATAGTAGAAATAGAGGGAAAACAAAGACATTTACACGCAAATAAGATCAAGCGATACCATGAACGACTCGAACAAGCGATGATCAATAGCTGTTCAGTAATTGTTGATCAAGATGAAGAATTTGGTATAGTAGAGGTTGTAGATCAGGAAGAACGTGAACAAATAAGCCTGAGTAAGCGAATTGATCCTCTGATTATAGCGCATCTTTCGCAAGAGGAACAGAAGCAACTTTTTGAAGTTTTGGATCGGCACACGGCAGTATTTGTGGATAAACCTGGGTATTGTCCAGTATTAGAACATGAAATTAAGATAACTCATGATTTCACTCCTAAGCGTTTAAGGGCATATAAAGTACCTGAGCTACTTAAACCTGAAGTACAACGCCAGATAGAAGAAATGTTGGCATTAGACATCATTCGACCATCGAAAAGTGAAATGGCCAGTCCGGTAGTTTGCGTTTTAAAGGGACCCAAAGGTCAAAATGGCGTTCGATTGGCAATTGATTATCGCCATGTTAACAAATATTCTCTAGGTGATTGTTACCCGACCCCAGACATTGCTGACGTCTTACAAAAGGTGGGACGGGCAAAGTTTATTAGTGTTTTCGACGCGAAATCGGGGTATTGGCAAATTCCAGTTCGGAAAGAACATCGATGGCTTACGGCATTCGTATGTGATGCAGGACTTTTTGAGTTCACAAGGATGCCGTTTGGACTCAAGTCCGCTAGCAATACCTTTATTCGTGCTATGACCCAAGTTTTACATCCAGTGCGAAGTTTTACCGAACCATTCGTCGATGATATGGCAGTGGTTTCAATGAATTGGAATGACCATTTAGAACATCTAGAGAAATTCTTGCAAACTATTGAGGAAGCAGGACTCACTTTGAATTTAAGAAAATGTAATTTTGCACAAAACAAAATAAAGTTTGTTGGCCATATAGTAGGGTCAGGTTGTATTGAACCTGATCCAGGTAAGATCGCTACGATCAATGATATCCATCCTCCAACAACAAAGAAAGAAGTTAGAAAGGTTATGGGTTTTTTCAGTTATTTTCGAAATTTTATACCTGCTTTAGCTGAAAAAGCACGGATAATAACTGATTTGACACGAGATAACATACCTACGAAGGTGCCTTGGGAGCAAAAGCATCAAGAAGCACTAGATAAGTTAAAGGATGATCTCAGTAAAGCTACACAGTTGCATACCATTGATTTCACTAAGGAATTTGGTTTAAGTGTTGACGCAAGTGCCACCGCGGTCGGGTGTTGCTTGTTTCAGTGGACCGAAAAAGGTCAAGAAAAACCAATTGCTTTTGCTAGCCTTAAACTTACAGATACACAGATGCATTGGTCTACAATTGAGAGAGAGGCTTTCGCAGTAATTTGGGCACTTAAACGATTCAAGTCATGGATATTCTTATCAAAGATAATCATTTATTCAGATCATAATCCTTTGTCTTATCTCACAGATGCAAGCCCTAAGAGTGCGAAACTGACTCGTTGGGCGTTAGCATTGCAAGAGTTTAACGTGGACTTTCGATATCGTCCTGGACGTCAGAACACGGTGGCTGATTTCCTCTCTCGGTTGTGACTCGGATGGTGAAGGGGGAAAATGGCCCGACACACAAGGATCGAGCCCGCAAATTGTGTGGATAAGTTGACTAACTGATGTGTTTTGTTTTGGTTGTATATGCTGTATCGAGATGGAGTCTGGAGGCCCGGCTTGATCGTGATGACCCGTTCGGGATGGTGCTGAAGACGTGTCATCATCTGAGGGCGGAGGGAATGTCGTGGTCTACGCGGGTGCATGCATCAAGGGAAGAAAACCGACGCGTCAACAAGCTTGTTTACAACGCACGGAAAATTCTGCAGCAAGCTGTCAACATTAATTCGGTGCATGCAACAAGGATATACGTGTTCAGTAGGACTTTCCAGGGAAAAGTACAGTGACGTCACAGAACGTTCTGGAATCCGGGAGAACTCTATATAAGATAGACCTGATGTACATTGGGGGCCTTTTGACGAAGATTTGTAAACGTTGAAACATTGATCGTATAACGTTCAATCGAGACCAGCCAACCTGTGTGCTGTCTACGATTGTGATATTTGATAGACGAGTTGACTTACTTTACACTTAATCGACTTTATTTTTAAATAAAGATCTTTTAATAGTTCCTTCGTTGGTTCGTCGTTGCGATCGAAGGAGTCGACCGCGACAATACGTAATACATATCTACACACACACACACACACAAACACACACACACACACACACACACACACACACACATATGTGTGTGTGTGCAGGTAGGTAAGAAGATCCGTATATAAGCACATATATATATCGCTCCTAAGTAGATCACCTTGAATGGGGCGCTATATAAAAGCTCATTAGTAATGTACATAAGTTAAATATGCTTTCAGCCAAAATAAAATTAATAGGTAATTGCTTAAGCTACCCTCAACGTGGCTGAACCTACCATATGCTTCCACACGAATCGCTATTTCCGAATGCGCTGAATGAACCATCCGATCTCTGGTAAGTCAGTTCCCTCTGGTAACCTTTAATCAATCAGTCAATCGAACATTTACTTTTGTTTTCATTCGTTGAGTAAAAAGAATTAAAGTAAATAAACTCTGTAAGCAAAGCAGTAACAAAAGAAGGCCTGACGAATCGAAAAAGGTGGTGGAAAGGTAGAATTGAGAAGGTAATATTTACAAGGTAGGACTGACAATGTCGTATTGACAAGGTAGTATTGAGAGTAATAATTATTTACCTGCGTTCATGAAGCCGAGAGCTTTGCTCTCGATATCCATCGTGAGTTGACCGGAGATGCTGAGGTACTTGACGATGTAGACATCTGGGGCTAAGGTCAACATGTTCTGTTCTCCGCATCCGTACGGCATCTTCAACAGGCTGTCCAAGCCCTTCACAGACGGACCCATCAGATCACCTGTACAGGTAAACAAGCAGACCGATCATTCAGATAGGCCTAACCTGTATAGGTAAACAAGCAGACCGACCATTCAGATAACTGTACAGGTAAACAAATAAACAATTTCGACCGACTGAATTGACAGAGATGCTGCACAAGTTCACACTGAAAATACTCAAAAAGAAATTCAGAGAAAGCAATGATGCGAACCAATAACAGTCAGTTCAAGATATTCTGAGCCTGGAACCAGCGTCCCGGTTGGAGGAAGAGACACTGGCAGCGTAAGATTGTGAGTTGATCTGGATGAAGAGAGTTGTATGAAGGTCGAAGTGCTGTACTGTTGCTGAATTCCCTCTGGCTATAAACAGAAACACCAATCATTCAATACAACTGAACCACAAATACAATTTTACATCTTACATGATCTAAACAAATATTTTAACATCTACAGTGCTGTAATAATCCAATCTTATGTGATCTGATCTAGTCTAATCTAATTTGGTAACTCAGGATCAATACCCAGGTGCAATTTCTCTCTCCTCTTCAGTTCCGTAGACCCTTGAAAACCTTTCTTTTTGTCGGTGCTGGCAGTGTTGCGGGTCGAGAGCGCCGCTGATTTGCGTGGCGCTATATGAATGTTCGGTTACATTTACAATTGCAATTACAATTTCAGCAATACAGGTGTGACGCCTACCTTGACGAGGAGCATCACTTTGACGGTATCACCTGCAACAGATGACTGTGCCGAAATTTCGATTGGTATCTGACCCAGTGCTCCAGGCACAATCCAGAAGTAGACGGAAACAGCGTCGTCATCCTCCACCTATCAATGAAAGGAAACCTAAATGTCACATTGAACCTCATAGTTATTGTGAAGGTTCTCGATGGTCTAATGATTAATGTGCTGGATTGTTATACTGAGTTCCAGAATTTAAATCCCGTACGGAACAGCAAAATATTCCATGATTTCTGTTTCGTGAGCACTCCTGGCGAACCAAGCTAAAGTGAGTTCATCAACTTTATCCGCAGATAAGCTTAAGGAAATGGTCTGCTTATATTAATGTGTGTTGCAAAATTTGAATAAAGTTAAATGCTTACCGATACAGTCTTCGACGCAGGGCCATGAACTTTGTAGTAAGTAGATTCCTTCACCGTTACCAGAACCTAGAGACAAAAGTGACACAAACGATCCATCCGATTCCATGCAGTCTGACGTCATCAAATTTATTAAAATCACAACCCATGAAACATTTCCTCCCTTAGGGCCTATCTCCTCCTCTTTCTTTGCACGGCATTTTAGGACAACCCTTCTGACTTGACGCAACAGGCGTGATTAAGCTTTTATCTTTCCTTTGAGAATTTTTTTATTTACAATGGAAACTGTCTGTGGAAGAATCTAGAGAAATTTGGAGACAATCAGTTCATGCCGCGTGCAATGCAGATAAGGGCAACAAAATAATAGCCTATAGCTGCAACCTAGCTGAGATACAGCCGATAGGTAAATTATGCCTAAGGTTATGGAATATGGTTGTCTAGCTGTTGAAAGCAATTTATACTACGAAAAGGGTCCTAAGTGGCTAAAAGCACGAATTCAAATTTATCAGGTACAGAACACAGGTCTTAATTCCAAAACTTACATCAAGCGTATTCGACAGGTAGTTGAAGACGGTCACTTGGAGGGCAATTTCTTCTCCACGGATGACTGAATATGGAAGATTCGGAGATATAAAGAACTGCTTGAAGACCGTCAGCTACGGTGGAAGAACAGTGAACCAAACGTGAAAATATATTAAATGAGTTTTAAGCAGCAGTTTCAGATATATATTTGCAATAGCTGCATTATCTATTTTAAGACTTCTGAAATCTACAGATAACTGTAGTCGAATCAATTTTTGATGCAATTTTTACTAGCAGAAGCGGAGGGAAGACCCAGGTAGGAAAACAAAAATATGGGGAAACTTTGTCTTAACTCGAAGATAATCTAAACTAGCACAGGAGATAGATCTGTAATCAGGAGCCAAGCGCGTAGAGAAAGTATATCTTCAAATCATGGATTCGGTAAAGAAAGGGCAAGCAGAATCTGCATGCGCATCGTCCGTCAAGCACGAGAGATTCTACGTCCAACTGGTCGATCGTCGATGAATGTCTATCCTGAAGATCTGTTTCTACAAAAGATATCCGGATGCCGTGTCCGAACAGCGACGAGTCAACCGTTTGCCCTTAGCGGTCGACAACGTCACCTGCGTTCATCATCAGCGGCAGAACGTGGTCCAAGCACTGAGCATAGTGTCAACTATTAACAGTGGAAGGGAACCCGTTGATTAGGGAAAGTAGGTGTGTTTTTGTGCACAAGTTCGCCATTTGTGACTTTTTCTAGTTACCCTGAACACTTTTCGCTAACTGATGAAATATGTGGTTTTTTAAAACTTAACACGTCGACTAACGCTTAGACAGCCTTCATTGATGCTATCCTTTGTATCTTTTACGTATGAATTTGTAATAACTTTTCTCTTTAAAGTGTAGTATACAGAGACATCGTCACAAATTAATTGGTTACATTGTCTGATTGTAATAAGTAATACGAAATAATATGCTGTATTCTTTCTTGTATAGCGCTGTGCGTTTGCTAACGCTTCTTAGTAAAGAATATACTTACTTACTTACAAACTTTTGAATACCATTGCGATGCAATCGGACATTGCCTGAAACAGTGGAGAAGCGAATTGTAGGCCTATAGTAAAATATATCTTCAATGGGAGATAGTCAATGAAAATTAAATTTAATTAACGCATGTTTTATTGATAGCGCAAAACGACCGAACAGACCAGATTGCTCACCTCAGCTTTGTCCGCTGCTATTCCCAAACCTACGACCTGGCTAATAGCAAAGGCGCTGGCCACCCAAGAAGTTATGGTGTCTGGAGCATTGGCACGGATTGCGACTTTACCATCGGGACTAAAAGCACGAAGACAACCACAAACTTGTTTCTAACAACCTTCAAACCGTTTTCATTCATTGATGTATAATCAACAATTGGCTTTATTTCTGTTCATACATTTTTTTACATGTAAATGTCCAAGGTAAGGGATAAGATGTCATTAAAACTATTACTAATTTCTGACCAGATGTCGTTGTCCGCGTGATAACAAAACTGGTCACGACGTGGTCCATATAGTCAGACAATATCGTTGCATATACTTCTAATTAGACAAATTAATAAAACCTCAATTAACGAATGAATCAATTGATTAATCAATCAGTCATTACCCTGCAGTCTCCTCCGTCCAAAGCCACGTCTCAGGAAAGTTGAGACGGGGTTTGGAGGATGGCGTTTCTGCTGTTTCTTTGCCAGCGAAAGATCCTCCTTCGGGCATCGGTGCACCAGCCATAGGTGGTGCGGCATCAAATGCTACATCTCCACGGAACATCACTTCAACAAAGACATATGTTTGGTTGATCGTTTGACTGTATGATTGATTACTTCTTGGTTGGGTGGTTTATTGTTTGGTTGAATTGGCTACTTGATTCTGTTGGTTGACTTAGTAGGCGGACATGTTTGGCTGATTTGGTTTGTTTGATTAGCTTGCTTTTGTTTTGCAGGGTGAATAAACGATGAATAATCGTATGAATGAACCAGTTAATGATGAAATAAATGAATCAACGAATCATTGATTGAATAATCGAACTATTGATAAACCGATTGTTTGATCTACTTATTTATTGATCCATTGAAGCGGTTGGTTCGGGAAAAACGTCATATTTACCGGAATCTTCCCACCTGTGGGTATCGGTGTAAATGTATCCGTCACTCAGAAGCAGAACTCCAGCCAGCTGCAAGTACAGGAGAGAAGAATAATGAAAAAGGCAGTTTTTAAAACTAAAACTGTAGAAACATGTTTAAGTCCATGGTTTCTTCTTATATTCATTCTTGTTGACCTGTTTTGAGCTGTGGATCAGAGACACGTTGCACCTTTGACATTTTGGCGCTGCTGACGAAGTATTTCTTTTGAGCGCATTGAAACACGGCTGCGTTCATTCTGCTCTGGGTGCACTCAGGAACGCTTTTGGATTACACACAGTTTGATTGGTCCATATATCCACTATTTTGTCGTCCATAGGTTTCCATATTACCATATTCCATCTTACTGTAATATGATTTGGGCTTCAAATTATGTAATAAAAAAGAACATTCTGTACCCATTTCAGCATGGCTTTAGACCAGGACACTCTACTGTCATTCCGGTGATTAATATAAATGATAGAATAACACAAGCCATCGACCGAAATGAGTACTCTGTTGGTATATTTCTGGATCTTTCTAAAGCCTTCGACACTGTCGATCATGATATATACTTCTTAATAAACTGCTGAACTACGGAATAAGAGAATTACACTTGACCTGGTTTAAAGATTATTTAACCTCTCGTTGTCAACAAGTGAAATGTAATGGAGTCTAGTCAGAATTCAAACTAATTGAATATAGAGTACCTCAGGGATCGATAATTGGTCCATTATTATTTCTATTATATATTAACGATCTCCGAAACTCATCTTCACTGCTAAACTTTGTACTTTTTGCTTACGACTCCAATGTTTTCTTCTCTCACACCTCTTGCTGCGACTTATTTACATATGAAATAAAGAGTTGCTACTTATATCAAACTGGTTTAAGGCAAATAAGCTATCGCTAAATCTTAATAAAACTAATAGATTTTATTCTCCTCACACAGAAACGTAATCACTCATTTACTAGGAAAGGTAATTATTGATTATATTGAAATTTCTCAAGTGAAACTCAATTAAATTTCTGGGCGTTTATTTGGATCAGCAGTTAATCTGAACAACTCATATTGAATATATATCGAATGAAATAGCAAGAAACACAGGAATAATAAAAAGAATTTCTTATTTGCTTCCTCTCAATATTTTATTAACCTTATATTACACTATGATATACCCATACTTATCTTACTGTAATATGATTTTGGCTTCTAAGTTCTAGACGTCATAGATTGTTTCTACTACAACAAAAGGATTGTACGTATCATAACTAACTCACAGTAGGCCCTACTTAGCACACACTACTGAATTATTTATCCACCTGGAAATTCTTAAAATGGACCAAATTTCAGTGCTTCAAATTAGTGATATCATATATCGCTGTGTAGTTAAATTACTACATGATAAATACATTAGGAGGTTCCTTCTTCAGTACTAACTCAGATTTGCATTCATATATGCTACCAGAAATTCATTATCTTTAAGAAGTGTCTTTGCCAGAACTAACTCTCGAAAATTCTCCATTAAATGTAGGGGGCCACTGATTTGGAATGGATCACCTAATACGATTAGAACTCTTCCCAACTTAAATGTATTTAAGCAGCACCTACAGAAATGGTTGATCACCGATAGGAATCAACTGGCATCATCATCCTTACCCACAACTTCATCTTTACGCTAGAATACTATTGGTCTTGCTTATCTTATTGGGTTATTGTTTCGCTCGTTAACCGTTGCTATTGTGCATCGCACAAAGTCTCTTGACTATCATTGTGCACCAGCGCATCACACAAGGTAATAGGGGGCCCAAAGCGGGACTTGTACCCTTTTGAGTTCCCAATGTGGACCAAGAACCAAACTTATCAAAACCAAACTTGTGTGTACTTAATTTGACTTAGGTATGTTACCGAGTATCACAGTATCTTATTATGGGTTCCGGTCCACTATTCCGGGGTCCGCTATTCCGGGATCCGCTCTTCTGGGGATCCGCCGCAATATACATACATACAACATACATACATGCATACATACATGCATACAAACATGCATACATACATACATGCTTACATACATACATGCATGCATGTATGAATGTATGGGTGTATGTATGTATACATACAAACATGTATGTATGCATGTACGTATACACACATACATGTACGCATGCATGTATGTATATATACATGTATGTATGCAATATGTATGTATGCATGCATGTTTGCATGCATGCATGTTTGTATGCATGTATGTATGTATGCATGTATGTATGTTGTATGTATGTATATTCCGGCGGAACCCCGGAATAGCGGACCCCCGGAATAGCGGACCGGTACCCTATTATGTAGCTGCTATCGGCTGTTACATCTGTATTTTTCTTTCCTTGGAATTGTTTACATGGACCAATAAAATGTTATTTTATGTTATGTTTACATAAGGTCCTTACTACACCGCTGAGCAAACTAGTTCTTCCTCCTTTGGGGTTTGATGCTAATCAGGATGCTGATAACACTTTGGTTTATGTGGCCATGACCCAGCTGTAGAAGCAATCACCTCACTGGATAAACTGCTTCAGACATAAGACATCGAGGTGCTAAGTGCCTATATGTCGTTCAACTGCCTCCGGATGAAGGAGATGAAGAGCAGCAGTCCCTTAAGCTAGCCCTAAGGCACTCATGTGCATCAAGTGTAAGCGACTTCCTATTCTAAGCCTCGGCATAACAGGGCCAGTTCTTTCCCTCATCGGTTCATCTTCCCACCCACAGTGTATGGTCAGTGTACCCACTATAGCTGAGTTGGCTACGAGGCAAAAGTAGAACAGAAATCTCAAACCAAATTATTGCCCTGGCGGGATTTGAACCCCGACCTCCCGATTGACTGTACAGCGCACCAATCACTACACGATCGAGCACCTTTAGGGATCTAAAAAATGCGCTTCCTAAACAAGCACCTTCATCACAATCGTTTCAGAATGTCAAAGCATTCCACTTTCTTTCTTTCTTCTCTGTCTCTCTCTTTCTGTCTCTCTCTCTGTCTCTCTGCTTCTCTCTCTCTCTCTCTCTCTCTCTCTCTCTCTCTCTCTCTCTCTCTCTCTCTCTCTCTCTCTCTCTCTCTCTCTCTCTCTCTCTCTCTCTCTCTTATCTCACTTCTCTTTTCTCTCTCCCTCTCTCTCTTCCTTCTCTCCCATCTCTCCTCTCTCCATCTCTTTCGGTGTCTCCCTCTCTCTATCACAGCAGTGTCACCGTCATCAACATGACCATTGACCAACCCCAGCGTAGCCGCTGCTTCTCCCATGATCGTTCATCAACTTAATAGTCTACATTATTATAAAATCTGACTTACGTCGAGAATTGACTTAGAGTCTGTACCATCGATAAATCTGGGCCACCAGATGCTGCGCTTCCGACGCTTGTCCATCCAACCGATCGGACCAAAGTAATCCACCTTAACTGAGTCGTAACCCTTCAAGTCTGTGGAAACCTATTGCAAAACATAATAACAGTTCTTTGATGGACACTGCAAGATAAACCATTCGGATTATTTCTCTCATTCTCTGCAATGACAAAAGGAATTTAATTTTGACAGCTTACCATTTCCTGAGTGATGTCGTTGCCTGACTTGAGCAGGAGAACGCTCTGATCAACAGCCAGAAGACCAACGCATGACCCTGGATAGGCACTGATGGTCAGACTCACACTCTCCGATGGAGTTGTAGACTCTCGATCAAAGGACAACGACACCTAATTTGAAACCACAATCATTATCATCCTCGTCATTAGCATCATCACGTTAATGATGATGGTCTTCATGTAAGATGTCCTTATCTATGCTATCTCTATTACCAGTCAAGTATTACTATGATTTTCTAGTTACATCGTCGACATTATCAGTTTCAATCAAATCATATCAAATCAAACCAGATCTTTTTTATTGCGACCAAACATATACAATCAAGGCAAATACAAGTGCATTTTAAGAAAACAAATTGATAACAAAGGTTGATGGTCATCATCGCTCTTAACATAATATTTAAAAAAAATGTAATATATCGCTAATCGTTTTACGATTAGAAATAGGCAAGAGTTGCTAATCAATCAGAATTAGGATTAGGCGACAGCAAATCGATTACAATTAGAATTAACTGTTTGTCTAATCGATTAGTTAAATGTACTGACCTCGTTAGCAAAGACGTCGTTGACATTGACCTCTGTGCTGTCTGTAACGATCTCTCCAGAGTTAGTTATGAACCAGACGAGGACTCGAGCACTAGGGGCCAACTCCATCGCCAGCTCTTTGCTGATCCAGATAGAAAACGAATGCTCCGTGGACGCATCGCCAGGCACGTTGCCAGACAACAAGATATTCCCCTTGCTCAATATCTAGGGGAAAGAGAGACATTTTAATATTAATTTGAAACTATAACCGCCTTTAGTCTTACTAATTAATCTAGAGAGTTAAATAAATGAAAACAGTCCACAGTCTACCATTTTATAAAGCAGTAAGGCTGTAGGAATAAAGTAAAGAAATGAAGTAATGGAAAGTAAAGAAAGCAAGAGAATGAATGTAAAATATGGCAAAGTAAGCAATGCGAAACAAACCACTTCAAAGCATATTCATCGTTCAATCAAGTTACAGAATAATTAATTTCGTCATAAATCTTAATTTTACAACTGTAATTTTATAAATTCATTCGAGCTGACAGAACAGCTTACCTGGTACTGAAAAACTGTGATTGGTTCTGTTGTTCTCACTCTGAAAACCGCGTTCTGATTGGACTAGCAACAGAAGTGACAAGAAATTTTAGCCATGAAAAGAATGTCTGTAAAAGTTGATAGAAAATTGTGTCTACAAAATATATAGGAGCTGAAGATTCAGTCAAAGTAGTTTTTGGAGAGACCCAATCTAGCTAAATGCGGTGTCTTCTACGGTGCCAGCATCATAGTAGTACACTATGTATTAATCGATTGCTTTAATTGCTTCGTTGCTTTAATTGTAATTATTGTCTTCAATTGTAGGCCTAACCTGCTGAAAAAGCCGGCTTGAAATCCGATACGACAGGAAAAAGTGCCAGGCTATGATGGGTAGGTCTCGGTACCTTGAAACAGAATGAGTAACGAACTGGTGGGAATTAAGTTAACATATATGTCTGATGAATAATGGATGTTATCTCAATCTATCTCGGACACCTACCTTGATCAATCCGTCCCCGCTGTTGTAGGAGACCTGAATTCCCTGGTTGTCTCTCGATTTGAAAGCCCTGACGTAATTGCCGCCTTGGACTGTGGAGTTGGTTACTTTGATGTACAACGACGGCTTCAATGAAACAAAAAACTTAAATCGGACAAGGGTTTGTGCAGCGCTGTTGCTTATTGATTCTCTGGCCTAAAATTGAACTAGTTTTTAAACATTCAAGATAGAAGCAATGATTGAGAAAGTGGACTGACATTTTTTTAAGCCTTTCATGCTTGAATAACTTATGTGCATGACAGGGCTTATTCTAAGGAATTTTCTCAACTGCACAAGGGGGGCGAATTAGGGGGTCAGAGGGCTGTGCCCCAGTGGGGTCCAGGGCAAAGCCCTTTGTCAAGGGTTTGCTCCCTGAAGCTAATAAGATGTGACATTTCAAACAGTGAATTCGCCTCATTTTTGGCATTTTTGCAATATTTTTAGTGCATATTATTATTTCAATGTTATGGCTTCCGGGTGGACATAATTAATTAAGGCTGTTCAAAGACAATTCATAAAACGGCATCCTAGCCTAAACCTTATAACTTTATAAGGAATAAGTAAAACATAGTTCAACTGTTCTCCAGTAGCGAGAGATATGGACGAATGCCAGTTGAATGTAACTGTTGCAGACTGATGGCCTTTAAACGATCGGAAGCGAAGTATAGAGTTGTTGCAATGACAGAAAGGAAAATGTGGGAAGACTCGGATAAGCTTTCCCATTCAAACGCTTTCGGCTGCAGTTTCATAATGAAGGCACTCATGCGCTTATGTCTGGTCAAAATCAGATTGAGCCTCAGCACACAGAAATAGTGACTCTGAGACAAATTCAGCCCTGCAGCGCTATGATCAGATTACGAATCTGCACCGTGGTAAAATAAGGCAATCGCTTTGCTATACATGTCAAAATGTGTGCATTAAGTTCTGTGTCATCACTGTCATGTGCGTGTGCATCTGTTTCTGATGATATACAATAAGGAAACACAATCCCGTGAATATCAAAGCTTGCGTTGTAGTAAGTTGACGCATAGTCGCATGGGCGGCGATCCGGGGGGAGGCTGAGGTGGACAAGACCCCCACCTCTGAGAGAGGGGACACACACCATACATTTGCCTCCCCACATTTTGAAGAAACACCAATGAAAGGTAAGAAAATTTTTTGACCAGATCAGTTCAAAACTCTTTTTTGACCAGATCAGTTCAAAAGTGTCCTCCCACCTGTGAAACAAAATCGCCGCCAGTGCACAGTCGGTAGGCCTACATTTTAAAGGATGCATGAATGTTGCACATAGCCTGATCGACTGACAGTTCAAACCCAACAGAGAACAAAAGATTTGTTCTCGTTTATTGTTGCTACCTCAGGGTGTGCACTGACGGTTCAGCACCGATACAGGACGCTGAGATGGAGCTCAATGGAAGATCAAAGGCAAATTAAAAACTGAGTCTGTTAATAATAATTTACGACGGGCGGCCTTCCAAGACAGCGGCTTGTCTGTTCTAACCCATCTGACAGCATTACGCAGACGTTCAATAGCAACTGCAACTCATCCACCATTTCTCCAGCTTCCTTTCATTAATCTGATACTCCAACTTCAGCCTTTTTCGTTCCTTATTCTCCTCCTTCTATTCATTAAACTGATCTTCCTACTTCAGCAATTTGTTTCTCTTTTTAATTCTCCTTCTCTTTCTTCTTCTCCTCCTCCTCCTCGTGTTCATCTTCCTTCTGCTGTTTGGTTTGCTACTTCTCCTTCATCATCTTATTTTTCTGCCACTCCTTCTTCTTCTCTTCCTTATTCTGCTTCTTCATTTTCTCCATCTCTTTCTCAGTTTTCTTCTCCGCCTCGTTCTCCTGCTCCTTCTGCTTATACTGTACTTCCGTGCTTGTGTTGCTGCAGAAACGATCGCATAGAATGAAAGACACACTAAAGCAGCAAAACAAAGTTGCTTTATGGGGATATTTACAGTTTCCAGAAGCGAAAAGGCAGAATGTGACGAAAATGTTTTGCTCAAGATAACACCGCCACTGTTGCCGAACCAAAAGCATTTTGATCTCTGAAGTTAATTATGCCCGCCTCGGTGTGGAATAGCTTGGGAAGTTGGGAGACGCTCTACGCATTTGCGATCTTTCTTGTATATGCCTTGCCAAGTTGCAGCCACAAAAGCAAGGAAGCCCTATGCTCCGACTTATTCGTAACTGTTTCACTTTTAACTTTTTTATGTTACAAACGGCCAACTGCAATTACTGCTTGCGTTTAATCTCGTTTGACTAATCGACTCGGCGAACCAACAGCTTGTTTTAAATATTCCATTATTAGCTACTTTCGTTAGTTTATAAATACAATTAGGTCTACAAAATGTAACTGCACAACATCTGAATTTTAACTGCACAAATGTTTTCCCAACTACACACTTTGTATCCAGCTGCAGGGGCGGCGCTATACCAGGGCGCGGCAGGGCAACTGCCCTGGTTATAAAGCCTTTGCCCTGGTCGATGCCCTGCCAGAATTTTTGCCCTGTTCAGAATTTGTTCGGGCATATTTCTTATATCCTGAGATATAAATTCACTTAATTCACTGAAATGTTAAAAGTTGTTTTACAAAATAATGTCAAAAAGCGTTCAGCTTCCGGGGGCTTCGCCCATCTGACCTACTGACTATAGACAAATATAATAGTGCTGGGGGCGATTTACGGCCAGCGCGGTAGCGCGCTTAATGATGGTCACCATTTACGCTAGCGCTCCCGCGCTTTCCATAATCGCCCTCTGCACTGGTTACTTGTATGACTGCCCTGGCTATGCGCTGGTTACAAGAAACGTATGGCGCCGCCACTGTCCAGCTGCACGTTAGAACAAGCCCTGGTGCATGACTTGAATGACTTCTGTGATAGAATGTTCTATGGATTTGGTGGCTGGTGCCTCTATCAATGAATAGATCTAGTGTACACATGAATGAGATGAATGGATATAATAAACTCGAATATTTGCCCGTCATATTATGACAGGTTGACGGGTTGAAACGTCGTTCACGATTTAAGCGTCATCGTCGATCTTGGGGACGTTCTTCATTCATGGGACAACGATATTTTGAAGGACTATTTACCAACACTATAGCATTTTCCTGTTTTATCATGTCGTGTGGACTGTAAAGAAATTGTAAAGGACTGTTTACGAAGAATACAGTATTTTGTCCAGTCATATTATGACGTGACCATTCTATGTTTAGGCTAATGAGGCTTCGCCTCGTCTTTGCTCCTCCCCCTCCCCTTAACCTGCCGTCAGATCGCGTGCCATAATGAGGGAGGGAGGAAGGGAGTGAATGAGGGACGGAGATATAGAGCTAGGACGGGAGGGACGGAGAAGAAGGGACGGAGAAAGGGGGAGTTAAGGCGGGTCGCCCATTTAGACAGACAGACACATTTAGAGACAGACGAACAGCGGTTAGCAAGTCTGTCTCTGTCTCCCTCCAATTGGCCTTAGAGACATCGGACAAAGGCACCCAAGGACCTGTCGGGCATAGAACATTTCAAAGCGTTTATCTTACGATGGACACACAGATCTGGGAAATTATATAACAGAGAGATGGATAATTTCAACCACCCATTTAGACCCACCTATTCACCCAACCGACCTCCATCCCTTCGTTCGTCCGTCGTTTTGTCCAACCATCCACCAACATACCAAAACCTTCCAATAGTTAACCTATAAATTCGTCCAACCACTCACCTGGAGATTAAAACTCGTCACGTTGCTGTCTATCATCAGAGAGACGCTCATGTATCCAGTCGGTGTGATCGTGACGTTGATGACCTTAGTGGTGGCGGGTACATATGTGTAATTAGGTCCGTAATGCTGCACGTGGTTCATTGTCGCCAGAACGCTAATGTTTCGATATACACCTCCAGAAAGAGTTATATCTGCCAAATCCGGTGCTGAATCATCCATCTTGGACAGTTGAAACTGAAAATGCAATACATTATAGCATAAAACAATAGTAAGACTTATACAATACAACAAAAATAAAAATAAGCAACACAGATAAACTATGGAAATAACACAATTTAAAAAATGGCACTTATACAACCAACCCCCAAATTCTCATATAACTAACACACATTAACTCACAAAGTCCATTTAGCAGAGCACAACTTGCATAGCCATTACTAACAATACGGACTACCAAGCTCACTAGAGTTTGTCATTGCTCTGTGACGAGAAAGCAGGATAGAGATGAGGGATTACCAACAGAGGCAGAACTAGACACAGGCAGACGACAGAGAGAGTGGAATAAAGACGAAAACGAAAAACACAATGATAAACAGATAAGGACAGAAAATGAGACGAGCTTAATACACCAACATGTCATACAAAACTTACAAAGGCAGTGTAAAGAAGGCCTGGCTTGAAGTTGCTCGGTGAAAACGGCAGAAACTGCAGCTGATATTTTTCCGCTTTCACATCGACCGTTGCATTTCCGGAATACATTATTCCAGTTACTGTTTCGCTAACATCGGCAGCCACAAGGATCTTCCGATGGGCCAACTGAATCCACGGATCCGGTGTGTTGCCGCCGTAATACCACGTAGGAGTCGGTGCCAGCGCTAACAGGTCCTTGATTGTCAATCTCACGTCCGCTTTTCCGTTCACTAACTGGAAGAAATGAAAGTAGAACCATAAAAGACCCTTGTAGATGGTCTGTCTAATACAACCTAACATAACATACCATAAGATAATATTAAACATTAGAACAGGGGTGGCCAACCCGCGGCCCGCGGGCCAAATGCGGCCCGCGAGCTGCTGATTGGCGGCCCGCAAGCCCACTTTTTAATTTATGTTTTTTGTCTTATACGACCACTTCTTAAAATTGGCAAACAAACCCATGTTTCACACTGACTAAATGACTCTGTTTCAGTTAATCAGGAAGGAAATTTAGAGCTGTAAGTTCTATTGACCTAATAATACCTGTTTTGTGACTTTTTAATAATATAAATAATATTAAACATTTGTATTTTCTTTCGAAGCGCCGAAGAAAATCACTTGAGGCTGGCCCTCCGCATGCTTTCCAAAAATTATAGTGGCCCGTATGCAAGAAAAGGTTGGCCACCCCTGCATTAGAACATAATAAACAATAAAATAAGATAACGCAAGGCACCGGAACGAAACGTAAAAATAACGTAACACAACGCACCACGACATGACATGAAACAACACAACGAAACATAATATTGGCTATGGTTCGTAATTGCAAACTCCAAATATATAAAGCGCTCTTCTATATTCAATCATGGCACCAGCTTATTCACGAACACTACAGTCAGAATGTTATACACTTATCAATTTATCCTGATGTATGTATGCTGATGCTTGTTCACCAGAGTGCTGTTTGGCAGCTGGTTATATTAAAGAATATACTTACTTACTTACTTACTTACTTACTTACTTTACTATGCTGTATCAGAGATGTCAAGCTTAGATCCGAATCCGGTACAAAGTTTTATCATGTTGTAGCATAACATAACATAAAATAAGCTAGGTCTAACTCATCTCATTAGAATAAAACTGCAGACTAACCCGATCTGATCTAGAACAACCTCAGTATAAACCTAATCTAAATTAATTGCATTTCCAATCAGGTCTAAAGTAATCCAATCTCACTCATTACAGTCCAAACTAATGCAAGGTAAACCCGGCAGAGACAGGCTAACGCTTTTGGAACTTTCTGCATGTTCAATAGAAATTCAGAGATTCCAGATTCTCACCTGAACGTCCATCACCTTCTTTGTATCATTCGGGTTTTGCCAATACGACTTCACCTCAATCGTGATGGTTGCGCGACCTTTCACCGGTTGACCATAGGTATATCTGAAACAGGAGCAACAATCATCATCGTCGTCGTCGCCATTATCATCACCAAAATTATTATCATCATTAACAACAATAGTAATAACAACACGCCTATTGTTTAATCAATAACTGCAATCTTCATCTTTATCATCATTGCTCCAATCATCATCGTCGTCATAACCGTCATCAGTAGCAACATCATCAACCCAAAACATTCGTCATCTCATTTGCATCATCATCGTCATCAGCAAGAAAGCTATTGATAGTGTGCGAGGCATTGCCAGTAATAATTTATTCAATATCTAAACGAGATTCGAATAGTAAACTTGGCGTGAGAATGTGATAAGCCATTCGATAGGCCTATAATTATATTGCTTTATTATATTGATTGATTGATCAACCAATCAATATAATATATTGTTTGATCATATTGATTCATCAACCAATCAGAAGACTTACTTTGCCACGACGGTGATGGGTAAATCACTCTGAAGTTCACGATTATTCATATACAACAGGAAGTAGGGTGGAAGGCTCACCGAGACCTCGATCTTTGGCAGGACTGAAAGAGCCACAACATTCTCTTAGTGTTTCATTATTAGAACAGTTGGTATGTGTGCATTTAATCTGATGTCGCGTGGTCTCATCTAGTCCAACAACTCATATATAGAGCGCCGAGAGAAATCTCAATGCTCAAGGCATTAATCGATGGCGTTTCAAGCGATAATCAATGTAAGTCTAAGTCCTACTGTAATGTAATGCAATAAGATATTTATATATCGCCTTTCAAGCACCTTCCAAAGGCGGTATGTGTATCCCAGTATTTACGTAGCATCTTTTAGGAACCTCTCTCATCGGTGCAGCGACATGGTAATCTGCCTTTACCATTATGCTAGTACAGTAGAAAAGAATTATTATTAATATTTTTTATTTTAATAATAATGAATTAGTTGTCATTATTACCATATTCAGCCACCTGGAAGGTCTTTGTGAAAGAGTTTCCCTAAAACAGATTGAGTCCCAATTCATTTTCGAGTGTGTAGTGTGGTGGTTTACTCAGAAGCCGTAATATATAAATTCAGTGTTGCAATCCAATATAATGTGTGTTTGAGCGCTGTGTGTGTGTTGTGTGTGCGCGCGCGCACGCGTGTGTTTGTTGTGTGTGTGTGCGTATGCGTGTGTGTGTGTGTGTGTGCGTGCGTGTGTATAAATTTCTTGCAAATCGTCCTTTAAAAATCTGACAAATGTTACTTGTGATGTCAGTGACGATATAACGGTGCATTGGTGAATTTTGTGGGAGGGCATAATATGATAAAAGATGCAGAGAAAGATATCATTTAACCTGATAGTAGGCCTGTATCATAAAACAGGCACAATGTGTTGATCGGTTAAATGGTACACTATTGGTGATAGTACCAAACTCTAATAGACATAAACATCTATATCAGTTGGTGTGAAGTTATACTAAAACTCCTGTATCATTGTGAAGATATATAACGTGGAATGGGCTCAAGTATCATTATACTAACTCCGGCACTGACAACAATTTGCCAATCACCCAGCGGCGTTTGATCAGAAAGAGCCAGCTTCAGAGAGATAATTCCTGCGAACATAAAAATACAAACCACGTTTATTACAGTCTAAGTCAGAAAATAGTTGGATATGATGCTGGTGAGGATCATCACCATCAGCCTCATACCGTCGCCGTCGCCGTCGTCGCCGCCGCCGCCGCCGCCGCCGCCGCCGCCACCACCACCACCACCACCACCACCACCTTCGTGTTTTAGACTTCTAACCTGTGTCATTTCTCTGTTTCTTCCATTGCATGATCTTGTTGCCAACCAGATCCTACAAGTAAACCGCACCGAATGTCATATTTATAAATGTATACCACTACATCCAACCATTTCAAGCTCAATAATCTCGGATTAAAACGCAATCAAGGAGTGTTAGTTGGCACAAAACGTAAGTTGGTTAGTAAATAAACACTAGTTACACATTAATTAGGGTATTCAAACTCTGGTTATTAAGGTCTCAAAATAATAATCACCTTGTTAATCTCACCATACCATTGTGCTATGCCATACTTTGTTTTACAAAAGCGAAAAGTTTTCTTCAGCGTTCTTCCCGTCGGCAGGTCCAGGAATGAAACGACGTTTTTATTCACTATTGTGTGCCTTTCCCTTAATTTCTTTAACCTACTCTACCAAATTCTACCAAATCCTACAGTAGTCTATCCTACATTCTATTACCGTCCATAGCCTACCATGCTCTAAAGCCAATCACACTGTTGCCTACCTCGGCCTACTCTAGCCTACCATGAAGAACTATATACTCTACAATACTCATATCATATCATTTGCTGTCACACCACGCGACATGTTCGAAAATAAGATAAATTATGTGCTCACAAAGACATCAATGTCCACGAATCCTTGGTAAGGCTTCAGGTCTGGATGAATTACGATCGCACGGAACAGCACTGGACAAACAAGACAAATTTTCAGAAGAAGTTCTATTCAGTTTTAGATGGAAATCAACTTCCACAAGGTAATCCTCTACGTGTTTGACCAACCGCGTCATTTCTTACCTGTTAAATCATCAGGTTCCTCTAACCTGTTTGACCAAGCAAGGTAATGCCCAAATTGGTGTTCCATTAATCTAATTCTGGTTTCGTAAAACCTAGACTATTTCTCGCCTGTTAGCCTATTTAACTTAAGGTCTGTTTGACCACTCAATGTAGGTCTGTAACAAAATGAATCATGTAAATAAAAGTGATACAGAACAAACCACTACATTTGATACTGATCTCTTTTCAGAACATTTATTGTCAAAAGTAAGACTACGTCAAGGTCCTACACAGTGCTGGCTCGAGCCCACACTATAGATACATCAGCGTGACAGGTCAAGCACTCTAACCAATAGCCTACCGTGCCCTCACAGTATACATGTAGTGCCATACCCTTTCTATGAATTCAGGCAGTTCTTTGTCTGCTTGACCAAACTTGTTAAGTAATTTCTTACTCGTATCATCAATCAGGGTATATTGTCTTTACCTCTTTGTCCAATTTAATCAAACAAATCCGTTTTTATTAGAACACACAAACTGCAGACTAATTTAAGTAATTTCTTACCTGTATCATCAATCATGGGATTGCATTACCTGTTTGACCATTTCGTAATTTCTTACTTGTAGTATCAGCCAGGTATTGTATTTACCTGATTGACCAATTTAAGTAATTTCTAACTTGTATTATCAGTGTGGGTAGCGTATTTACCTGTTTGACCTGGCTTGTACATCGCTTTGTCCGTCTGAACGAATATCGACAGCGTTTTTCGTGTGATGGACACAGAGTGGGAATCGTTGAAAACATGACCACCTGTTCCCTCGGCATAGAGAATGTATGATGCCTCAGGTACGTGGTCAGGTATCTAAACAGTAAATAAAGTTCTCTTATCCCATAGTACTCAAGTATCTAAACACTATAGGTAAAGTAAAGCTTCTTAATGCAATACTGTTGGCGCTCATATCCTTTTACCTTCTCGTAGGCTTTTATCCCGAAGTGGACAAATTCTAAGGTCCTTGATACTGGGTCTGGGCATCGCTGGACTTGACCAAATAATAGGGGCTTCCGTGTTTTATCCTGTACTCTTCTTGAATTGGTGTAATTCCTACTCCTATATGTAACGTGACAAGAGTTGCCTGACATATTTGCGTCTGGATACAGTGCCATATCGTGAATTAGATCGTCTTTATGAACTTTGTAATTGTAATTACGACAATTTGTATAGCATCGTTGGTAGCAAGCTATTTCTAGAATGCTTCACACAAACACTGTCAACAGCCAGCGCAAAAGCTAATGCTCGGAGCTTTTAACATAACTGTCTCCCACTAAAATTAATGTAGATGTCCACATTATTTTCACTCCAGTCCATACGTTCCTTGTTTTGTAGTTCTGTTTAATGACGCTGTGTAATGAAGGCTTCGGACTGGCATCAACAGAATATAATGCGTGGCACAGTGGTCGATTTGTTAGACGCTCAGTCTGTACAGAGGAGAGTATACGGGTTCGAGTCTTGGATGGTTCTGTCGTATGAGATGTTCTGTCGTGTGTACTTCTGAACTTTGGAAGTAGGGAGAAATCAAATACATTCGTATTGTATTGTTTTGTATTAGACGGTACGGAGTTCATTTGTCCCATCTTAGTTTCAGAGTTGCTGACCTTACAAATAATTAGTGCAATAAAAAAATGAAGTACAATTATATCTCTACCTGTAGTGAAACAATCTCTGTAACTTCTGAAAAACACAAAAATGACAAAATTTATATATTAATTTGCAAAAGATTAACGTATTGGTTAATTGGACGGACGGACGGATGGCCAGGTGGATGGATGGACTGACTAACGGACAGAGATGCGTACGATACGTGTACATATGTATGTATTTATGTACGGTGTAAAGTATGCATGTATGTATGTGTGTATCTATGCATATATGTATGGTGTATGCATGTATGTAGGCATGCATGCATGTATGTATGTATGTATGTATGTATGTATGTATGTATGTATGTATGTATGTATGTATGTATGTATGTATGTATGTATGTATGTATGTATGTATGTATGTATGTATGTATGTATGTATGTATGTATGTATGTAGGCCCTATGTATGTATGTATGTATGTATGTATGTATGTACGTAGGCTTTATATATGTAAATTCATGTATGCATGTATATAACTATGCAGGTATACATGTATGAATGTACCGAGAAATTCCTCACGTTTCAGGTCCCTTCAGCTGAAAGTTAGCATTTGAATTACACAAAACTTGAGGCCAGTTTGCATATGCTCTCTTCTCTTGACGATGGAGAAACTAAGGCTTAGCCACTAGTGGGTGTCTTGGAGATTAAACACTCCTCTCTATTAATAGACTCTGGCTATCGAGAATGTAAATCAAGGCCTGAGATGCATAGTGTAAATTGTGTGTACATGGCGTGAATTGGCTTGGTCAAAACTAGGTGTTTATAGGGAGAGCTCTTGTTCGGTTAGCTGAGTGGGGTTTACTGGCAACTGACTGGCAGTACTGAACAGTGGAAATCAAAAGGGTAGCGTTATAGTATGTAGATAGGAAGATATGTAGATCGATTACATTACAGTAGAACCTGAGTAAATTATGCCACTATACCTTCTTCCAGATTTGCTTCCCTTTCGACCAGAACCTTCTCTTCTGACTGCAGGCGAAGCGTCAGATGGACAGTTGACGTCACATTGTAACAGGTGGCCGTTACGTTGTAGACAGTAGACACGCGGAAGGCTTTCGGGGCGAGAATCGAGTAGTGCCTACGATTAGGAGCAGTTTAAGACAGGATTAATTACCCGAATACAAAGCTACTGTAATGCATTTTAATGTCATTTAGTGTAAAAAATTACAGTCAAGTCAAGTCTAGACCAGTTCCGTGCAATGGAGGGTATAATCTAGCATTGCATAGTTTTAATCGAAACAGTCTAATTGTAAGACTTCTGTAGTCCACTGTCGCCTCATTCTGAATCACAAGTCTTTCGACAGAACCATTCATGGTCCATGAAATCCCGGAGATCGAAAGAAAACATGCTACCATCCTTTACGTCACCGTACCATCTATTCTCTTCCTCAGAATTTATTTCACATTACATTACCTTTTCATATATTTCCTTAGTTTATAGTTTACCTCTGTAATACCTAATCTTACGCGTATTAAAAATTATTATTATTATTAATATTAATATTGTCGTGGGCGTCTGAGAATCTCGGTCTTATTAACAGCAGTTCCTTTTTTCATCACAGATTTGGGGTGCTGTCTTTCTCGTATAGCCGGTGATACGAGGGAAACCAGTTCTCTCAATCAGCGCATTGCCACCCTAGTTCAAGGCCTTAACGTCATTGCTTTCCAGGTTATCTTTGCTCCGTCGGATCTTGATGAGTTCCATCTGCTGCATAATTTTTTTCATTCTCCGGACAATTTTTAATTTCTGAGGGGTCATAATTATATACTTCGAATGCACACATATAATAATAACTACGTACGTCATATAACGACATACTCATCTAACTTTGACCTTTCCTTTCCTGACCTTATAGCCAGCAGCGAGGGGCCCTTGAAAGCGTGGGGCTCAAGGCGGCTGCCTCGCTCGCCTTGCCCTAGGGCCGGACCTGAGTGGATGTTCCGTCATGCTTGACATGAATGAACAGCTTTTGTACTTGACGAATAGATGTCGACATTCATAGTCGCAACTTTCTTCATCCATATTATTAAAGTATGTGAACTATGTATGCACGTCTTTCAGTCTATATGTATGTGTCTGTGTGTGTATTATGCATGTATTTATGTATTATGTAGGTAAACTGTATGTATTGTATATGTATGTATGATGTGTGCATGTATTTATGTGAGGCGCAGATTTCTGTAGGCCCTATGTATATGATATGTATATTCGTTTATTATAAATCAACGAAGGATGACACACCGCATCACAGCTTACAACAATCTAAAGCGATCATAGTAACAATGATAATAAATAAATAATAATATATATATTTCCAGTGCTATGACAAAGCACTTGGTCCTGGTCTTGAGGTATGTGCTAGCGAGATATGATGCATATGTGTCATGTAACTCCATCGTTCTCTGTACTTACGTAACGTGAATTCTAGTACAGGGGGGGGGGCGTTAGTCTCGAGGTTACCGCCCATTTACAGAGGATCACAGAGTTAACACAGATGGCTTAAGTACTTGCAGACAGGCCCTACAAGCAGCCCGTGCTATTGCAATATTATACAGAGTTTAGCGATATCATGCGCCAGTCAGGGCCGACCTTTCCATATCCTTAGCAACGATGTCTTAGCTTAACCAGAAGCTTCTTTTTAACGACACTGTGTCATAAAAAAGATGATTAGCGTTGCCCTTCTCGTTTATTCAGTCTATAGGAACTGGCACTCCTCATATACAACAGCAGTGGAAATTTTACCTTAACACAAGTTGGCGTTGTAATAAATTTAATCCGTTTAAAAAGTTTTATTATAAAGGTTTATTATACTACCATAAATTAAATGCCTGCTTAACATAGTTTCTCATTTACGGCCACCAGTAATGTTCACGCCGATCTTATCTCTTATAGGTTAACATAATCCGTTTTCAAGAGACCTCTTACTGTCTTACATTGCTATAGGCCTATAGGCCTATTAATTGGGCCCTATCGTTTAAAACTGCATCCAGTGCTTAATGACCGAATGATCATTAGCAGGTTCCTATTTTTTTCTTTACTCTTTTTGTAATGTTTGATAACATTTATTTAACAACATCGTCATATCAAGTTTGACTGGCGCCGCATTTTTAAATTTGTTTATCAATTCTGATTTGTTTGCTCCACGCAATGTTTAGTTACATGTAGATCCGGCCCAGTAAAAGTGTGCTTAAAATTTACTATACTTCGCACATCACATACAACATTGCAACACGTGAAGATTTGTACTTCGACCCACTCAGCATGACGAATAAATCATGTGAACTACGAGTCCACAAAATAGAACCACCTGTTTACTTACATGGAATCCTGCTCGGCCGATCCAGTACCGAGAAACGGGAGGATGAGAAGTGTGTTTAGGATAACGCCCAGCAACATTGTGGCGTTCATAGCGGTCGACTGAGCATCTGCAGATCACACTGGAAAATGAAGACAGAGGTTGCACAACAGATAACCGAGTAAGTAAGTAAGGAAGTAAGTATGTATGCTTTATTTGCATCTGATCAGTGCACTTGATCAATTACATACATATTTAAAATATATTATATTGACCCAAATAAATACAACATGAAAGATTCGAAAGTACTAGTCCTCACGAAGTGATTGTAGGAGCTGATGAAGGGAATGGCCTAGAAACTGCGATTTCTGGCAGACCTTGACCTTCCTGTCTGCTTGAGCAATTAGCTCTTCTCCATTAGTCCTTCTCAAACATTTGAAATCTTCAAGTCTGTTTGACTTGTATTGCTGTCTCCTCGGTTTGACCTTCTTCTAATACTGACCCGGCACCGAAACAGAGAAGACAACCTGGCTATGGCGGACCTGGTTTGCTAATGTGGGGCCAGTGTATAAGCTGGTCTCGTTGAGGCGGCTTTTGTGTTTCACTGAGAGTTGAGAAATTTCGGAGATTATACTACATTACATGACCCTTATTGCTTAGTTGTTTGAGAAGAAAGTATATCTGGTTACTGATTCTGAACATATTTAACATGGTTTGAAGAAAGGTTCCTCTGTTTCATCATTCATTGCTTGTGTGGCTTAGGCCTATGTGTCATTTTCCGTGGGTGTATCGACACCGATATTATAGACGCTGTATTGTCGCCCACGGTGTCTCGTCTGCGAGTCGACTTTGTTGCACGCACCAAGTTCCCATCACTTTTCCATAATTGCTTTGGTAAACATGGCTGGCCCACTTAAACTTTTTGTACTCATGAGTCACCTATGAGGGTACGGGCATAATTTATGTAGGGTTACCAGGGTCAAATCTTATCAAAATTTACCCGATGGTACCTAGCACCGTAAGTATTCAAACGCGTCTTCTTTTGCAATGGGCCATATATATATATATATATATATATATATATATATATATATATATATATATATATATATATATATATATATATATATATATATATATATATATATATATATATATATATATATATATATATATATATATATATATATATATATATATATATATATATATATATATATATATATATATATATATATATATATATATATATATATATATATATATATATGGAGCGTTGAATATTAATTTGTTCCCTCCCAAATAAAATCTGCAGCTTTACATAACTCTTTTGTGAGCATTCCTTACACATAGGCCTATTTGCTCTTGACAAAACCTAAGGAAGTAAGTTGTCTGTTTTGTCATTGGCAAAAAATGCCAACAACCTTACAACAATAAATACCACAGTGAACAAGTAACAAGTCAGTGAAACAAAACGATGCAATATTAAAAGCACTTGTAAAATATAACTTAGATATAGGCCTAGTTGTATAGCTTGGAGCTAGCAGTGTAGAACTTTACATAGGCCTAAGGTTGGAATTAAAACTCCACAAATTTGATTTTATATTAACATAACCACGAGTTTATATTTATTCAGTGAACGAACGAAAAAATATTTTGCAGCAAATCCTTTTTAAAGCTAATAAAGGCGCTGTGTGCACACTAATGCCTTGTTTTACTTCTGTTATTTCTGAAGCTAGGCGATGCTGGACCTGGAGCGTTGGCGGCGCTTCTCTCGTCTTCTATAAACAGGGATCGGTTGGGACCGGAACGCACCGGAACGGCGTTCCGGTTCTTTTTTTGACGACCGGAACGCCGTACCGGTTCTTTCTTGGAGAAAATTTCTAGTATCTAGAGCGTCTTTTCGTTACTTCCTATACTTTTCTGGCGGATTATTAATGGCCCATGTAGATTTCAGCCTCTCTGCAGCCAGAATATACCATGTAGGGTGTATACGCTATATACACAGGGCCACAGACGTATATATAATACGTATTTTGTCTGTGTAAGTGACCCTCACCCTAATGGGTTGAGTTATTTGACCCTGGGTGACCCTCAGTAGGAAAGACGCCCATGGCAGTTGTATATATGAGATTATGTTCATTTGCATGCACACTAATATACAGCCAGATTCTCCCTTTCCCAACCACTTCATACACTGTAAGGGTATGTCAGTCAGCTCCAGCGCTAAGAAATGCCTGAAATATGATCGTCTGTCTTTCCGATCTTTCGCTCTCTCACTCCCTCGCTTACTCGCTCTTACTCGCTATCTCTGTTTATCTGTCTTACTGTGTCTGTCTGTCTGTCTGTCTGTCTGTCTCTCGTTTTCTCTCGCTCTGTCTCTGTCGCAGTATGTCTCTTTCAATGTCTCTCTACAACCCTGTTGTATACGGCTGCAGTCTTCGTTCTTCATGTTACTCGGCCTGCTGTGATAGTATCATAGTAGTCCTTCACGTTGAGAATACAGTCGCTATTTTGATTCGTTTACTTTCAAACAAAAAAGAACGACTTCTAATTACATTTTTAAGTCTAGCTGCTTAAATTTAATAAATAGATGATGAAGCGTTATAGAGAAACCGATCTGTTGAATTTCTTCACCAAAAAAGCAACCCAGCAACGACTGTTAAGGTGGAAATGGGACTGAAGAGGTTTGCACTACAGATAATAAAATATTCCATTGGCATTGTTAACGAAAACGATTTAATAGCTGTGTGTGAGCCTGTGTCACTGAAAACAGTCTCAGTTGCTCAATCAGAGAACTTAGGCACATTAAAAGACGTTGGTCATCAGAATGATTTTGTTCTAGCCGTTGGTGCAAAGTTAAGTTAACTGATGCAGACAAATTTCGATTTCTGACCGAATTCTATGCTCCACCAGAATCATATGCGTGGCCTAGCACCACGAACTTCTTAATTCAGAATGGTATGATATGGTATCTGGGAAGTTATAAAGCGCCTCTCAAAGTGCGAACTATCAGAGGCGCTCTCAGCATGCATGTCAGCCTCTCGCGGAAACAGAAAAGACTTTAAACGATGAACAAGAGAGACGGAGAAGGAGAAGGAGAGGGGAGAGGGAGAGAGATAGAGGGGGAGAGGGAGAGGGAGAGAGAGAGAAAGAGAGAGAGAGAGAGAAGCAGGGTCCCATGCAGTACCAATTCAGAATAGTAGTTGTCGCTTTGCTCTTTAAAGTAGTAGGCTCTACATAAGTAATCTGCTTCACTTTGTGGAACATTACTTATGCCTTTACAAAGTTAAACCTTAAGTGTTACGCAGCCTCTGTGAAATCTGTTAAAATAAGAAAGTATTATCGAAAAAGTTGATTCCGTGATTGTTTAGCATTCTATGCTTCTGGAGATCGCCCTATAAACTCACCTCTGAAGACTACTGCTTCGCATTACGCAACCCCTATTTTGTTAAATTGATGTAATTGTATTATGCAGATATTTGCATTTGGGATCAACAAAATGTTATGTTATGAACATTTTCGTGTCATCCAGGTTTAGCTAGAAATTTCTAGATTAACATGACGCTTGAAGAGCTGGTTTAGGTAGTTTTTTCAAAATCATTGTTGAAAAATTTGAGGTAAACAAGAGCCTAAAATGTACTCCATTTTGGCATCAAATGCTCAAAATTGCGTCAGCTTCTGGGGCTCCGCCCCAGACCCCGCTGGGGGAGCTTACGACGCTCCCCCAAGCCCCCTAGTCGTTAGGGGCTTCTTGCCTTCGGCAATCGCCGTTTCGCCGGCGTTCCGGTTCTTTTTTGTTTAGGACGAGATCCCTGTCTATAAACCAATATTAAATTTAAACAGCAGAACACACTTGTAAGAAAACTTGTTGATTTGCCAAGTCTGCATATTTAGTCATTGAGATCTCTGCTTCTCCTAGGGCCAGGTTTCAACAACTTAACAAATCACTGCATCGTGATAAGCTACATGTGGCTCCTATCACCTTGTCAATAAATTCGTAGCATTCTCTGCAGAAAAAATTTCAGGCATCAGCATAAAATTGGTTGCTACAGCTGCATCTGATAAATTTCTTTATCTTAAATCTATGTCTTCTATTTTGAACTACATCAGCCAGCGAAACTTGCAGGAAGTCGTACACTATTAGTTTGAGGAACTAGTTTTTGTTTGCTAGGTTGCTCAGGAAACAAAAACTAGTTCCTTAACACTACACCTGTATCTCTTCTCAGAGTGTTTAGATATCTTAGGGTCAACCATAACTACTCATATATACAGTTTTATAGCTCGGAAGTCGGAACTAGCAACATAAATCTTATGTAGGTTATGCGTGTACGGTTGGAAGAAAATCTAACAGCGTTGCTACTTTTGCAATCATGAGAACTATATCCTATTCACCAGTTGAATTTTTATGTAGTGAACGAATGTTGAAGGAATTTTTATGCAGCTCTCTTTCTCGCTTCACGTGACAACTTGGAACAACAAACGGATCGAATTCAATCTAATGACTTCTATAGCGCCGAAATAATAATGTCCAAAGCATTAGTCGATGATCGCTTCTAAGCAAACCGAAATCCAAATTCGCAACCCTTTGGATAGTTAGCAAGTAAAGATCCGTGAGCCCTAAAGCGCACGGGCGGCCTACTGGCATTTCGTCAAAAGCACGCTATCCGACATTTACATTTGTAAGCAATGTAAGTGAGTCATTACTCATAAATATTCATTCTTTAAGAACCGGCGAATGAGAAGGCGCCTAAGGCGAGCATCTATTGAAATCGTCGATAGAATGCCACTGCCAACGGGCGTGATGAAGACGAACATTAACTAGAAATGGAATATTAAGAAGGTAACGAAGGGCACACATTTACGCCTAAATTTATGCTCAGAAATCGTCCATAACTCTAAATACTCAAGGTACAAAACGCCTAACAGGTAGAGACAAATAGCTACTCACGTTCTATTTCTAGGCCTTCACACCCGACAGCAAACGCATGAAGATGTACAGGTAACGATCGTTTATGCAAACCCTTTGCAACCTAAATAAACACTGGACAGCCTTCGCCCGGCTAGCTGTATTTATACATTGCATAGGCTGCAGGCTAAGATCGTTCTACGCTGTACATCATTATCCGGGACAAGCCGCACACTGTAGGCCTGCTATTGTACACTGTTAAAATGTTGTCTAGAAAATCGCGACACTTACGTAGGCATCTATCGTTGAATGTTGATAAGGAATACACATTTACTGTTGTACATCGTCAGACATGAATGTGGCCTTCTGTTAAAGATTAAATCGTCTAGCGGTGAAAAGTTTGTCAGGCGAACGTTCTACACTTAAGCCTATTAGGACGTGTTTAGTATCTTCTGCTATCACACAATATAATTGCATCCGTTGCTTAACGGCCTCTTGTGAAGGGGGAGACGATTTCGACCCTAGTTCACCATAAATCGTAATCGTGAATACGAATTTATATAGCCTCAACGTCCACTCCTTAGAGATGCTCCAATTCCCCATATAGCATTCAAGTGTTGCTCACCTATGACGAGCTTAGAATATTTGTTGAAGGTGCAGATACTTACCATAACAAGTACTTCACCAACCCACTAACCTTACCTTGTCGTGACACACGGTGACGTCGAGGTCGGTAATTCTGGCAACCGTGATACAAAGCTGTCAGAATTTGTAGGCTATTGATTGCACTAAGCTCGGATTATTTAACGCCCGACTTATTTATACGAAGATTGAATTGATAAGATGATGACAACGACAATTATAATGATGATAATAACAACTCGTGACAATTGCAGTTGACAACTGTCTTTAGGAAAGAAAAATATTGATCCACATTATTAATCGTTGAGGATGTTATTGTCATTTAAATGACATAAATGACAAAACACATTTATGTCCAAAAATTATTCATTAATTACAAATACTAGTAATTATTTATAATCCGGCAGTGTTCATAATTATTAATAATTTTCTCTATTTTCACGGATTGTATTTTAAATTCATATTATTAATTAAAATCTTCCACTTTGATTTTTTAACTCGTTTAATCTTCATGTGACAGTTGATTTTCTGCTTGAACACTTTACATTTAATTTGCATTCCAACACTGCAGAAATAGATATTTATATAACTGATGTAATGAGCTGTTGATGAACGTTAACCAAGAAAATATTTTATGTACAAAAACAAGAACCTATACACTTGAACATTCAGCCAAGTAGTTTATCAATGTATAACCAGTTTATTTATTTATTTAATGCATTTATTATGCACTAAAGGTAGGTAAATCTGAATCTGAAATGTAGAGGACGTGCTATGATGTATGTACTGGAGGTCATGCATAGGCGTAATTTGTGGGGGGTACGAGGGGTACCCGTACCCCCCACTTTTTGGATTGGGGGGTACCGTACCCCCCACTTTTTGAACAATGCCAATCAATATTTTATTATTGTGCCTAACCAGAAGTCGCAGTCTCAGCCTTGCTTCGTGTATGTAAGAAATTGGTACCCCCCACTTTTTGGACCAAAGTTACGCCTCTGAGGTCATGACGGAGTCACGAAGAGGTCAGAGTTTAAGAGGTTAGTCTTTACTAGTGATTGATTCAAATGATGGCAACGAATTGGCAGGCCGCGCCTTGTATGGTAGACGATTTCAAATACGAGCAAATAAAAGCACGCTATTCTATAATTGTCCTCTACCTAAATTCTGGCAAAAAGCCAGTATCAGACGAATACGACGGCCTCGGAGGAGGGCGACATGAGTTATCAAAGCATTAAGGTATGCTGGAAGACTGGTATTCTGAGCCTTAATACGCCATTCAAGAGCACATGCATTACATTTGCACAATGAAAACACACATTTTAAAATAATATGGTCGAAAGGACAGTGAATCTTAATCTGAGGCGCGTATGCACTTTCGCAGAAACCAAGATGGAGTCATGCAAAGACCAGGGTAAAGTATGTGAAGTTGAACGGATTTGCAAATGGTTTGAACAAGGTCAGAAAGAGATGGTGGAGTCAAAATTATGCCAAAAATTATGTGCACATCCACTAGAACGGTATCTTGCATAAGACATCAGAACCTATCTGCAAGGAAAGAGTGCGACAGTAGGCGTATATTGCATTTTCCCCCATGCAATATTTTGTTCATTGCCGGACATACTAAGCTGAAACTTGTCGAAGAAGACATTTTATAGCCATGGCGACATTAAAATGTGGCCTTGACTACTTCAACGTGTTTGCCGACAAGATGACACTTGCGCCTATATTTTGAGGAAGTGAAATGTATATGAGAGTATCACGAACACCTTTGAAGGCGGCTGCGCAGCTGCTGATAGCAGCAATATCCGAGTAGTTCCATGATTAGGAAGAGCGCAAGCCAATCCTATATATTTGTGATACATAGACGGCGGTATGAGAATACTCTTGTATGCGTATACGTACAAAGATACTTAACATAGCGCCTTTCAAGTACCTTCCTACTCTACCCGAAGTAGTGTTAGATGCCATTAAGATCAGATATATATCATCAGTTAGCAAGCAGTGTTTATACAACTTGAAATGTCACCATCAGCAGCAGACTCACGTGCGCACTCTGAGCCCAATCAAGAGGTTCCCATTTAGAGTTCAATACTATAAGGCAACGTGTTCAGAGATTCTGGACTGAGCAGTATCGAAGCAGATCAACGAAGGGCGATTGTGTCCAGTGATGGGCACTAAACTATTGTTTTAGTTAAACAAACTATTTTCCAACTAAAAAAATAATAGTTAATCAGTGCTTTTTTCAGCCCGAACGCGCCGGAACGGCGTTCCGGCACCTTTTATCAGCTGCTAAAAAATAACTTGTTTATTTTAATAATAAAAACAGTAATTTAGTTATTTTAATTTAATTTCAGTGTTTTGAACTGTTTTCAGTGTTTACTGAGACCCCTCCCAACCCCAACCCCGTCTTTCTCGGTATTTTAGCTCGTCCATAATTGTTCCTTTCCGGAACCTATTGTTCCGGAACGGAACCTTTTTTTCTAGAAAAAAAGCACTGAGTTTAACTAAACTTGGCAACTGATCTTGGAAATTAGTTTACTAAACTAAAAAAGTAGTTAAACTTTTTTCAACTTTTTGCAACAAACTTTTTAACAATAACAGAAGTTAAGTGAACTGTAATAATGCAGAGCGTCAATGACAATTTCACCTTCAAACTATGCAATGTTGTAATGTTCTAGCACACAATTACAGGCGTACTGTAAGTAGTGTATGAATTTGAAAACACAGGCTGTAAATGCTAAAACCATGCAGTGTTAATCAATAAGTTTCGCGTTGAGTTGTTGAAAGTGTTCAATGTTCACTGCGGAAAATATTTGCGTATTGCTGATTTTTTAAGTAAAACTTTTTAATTAGTAACTAATTTTTTTAGCTAAACTATGGTTTTAACTAAACTATTTTGTAAAGTTAAACTTCATCCTTAACTAAAAAATTTTAGTGAAACTAAAAGTTAGCAAATTGTTAGTTAACTATTGCCCATCACCAGTGGTTAAGTTCAGCCCGATCCCGCCGGATCTGAGATCCGGCACCTCTGATTTGAGATCCGCCACCTGCATTGTGAGACCCACCACCCAAAATTTGAGATCCGCCACCTAAAAAGGGAGACCCATCACCTCAACAGGGAGACCCATCCCCTCAATAGGGAGATCCACCACCTAAGTTCTGATTAGTATTCATCACCTCACAGTGCGGTTCAATATTCACTAGCATCATAGAAAACTATTTGGGCCTATGTGTTTACTTAAATCGCCTGCTGTTTTATAATCGCTGCCGAAGGGTAGTAACCCAAGGCTGTGGCAGCAGAAGTAGATTTGGACCTACATCCGAGCGATAACACAGTAGTTTACTTCACTAATACTTCGTTTGCGGAATTTCGGAAGTCTGAGCTGGAATCGTTTGAAAATCTGGAATGGCACGTCATCTGATTAGTTATAATTATTGCCCCATGCAGTCTGCAGATAATGTCGAATAGAAAGTTGGCCAGCGTGTAAAGAAAGCTATCGTACGTGGATGGATTACTAAGGTTCGTCATGCTGCAACATATTTTCTTGGAATCCCTTAAATTAAGCTATTAATCTAGCCCTGATCAGAAAGCCACGGATATGAAGTGCTAGCGACTTCATTTTCTTAGCCTTGGCATAAGAGGGCGGTTGGCCAGTCCTCTCTGTCTCCGTCTCGTCTTCCCACCGACAGTGGGCTGTCGGTGTACTCATTATAGCTGACTTGGCTAGGGGGACACAAGTGGAGCAGAAGCCTCGAACCAAATTTCTGCCCTGGTGAGGCTAGCGGGATAGATAGTGTTAGCGTGCAACAGATTTAGGCAAGTGCAAAGCAACGAAAACGTCCACAGCTGCAGAAGCATGCAGGGCAGTATGGAAATGTTTCTAAGTCAGCATATAATTGTGGCATTGACAGAATGACAGTATTGAAACTCCTGCTTACTTTTCAGCTTTTCACTGGGTTTACATCTGTTATGATCTAAGGCTATAGTCAGACTGCTTTACTTACTGGGCTCTTCAATTTGAAAGTAGTCTGCATATTAATTTTTGGTATTTGTTTATTATGTGCTTTGTAAGTTATTGCATTCACATGTCGATCAAAGCCTATAGTCTTCTGTAAAATGTTATGTAATGTAATATTATATTGGAATCTTAATTGTTAATGCTTTTACTTTAAATTATCGGTGATGTGTCGTGTTTCATGCATGTTGTAATTCAGGGACGTCATTTGGGGGGCATGGAGGGCATTTGCCCCCATGATTTTTGGAAAAAAGAAAAAATATGTAAAAAAGAAAAGGAGGAAGCAGAAAGGAGTAAAAAAGAAAAAAGAGACCCACTTGCAGCATTGGCTTACATTTTTGCACATGTAGACTAAATACAAAGCATTTTAAAAGAAACGCCCAAATAGGTTTATAAAATGTTCGGGCGTTAGCGCGGAAATTTTTTTAAACCTCTTTTTGCTTCCCCCCGGGCTTCCCGGAAAAAGCTGAAATGACGTCCCTGTTGTAATTTAGGATGAGCCGTTGGTTTTGGGATTTGCAAATATTTAGAGACCCACCACCTCTGGATGAGCAATTTAACCACTGCCCATCACTCATAGTGTCCGCGGCACACGATAACACCACCGCCCTACTTAGTCCCTCGTAGGCGGTTGAAGACGCAGCGCTTGGACATTTCTGGTTTATATCTGTTGACTCAGATGCAGATTTTGAAATAAAACTTGTTTAAAATCTTCTTGCCACAAGCATTCCCATGGAGACCCTACGAATGCTCAACTAGTACGTACTTACACTCTTCATAGTAACGGCAGACACAAAATGTAGCCAAAGCGTTTTTAAACATAAATTTTCAGAGCGTCACGTTTGATTAATATGGTATGGATCATAAGAAATGTGCTTTCACGCGGACAGTTTTATCTAATAGGAATAATAATCATTCTTTATTAATTCAAACTGACAAACACAGTAAGATTACATTGAAACATGACAGTACAATAATTATCAATATCTGAACAAACGTTTTGACAGCCATGCAAGGCGTCTGCCCGATGCGGGTATCGAACCGCGTTCTGCTGCTCTCCTGGCCATGAGTGTTACCATTACTCTATCCCCCTCCCCAAGCTTTCTCACCGGAGAACAATGTTAAAGGGTCTGCCAATGAAGTTCTGCAATCGTTTTGACCGCATCAACGCTTGTCTGTTTCCAAGGGCTATAACTTAGGGGCCTAACCTTTGCAATAAAGTTGACTACAAGTTTAGCTCTGTTCCTTATATAAAATCCCTTCTGATACAATCATAAGTCACATTTAAAGTAAGAGGCGAAGATCACAACCATGGTGGACTAGCCACACTAGTTACTACTGTCAACGTAGACCACATTACATGTTAATGATGCAGCCACTGCGGCCTATATGATTATGGACATTCTGCGTGCTTAGATTCTAAAAGTGCTGCCATGTTATGCAGGACTAACGGTAGCTGAAGGAAAAGCTCTTTAACATGTTTCTACAAAATTACTGTCAACTTTAGTTGTTCAACGTTTTGATTCACCGAGACCGTATGAAACACAATAACGTGCACTCCGTCACTTAGCCACGTAATAACGTCGTCACGTAGTTACACACGAGACGGAGAAAACCCTGATTCTGGTTACATCAAAAACGTGTAAAATTGGCAGATGATGAGCAGGGTGCATGTCACCATCGTCATCTTGCGGGGTGATGAGACGTTGCTAGCCGTTCCTTTCCCCGTGGATTCTGCGCTCTTAACTGCCAAGTAATCGAAGATGCATTATAATTGTCGTCATGCGTTATTGTTTTCGACGCTATCACCATCACTGTCACCACCGTCACCACAATCACCGTCGTCACCACCACCACCGCCGCCACCACCACCACCATCGTCATCATAATCGAAATTAATATATATTTAAGCTTATATATAATCTCACTAACCTAAACCAACCGATAACCTAACTTGACCTCATATAATCTAATCAAATCTAATCATATCTAATGAAATATAGTCAAGTCTAGTTAAGCATAGTCTTGCCTTGTCTTTCCTTACCACCATCTAATCTAGTCTTACCTTTACTGACCAAATCTAATGTTATCAAACATAATGCAAAGCATAAATGTAATTCGTATAATCTAAACTGGATTATATCATCCTGATCTAAGCCTAACCCAATCTCATCCACTTAAAATCCAATCCAATCTTATTTACCTATCCGGGTCTAATTTAAGCTTAAGTCAACTTCAATTAAAACCAAATCCGTTCTAACTTACCACAGCACTGTGGACATTGTTCGCATGGATCGGTCTGGCTAAGAGCCTGAGGAGCTGAGTAGAACATCGTTCTTCCACCAGCTGAAACGAACAGAATAAAACCATAAGAAAATGATAACCAATGAAAACGGGATTGGCAACCGAGGTACGCGACTGTCTAGTGCTTAGCGAGGTGGATTGTTAGTCTATAGGTCGGGGTTCAAATCCCCGCCTGGACAGAAATTCTAGCAAATCGGACACACAATCTTTTGTGAACAGCATCATTAACACTTGAATTGTAATTGTAATTAGTGATTAGTAATTTCTATAGCGCCGGTGTATAATGCACAAGGCACCAACCGATGGCACACCAAAAACCAAGTCGTAATCAGTTCAATATCCAGAAGATCAGTTCTTAAGACAGAGAGACAGCCTATGGTGGATAAGCAACTTGAAAGAGGTCAATTTTAAGTTGAGAGCTAAATGACACAAGTGCCTCAGCAGAGCGCACAGACACAGGGACTGAATCCAACACACCCGCCATACACTACCTCACTGTGTATTATAATGTTGACAGATATTAATGCCTGAACCAAGTTTTATAGGTATTGATGAACTATGTAGGTTGAAATTCCGTTACATAGAGGTACTGATAAAATATTTAGGTACAGTTTACGTAATGATGAAATATTTAGGTCTTAAACTAGCTACTCACAGTAATTATGAAATATTTAGGTTGTGAACCAGTTACAGCTCTATAGATCTATTGGTAAATGGCATGTCCCAATTGCGTAGATAATGCTGAAATATCTAGTAAGTGACCCAATTACATAAGGTTTTGACAAATTATTCAGGTCTGTACCCAAATAATGTTCATGCGTAACTCAATTACATACACGGTTCGTAGTAACGATAGACTTTCACTGGAGCATCCTTTACATTGCTCACTGGAAAGATCTTGTTCGATATGACCTCGACACAAGTCTCGCTATCCGTCAGCTGTAACATTCAAATATTATTGCAATTAACGATTACACACACACTGCTTATTCACGAAGTTCATTACACAATGTAACTTAATTACCAAACCTCGGGAGCACGAGAAAGAAGACGGAAACAACAGAATAGCAGAACTAACCGTAGAATTTACTGAAATGATATTACAGATATCCGTTATAATTAGTACGCACAATACTAGGCAGTGAATTTAAAACCTTCGCAAAAGCCAACGAGAACATTTTCTTTTATTATTATTATTATTATTATTATTATTATTTTTTTTTTTTTATCGCCCGAGGTACGAAAATCCCTCAGGCTCTAAGAAACTATAAAAAGAAGTGTATTTAAGCTTGGAGCACGCCGTTCTCGTCTCCGGGGTGTGGTGTGAAGGTGCCTCTAAAAGCAATGGCGTTAAAACGTTGGAGACAAATTGACAGTCTCTGGAAGAGGTAAATTGTCTCCCTTGGATCACCTGAGACTGTGGTAACACGGCGGCCCAACTCTGTTAATAACTGTTTTGTAAACGTTGTAAATGACGTTCAGCTATCAAATAACCGAAACGAGCACTTATTATTATTATTATTATTATTATTATTATTATTATTATTATTATTATTATTAACAGAGTTATTATTATTATTATTATTATTATTATTATTATTATTATTATTATTATTATTATTATTATTATTATTATTATTATTATTATTATTATTATTATTATTATTATTATTATTATTATTATTATTATTATTATTATATTTAATTATCTGAAGCGCCATCTTAGCGTCACTCAGTCAGAGGTGGCAGTGTCCTGGAAAGGCAGATGGCATTTCCACGTTGCAGGGCCACTGAAATCCGCTGGAACAAATACGATGTCTCCAGTGGATCGTGCGTTGAGTCCGATATCCGGCTTCCCAGCTCCACAACGAACTGTAGGCCTTCACCGCTCCAAGATCCGCCCGTCTCCAAGGCGATCGCCACAAAGGTATGGGTGTTGGTGATGGTTGCGTATTTCGCCCTCTTGATCAGAACTGCATGTTCCGCGGCTTCGCCAGCTCCGATGGATGTGTGGGCAAGGTGGGAGGTGGCGTAGGTATCGGGCACTGTCACGTCCCATGTCAGGCATCGTCCGCGTTATTACAGAGTTATTATTATTATTATTATTATTATTATTATTATTATTATTATTATTATTATTATTATTATTATTATTATTATTATTATTATTATTATTATTATTATTATTATTATTATTATTATTATTATTATTATTATTATTAACAGAGTTATTATTATTATTATTATTATTATTATTATTATTATTATTATTATTATTATTATTATTATTATTATTATTATTATTATTATTATTATTATTATTATTATCCAGAATTTACTATGCGCCACTATCTAATGACACAGAATGAATCGGCAACGCTCAGCAATTACGCTTGAGGTCCTTATACGCATTATTAGATGTGTGCACTAACGAATCAGCTACCGTGTCCCACAAGGAAACCCTCGAGTCCCAAAATGAACATTCATGACTTTCTTTTCAATGAAGAACATTTACTCATGGAAAGGAAGGGAAAGGCAAGGAAGAGTGCGTTGGGATAATGCGAGGTATTTCAATGGAAGCTAGCCAAAGCACAGTTAATCATGGCAAGGCAATGAAGAGAATGGCAACATAAAATGAGACAACTCAAGGCAAAGAAAGCTAAAGATAGATAAGTTGGAAGGAAGAGGTATGTAACGTTAGAGACCATTATTCATTCATTGTAACTGTAACTGTGTCTGCATGAATTCCTGCAGGGTCAGATACCTCGTCAAAGTAGAGGACGACCTTGCCATCATTGTTTTCCACTCGCTTGATCGCCTTAATTCGGTTCTTGAGGTCATCCAGATTTGACACCTCGAATCCAGTCAGTTGGTTGACCTCCATCACCACCATGCCACTCTCTTCCTTCTTTCTCCATCTATAGCAAACAGACATACAGAGAGATCTTTTCTTTTTATTCAAGGTAAATGAACGTTCAGTTTTCTATAATACACAGTAACTTTCTCCATGGAACCCCCCCCCCCAGAACTGCACGGGACCCTACTCGCTGAGTTGTATCTCTGCAGCTCATAGTTTAAAGTCTTTTCTGTATCCGTGAGGCTCACACGCTGACAGCGGCTCTGAATAGTTCACACTGAGAAAGGCGCTTTATAAATTTCCAGATACCATACCATAAACATACCATAATATCCACTCAGGAGTAGTTTAATATATACGTGTGTGTGTGTGTGTGTGCGTGTGTGTGTGTGCGTAGAAAGATATTGCAAAGAAATGACCAATAAATTTCCAATACAAAAATCTGCTAAGCTATCGTCTCTATTATTTTATTAATCATGGTCTTGTATATTCAGGTCGAGTGCGCCACAGCGCCTCTGATGAGTTTCATGCAGAGGCGCTGTATGACTAAGGTAACTAAGCACTTACAATATTATTACAGTTTACCTGCTGCATGAAGTGATGGTGATTTTGTTTCCATTCTGAGTCGTGTTGACGCCAAGGTCGATTCCAGAAGCATCGTCTGTTTTGTAAACGTTGTAAATGACGTTCAGCTATCAAATAACCGAAACGAGCACGCACTTACTTACCTTTAAATCTGTATATATAGGGCTATTGGTCAGTTAAACCGGCCAATTTATCTAAAGAAAGACAACTACATAACGATTGGACGGATCTAAGAGTAACGGCCGTTTATGTTTAGAACGGACTAGGATAATTAGGGCCTACAATAGCAGTTTAACCCTTGGGGTACAAAGGTCAAATTACGGGACTGAATAAATTGAAATCTACTCCAAATTATAGATTAATAAAAAAACTCATATAATTCCGAACATTCACTTACCTGAACGAGGACGGCTCCACTTCCTGTTGCCGAGACAAAGACTTCTTTTGTTTCAGAAGGCAGCTGCAAAACACAATGTTTTAGTACAAGTGGCCTAGATAAAATAAGACCTATATTAATAAAAACAAGTAATTAAACCCAGAAATTTGTAAGGCAATAAATTAAGTTAACTTATAAACAAATCAGCATATGCAATAAGTGATATGCAACTGCTTGCTAGAAAACATTAAAATATTTAATGGATTTAAAACTCCCAAGATTAAACAAGCTATGATGCTTAGATAACCAGAGATGAGTGGCTAAGACTGAGTTAGGTAGTGAGATACTTGGATGCTGAGGAATACTTAGGTGGTGATGTACTCATGTGTGAGGGGCTTTGGTGAATAATGCGAGGTACTTAGGCTTACCTCGTACGATTGTAGCAGAATTGCATTTTCGTCTGTGATTGGATGGAAGCTGTATTTTGCGGAGTCAGTTGCCATGGTAACCTCGAGGTTGCGTTCACTTGAAGGTCCGATAATTAAAGATGCAAAATCTGCCAATGCTGCCAACGCTACAACTGTATCCTTGACAACCATAAAGATTATGAAATATTAGGTAATCGTGAAAGCACTAAAGAACCACTTCAAAATGAAGTATTTTGTCCAGAAGAACATAACCTTCTAACTTTTTTATAACTTTGTTAAAACTGACAAGAAACTTGAAAATCATGCATACGAGGAACAGTTCAAAACTATCATAATTTCCATTGCTTTTGCTTACCTAACGTTACGTTAAATCTTACTATACCTTACCTTACCTTGCATGACCTACCGCGTAGGCTGTTTACTAATTGTTTAGGTCATGGTTGGAGTCTTATGTGTGTTTGGTTGAAATCTGTCTCAGATGTGTTTGGTGAGAGTCTTCTTCAGGTAATTCATTTGATTCTATTTCATGTGTTTATTTTTAGAATCTGTTCAAGGTGGGCTAGGTAAGTCTGTTTCAGGTTTGTTTGTTTGGAGATTGTCTAAGATATGTTTGGATTGGTGTCAACGTTTACCTGTGTGGATGAGAATCCGCCGTTGGCGTTTCGCTGTGCTATAATCCACTTTGCAATCGGCAGACTCATTGAGATGTTATTTAGCTGGCAGTAGGTGCGCAGGACGTAGGAGGTCATTTCTATGTTGATTGCTCGAGCCTGGGAATAAGGAGGCCGCCAGCTGAACGAAGCATCCGGAGCACCTTCTTCTGCAGGCTTCTCCCAGTGTTTGGTACCAGCTAAAGAATCGCAAATTAAAGGCTCCATTTGTTTATTTTTATTTTTTAATTATTACCTGCTTATATGCATCTATTTATTTCTATCTATTGTTTATTTTCATTTTTATATTCTCATTACTTTATTCTCCTTTATGTATTTTCATTCATTTTTTTCTTCAGTTTACTTTCATACATTTATTTGCATCTATTTATTTCCATGTTTTCAGTCATCTATTTTAATTTATTTCGTTTTCACTTTTTTATGTATATACACTTGCTCATTGCGCTTAAAGACGGCGCAATATCAGTAAATCTGAATGCGAGACGCGATACAAGAATATGCGAATAAATTTTCATGGACGTCACACAGAATCTCCTCAGCAGTCTCTAACCTGCAGTAGTTGAGTTACAGAATCTGTGCGCCACTGAATAGACCACCGTAGCACATATATAATATATCGTTAATTCGTTTTATAACGGTACTAACATAAAATGTTTCCGGGAATAATGTATCCGTTAAAATATCCTATGGAGTAAAGTCACCTTGTCACCTTGTGTCACCTTGTGCTGTCAACTCTTGGAGCTCTAGCGATCGTCATGATAAACATTCTCCATTGTTTAAAGGTACTAGGTACTAGGTACTTTACTCCATTGGAGTAAAGTACCTAGATAAAATATGTCCCGAATAAAATATTATGATGGATCAAAGTTCCACGTGTTAGTGGAATTTCATTCTATGAGCAGGCTCAGTAAGAGATAATTATCAGTTGATTTTTTGCGAGCAGAAAGTGTACAGCTTATTTTAGAACATAATTGAAATTTTAAACAGCATTAACGTTCAGACTATCTTAAACGTCTGCTATAGACACTGCATCATAATTATTATTCCGGATATTTCTATAGCGCCTCTCGAAGTCAACTACTACTCAGAGGCGCTCCCGACTACAGCATTGATACTGTGCCGGAATTTTCACGCCGAAGCGCCACGGGCAATTGCGAGTGAAGGACTTGCCCAAGGTCCGTACGCAGCGGGTAGAGTGGGATTCGAACCTGCAACCCTCCGGTCACAAGGCGCCGAACTTACCACTGAGCCACCACGCCCCGCAATGTTTAATAGACACCTGTTTAGAAGACAGTCCGGTGTTAGGCTACTGGACATTCAATCCGAGGTATTTTATTAGGGACATTGTTTTCGGGGAAATATCGCAGTTCTATAGAATTGAACATTGACAGGATAATATTATCATCTGACAATGTTTAATTCTATAAATAATATTATTATCCTGTCAATGTTAACTTCTATAGATAATATTATTATCCTGTCGGTGTTCAATTCTTAGAACTGCGATAGTTTTCTTTCGCAACTGCATCAGCTCACACTCTGCCTCACCAGCTACTAACAGGACCTACTGCATAAATCGCCATTAATCTTATTTCCAAACTCGGCACTGAAGAGCATCCAATGCGCTCATTTCAGTTCATCAAAGAATTTATCAAAGACTGTAGGGGGCCTATACATAAATTGCAGAATGAGAAAAAAACCTAGAAGTAGTTCGCCTAACGTTATTACCTTCTACTTTAGCGAGTGCTTCCAACATATGCAGGACATCGTTGACCCTTGGACTGTGAGCTAGGGAGAGTGCATATGCGATAATGCTCAGCGCATATGGGTCAGAGGCTACGCTGGACACTTGGTCTTCCAGGAATCTTCTGGCTAACGCAATGCTCGTAGTAAGTCTACCAGAATCAACCTGTAAGAAATACACAATTATAAGAATAAACTCCATTTTTTTCTAATAACTATGACATTGATAAAGTTGATTAAACCACTATTTCCTTATAAACAATTATTTGATTTTTACATAATCTACACAGGTGTTTGAGTTTAGAGGAAAGTTTTACAGCTTGTTGAACCTACCAGTGAATTATTCTGGTTTTGTAGAAGCGCGATGAAAACGTAAGCCGTCAGTGCCAGACCCTGAGATGATCCTCCCTAAAATAAAAATGCACAGAAAAGTGTAGGCTTGAATAGGCTTTATATTTATGATTTATACGAAATTACATATATGGATGCTTCAGAGTTTCTCATTTCAGTCCTCAATAATTACTGAAGTTTCAATGCAGAATTAATTGAATCAGAGGTTCACACGGCAAGTCAATACCTGCATGTCTGTGTGAATTACTTTGCCCAACGGAGGTTCTGCAAACGACCCATTCGCAGCCTGGTTGGATATTATCCACTGCATCGTTTGAGCAATCTTCCTATCCTCAACTGCGATGTATTCATCTGCCTGATGGAAAACATCTATTACGAACGAACTCAACCTAAAACAACAAAACAATTAACCGAATACTTCCCTTATCATATGCTTAGGACAGCGGTTCCCTTCCCAAACTTCTCTTGGTCGGGACCCACTTGTGAATATCTTGGCAGCCTCGGGACCCACTTTGTAAAATTAAGCATTGTGTAATAATTAATATATGCTTTGAAAATTGGCACCGAAATATGCGGATTTTCGTACAGCATTTAGAAATTGGTATATTTAAAGCATTAAAAGGAAATTTTAGGCCTGCAAAACAGTTTACAATTTATTGCAATCCAAAACAACTGTTGTACCTATGTAATGTAACGACAGCTAGTTATAGCCCAATCATAGCCAAATGTTGTTGTTCCGAAGAAATAAATGTTTCTAGGAAATATTTGGCAACCAACTTGCCATGGCTTCGCAACCCACTTTTTGGTCGCGACCCACGGTTTGGGAATCTCTGGCCTAGGAGGATTAAAGATTGCTTCAATTTTTTAATTACTCATTTAAAGGAAATGGATTTGGTACCGATTAGTTGAGTGCCTTGACCTCGTCGTGAAAACAGCCATACATGCCTGTCTCTATTCAAATCTGCATTTCGTCGTATTTTTTTAAGAAAAGTTACAAAATTCGTTTGTACGTATTATCGCCGCTGTACGTCTCTTAACACGATATATATTCTGCTCATCTTAAGAAGCACCTTGTTGGATTTATTAGATGGTTTTACGACGTTCTTAAAACGCGCAATGCAATAGTTTAAAAAAAATCGCACATGCACAAGTGAGCTACATATGAACTGAAGTCTGCGCTAGAACAGCTCGTTGATGTTCTCACGAAACCAACTAACCCAGGCAACGCAGAGATTCTCAACTATGCTAACTGTGCACACAACGTCTAACTACCTCGCACCAGTATGTTCGAGCATTTACATGCATGTCAGTGAGAAGTGGTAGCTTTGATACCGTCGATTATAATGAAAATCAATTCACCTTGAAGCCATCTGCTTTGAACTGTGGGATTCCACAGGGTTGTGTAGTTAGCCCATTCCTGTTTACAATTATATACCACTCCACTCGCCACACTTAATTCTCGCTGAAGATCTGTAGACTACTATTGGTATGCCTACGATACCCATCTATTTCTCTTATTCAACAGTTCCGTCTCTAGTTCATCTCTCCAATTACTTGCCTCTGGTCATGGAGAGTCAGGAACAAGCTTCTCATGAATCCGTCTAAGACTGAATTCCTCCTCTCAGATGCAAGTCAATATACATACATACATACATGTATAGTGCATACATGCATAAGTACATACATAATTATATGTATACATACATAAGAAAGTTCAAAATACGTCAGCATCATTTGAACCTAAATATATCTGTGCTGCATTGGCTTCCTAAGGAGAAACAGATTCGATTCAAGATCCTCCTATTTGGACGATCCGGGGTAGTTGGCACTATGCCGGCAAACATCAAAGAGCTTTGTTGTTTCAATCTGAGTCAGCCTGGTCGGCGATCACTTTCACCTACTACCCACGAATATTTACGGTTTCCTTGCTTCCAAACATTGATGTTTGTTCATTTGACCTTTCCACGCATCAGTCCTTTCCTTTGGAACAACCTTTTCTTTCTATTTCAACCGATTCAGCCCAAAAACAGTTTCTGATCTCCTTTAATTGCAAATGTTTACTAATTGTTTAGTTAAGTTTGATAGCTATACAAGCAACGCTTTCGGTAGGTGTTTGAAGGGCCCAATATAAATGTTTTGTTACATTACATTACGCATACACCAACACAAGCAAGCGCACACATAATTACACACGTAGGCTTACTTACATATCTATGCAGATAATATGCATGTATGTATGTACGCAGTACTACGCACGTTAGAATATCCGCATATACGCACATATGTGTGTGTGAGTGTGTGTGTGTGTGTCTGTCTGTGTCTGTGTGTGAGTGTGTGTACGTACATTAAATATGCTTTCAGCCAATAAAAATGAATAGGCAGTAACTGTTGCTTAAGCCAGCGGTTCCCAAACTTATCTGGGTCGGGACCCACTTGTGAATATCTTGGCAGCCTCGGGACCCACTTTGTAAACTTAAGCATTTATTGTGTAATAATATATGCTTCGTAAATTGGAACCAAAATATGCGGATTTTCGTACAGCATTTAGAAATTGGCATATTTAAAGCATTAAAATGAAATTTAGGCCTGCAACATAGTTCACAATTTGTTGCAATCCAAAAGCAACTGTTGTCCCTATGTAATGTAACGACAACTAGTTATAGCCCATTCATAGCCAAATGTTGTTGTTCCGAAGAAATAAATGTTTCTAGAAAATATTTGGTAACCCACTTGCCAGAGCCTCGCGACCACTTTTGGGTCGCGACCCACAGTTTGGGAAACTCTGGCTTAAGCTACCCTCAGCATGGCTGAACCTACCATATGCTTCCACATGAATCGCTATTTCCGAATGCGCTGAATGAACCATCCGATCTCTGGTAAGTCAGTTCCCTCTGGTAACCTTTAATCAATCAGTCAATCGAACATTTACTTATGTCTTAATTCATTCAGCCAGTAAGTCAGTCACCCAGTCAGTGAGTCAGCCAGTCAGTCAGCTTTCAGCAAGTCAATTAGCCAGCCAGCCAGTTAAGGAAATTAAAAGCAGATAAACTCTTAAGCAAAGAAACAACAACAGAAGGCCTGACGAATCGAAAGGTGGAAAGGTAGTATTGAAAATGTAGAACTGACAGAGTAGTATTGACAAGGTAATACTGACAATGTAGTATTGACAAGGTAGTATTGACAAGGTATTATCAATAAGTTAGTATTGACAAGGTAGTATTGACCTGCGTTCATGAAGCCGAGAGCTTTGCTCTCGATATCCATCGTGAGTTGACCGGAGATGCTGAGGTACTTGACGATGTAGACATCTGGGGCTAAGGTCAACATGTTCTGTTCTCCGCATCCGTACGGCATCTTCAACAGGCTGTCCAGGCCCTTCACAGACGGACCCATCAGATCACCTGTACAGGTAAACAAGCAGACCGATCATTCAGATCACCTGTATAGGTAAACAAATAAACAATTTCGACCGACTGATTTGACAAAGATATCGCACAAGTTCATACTGAAAATACTCAACACGAAATTTAGAGAAAGCAATGATGCCAACCAATAACTGTCACTTCGAGATATTCTGAGCCTGGAACCAGCGTCCCAGTTGGAGGAAGAGACACTGGCAGCGACAGATTGTGAGTTGATCTGGATGAAGAGAGTTGTATGAAGGTTGAAGTGCTGTACTGTTGTTGAATTCCCTCTGGCTAAAAATAGAAACATCAATCATTCAATGCAACTGAACCACAAGTACAATTTTACATCTTACGTAATCTAAACAAATATTTTAACATCTACAGTGCTGTAATAATCCAATCTTATGTGATCTAATCTAATGTAATATGGTAACTCTGGGTCAATACCCAGGTGCAATTTCTCTCTCCTCATCAGTTCCGTAGAGGCTTGAAAACCTTTCTCCTTGCCGGTCCTGGCAGTGATGCGGGTCGAGAGCGCCGCTGGTTTTAGTGGCGCTATACGCATGTTCGGTTACAACTGCAATTACAATTTCAGCAATGCAAGTGTGACGCCTACCTTGACGAGAAGCGTCACTTTGACGGTATCACCTGCAACAGGTGACTGTGCCGAAATTTCGATTGGTATCTGACCCAGTGCTCCAGGCACAATCCAGAAGTAGACGGAAACAGCATCGTCACTCTCCACCTGCCAATGAAAAGAAACATAAATGGCACATTTGCAGAGCAACAAGATAGGAATAAGCTACAATCGGTAATAAATAAACTCATTCGCCTGAGGTACCTCCCCAGCGACAATCCGACATATGAACAAAAATGTAAAATGCTAACACCCGGCTGTTCTCCGATGTCTAAGGCTGTGCATGGCATGTTTTGTGTGGGTTCTCACCTCCTAGAAAGAAAACTGTACAAAATCCTTCGGCCAAGAACACATGACCGGATTTGACCCAAAACCGATAGCTTAATGAGAAAGTCTTTCTTGGTTAGGATGTTGTATTTGAACTAAACCGGAAACTGTAACCTGCAAACTGCTAATTTACATGTAATGTACACCAGAGTGCGTTTTGTCAACTGGTTAAAATAAAGAATATACTTACTTACTTACAATGGAAAACGTAGTTTTTGTGAAGGTTCTCAATGGAGTCAATGGTTTAATGATTAATTTGCTGGATTGTTATCCTGAGGCAAGAATTTAAACACCGCCCGGGACAGAAAATATTCCACGATCTCTGTTCCGTGAGCACTCCTAGCGAACTAAGCTAAAATGAGTTCATCAACCTTCCAATGTCTGCCCCACGGATAAGCTTAAGGAAATGGTCTGCCTTTATTAATGTGTGCTGCAAAATTTGAATCAAGTTTAATGCTTACCGATGCAGTCCTCGACTCTGAGCCATTGACTTTGTAGTATGTAGATTCCTTCAGCGTTACCAGAACCTAGAGACAAAAGTGACACAAACGATCCAACCGTTTCCATGCAGTCTGCCTTCATCCCATTTATTCAAATCACAACCCAACAAACATTTCATCTGTCGCGTTTCCTCCCTTATCTCCTAGCCTTTCTTTGCACGGTATCTTAGGACAACTCTTCTGAGTTGAGGCAACAGGCGTGAATAAGCCTTTATGCATATTTGAAAATTCTTGAGTCTATATTGAAAACTGTCTGTGGAAGAATCTAGAGAAATCTGAAGAGGATCAGTTGATGTCTCGTGCAATTCAGATCACGGCAACAAAAGTAATACCTGTAACCTAGTTGAGATACAGCCGATAGGCAAATAATGCCTAAGGTTTTGATGATCTAGCTACTGAAAGCATTTTATACTAAGAAAAGAGTCCAATGTGGCTAGAACCACGAATTCATATATATATCAGGTACAGAACACATGTCTTAATTCCAAAACTTACATCAAGCGTATTCGGTAAGTAGTTGAAGACAGTCACTTGGAGGGCAATTTCTTCTCCACGGATGACTGAATATGGAAGATTCGGAGATATAAAGAACTGCTTGAAGACCGTCAGCTACAGTGGAAGAAAAGTGAACCAAACATGAAAATATATTGAATGGGTTTTAAGCAGCAGTTTTAGAAATATATATGCAATAGCTGCATTATCTGCTTTAAGACTTCTGAAATCTACAGATAACTGTAGTCGAATCCATTTGTGATGCAATTTTTGCTAGTAGAAGTGGAGGGAAGACCAAGGTAGGAAAACAAAAATATGGGGAAACTTTGTCTTAACTCGAAGATAATCTAAACTAGTGCAAGGGAAAGATCTGTAATCAGGAGCCAAGCGCGTAGAGAAAGTATATCTTCAAATCGTGGATTCGGTAAAGAAAGGGAAGCAGAATCTTGATGCGCATCGTCCGTCAAGCACGAGAGATTCTACATCCAACTGGCCGATCGTCTATGAATGTCTACCCTGAAGATCTGTTTCTACAAAAGATGTCCGGTTGCCGTGTCCGGACAGCGACGATTCAACCGTTTGCCCTTAGCGGTCGAGCATAATTATCACTTGATCTCGTTTCTCATCATCGATAGAACGCAGTCAAGGCACTGAGTATAGTGTCAACTATTAACAGTGGATGAGAACCCGTTGATTAGGGTAAGTAGTTTTGTGTATGTTTGTGTGTGTGCGCGCGCGCGCGCGCGCGTGTGTGTGTGTGCGTGTGTGCGTGCGTGTGTAGGTGTGTGTGTGCGTGTATTCATGCACAAGTTCGCAATTTGTGACCTCTTCTAGGTATCTGAACATTGTTCGCTAAATGTGGATAATTTTGGTCTTAATAATTCAACATCATACAGACCAACGCGGGAGAGGAAACTATAGCGCTATACAAATTTTTGAATACCAATACAATGCAATAGGAGATTGACTGAAACAGTGGAGAAGCGAATTGTATGGAAGATAGTATGAATGAAACAATAAATAAAAATTTTAAGCACATGTATTAATTATAACGTAAAAATAACCACAAGACTACATTGCGCACCTGAGCTTTCTCCGCTGCTATTCCCAAACCCACGTCCTGGCTCATGGCAAAGGCACTGGCCACCCAAGAAGTTATGGTGTCTGGAGCAGTGGCACGGATTGTGACTTTACCATCGGCACTAAAACCACGTAAACAACCACAACCTGGATTCTAACCACCCTCAAATCGTTTTCATTTAATGCTGTATAGTGTATAATCAACAAATGGCTTTATTTCTGGTTATATATATATATATATATATATATATATATATATATATATATATATATATATATATATATATATATATATATATATATATATATATATCATGTCCAAGGTAAGGCATAAGATGTCGTTAAACATTAAAACTATTATTAATTTCTCACCAGATGTCGTTGTTCACCGCCAGATAACAACTGGTCAACGGTGTGGTCCGTAGAGTTAGACAATATCTTTGCATTTACTTCTATTTAGATACAAATAATAAAAACTGAATTAATGAATATATCAATCGATTGATAAATCAATGAATACCCTGCAGTCTCATCCGTCCAAAGCCACGTCTCAGGAAAGTTGACACGGGGTTTTTCGGAGGATGATTGTTCCTTCGTTTCCCCTGTTCCTAATTTACGACGGAAGGTTCCCCCATTAGGAGCAGCTGCCACTTCATCTTCTTGTGCATCAAACATTACATCTACAAAGATATACGCTTGATTGATCGTTTAGCTGGATGATTGATTACTTCTTGGTTGGCTGGTAGATCGCCTGGTTGATTTGACTGGTTGATTTTGCTGGTTGACATAGTTAGCATATTGGTTTGGCTGATTTGGTTTGTTTGATCAGCTCACTTTGGGAGGGGGGAATGAATGAAGAATAAACGAATGAATTAAAAAAAGAACGACGATGAAATAAATGAAGCAACGAGTCTTTGACTGAATGGTGGTTTAATTGATTGATCGAATATTTGACTGATTTATTCATTTATTTATTTATTCATTGAAGCGGTTGGTTCGGGAAAAACGTTATGGCATATTTACCATGATCTCTCCACGTGTGAGTTTCGACATAAATGTATCCGTCAGTCAGTAGCAGAACTCCTGCCATCTGCAAGTACAGGAGAGAAGAACAATGAAAAAGTCAGGTTTGAAAACTTTAGAAACATCTTAAGGGCCATAGTTTGTTATTATACTCATTCCTGTTGACCTGTTTTAGGCTGTTGATCAGAGGCACGTTGCACCTTTGACATTTTGATGCAAGTGAGGGCTTTGACACCGTTGATGATAGCTTTCCTTTGGAGTGCCTTGAAACATCATCCCTTGTCTTCGGGCGCCCTCTGTCATGACTGAGTTCTTTCCGCTATGGGGTGCACTCAGGGAATTCCACGCAGTCTGAATTGCTCATGAACCAACTATTTTGTCTTCTATTGGGTTCTAGATTGGGCTCTCTCTACACCGCTGAGCTAAACCTAGTTCTTCCTGATCTCCGGGTTGATGCTGATAAGTATGCTAATAACACTTTGGCTTATGGCCATGGCCCACATGTACAGGTAAATCACGTTAGTGGAGAAACTGCTTCAGTCGTCGCTGACGCTTTGTCCAACCGCCTCCGGATGAATCCTAGAGTTCATGTGGGTTGGCAGCCTTGGGTAGATTTCTGAAATTGACTTTCGAGGGAAACAGCATTGCTTCCATGATATCTCTTTCTTCATCAGTGGGCTGGATGCGAGTGTTGGACTGATTTGATTTCACTGCTTATGTAAAACATGTGTTGAACGTGCTCCCATAACTTCCGTAAAATTCACATAATAATTCCCCACTCGTTCACAACTGAATCCGCTACGACACTGATGCATGCATTTACATGCACTCGTGCACCAGCGTTGACTATGGCAGTACTACTGTTTGCACGTCTGACACTTTCCCTCATTAGCCAACTGCATCTAGTTTATATACTGTAGCTCGGCTGATGTATACGATTGGGCACATATATAATTATATATAATGTCTTGTAGGAGCCACTGCATCTGTTCTTTTGAATAATGAGACGTCAGAGAGATGATGACTGATTTCAAGTATTGTGGTCATCCAAACTCCTGTGCTTAAAATCGGTCTTTTTATTCCACAGGCTTATCATTATATTCAACTGGACCATCTGTATTTCTCCGGACATCCAGAAGACTAGAACGGTTCTCGTTCAACGGGTATTTTCTGTTGCTGACCTAGATTTTGGAACAATCCCGTCACCTCTTCACCCTGCTCAGTAGCTTATGTAATTTCGTTCTGAAATTAAGACATATCTTTCTCAAGTATCTTACCCACATAGGCAATTTCACTGTCTTAGTGGACTGATCTTATAGACATTAACCTAGTAACGTGCTTGGTTTTCTGTGCCAACGGTTCATGTCTTGTGCATTAGAAACCGATAGAAAAAAGTAACAAATCAATTAATGGGGGTCCATAGAGTAGTGGTAACATCACTGGCGTGAAGTGCAGTAGGTAGCGGGATCGCCTCCCGCAACCCTCCGAAGGTCCACTCAGCCTATCATTCGCGAGATAGCGCGTTTGTGAAAATGAGATGTAGGACGTGATGGGCGCCTTGCAAGGCAGCCGTATACAGTTAAAATTCGACTCCTGTAATAACTTGTGATCATCCGTTCATACTGATTTGTAATCATACTGCGTTATTGTCAGTTTGAAAATATTAAACGAAGATTATTATTATTATTATTATTATTATTATTATTATTATTATTATTATTATTATTATTATTATTATTATTATTATTATTATTATTATTATTATTATTATTATTATTATTATTATTATTATTATTATTATTATTATTATTATTATTATTATTTATAATTGGTTAGCCGTGCAACAATGCATTGAGTTTCAGCTTATGCTGTGGTCTCCTTTATTTTAGAATCTATGTTTCTCGCTCCTATCTATCCATAGCCGTAGGTTTCTTCGCTCTTCTGCGCAAGGTGACCTAGTTTTCACGCTGGCTCAAACACCAACGGTCCAGCAATAAAGATTTGTTGTGGCTGGTCAATCTCTCTAGAGTAAGTGGCCTAGCAACCTGCGCAATGAGTTCATTGGCCTTTCTCTGCCTCTTTCCGTAAGCACTGAAAGGCTGTTCTATTCTATCTTGGTGTTATGTTGAGATATACTGTAAGCAGCTCATCCGACGAGTTTCTCTTAAGTGGCGCTCTATGCATCTGCGATGACGAAAGCAACTACAATACTCGGTGTATCACGATCACGATCACCATCATCGTCGTCATCACCATCATTGCCATCCCCACCTTTATCGTGGTTGTCATTGCCAACGTCACGTGACTCCCCTTCTGCGTGACACGCTCGACTGGCTGCCGGTTCCTAAGCGCGTGGAGTTCAAGCTATGCTTGATTGTCTACAAGGCGCTCCACGGCATGGCGCCTGATTACATCGTCGACTTTTGTAGAATGACGTCATCGTGTGCTGCGGGTCTTCGTCTGAGAGGGACTGTGCGAGGAGACCTGTTTGTTGCTCGGACGAAGACAAAGTTTGGGGACCGGGACTTCTCCGTTGCTGGACCGCGATGCTGGAACGGCCTTCCACCTGAGGTCCGTTCTGCGCCATCAGTCGAGGCACTCAAGTCCCGGCTCAAGCGTCACCTCTTCTCCAAGGCTTATCCTTCTGATGAATAGGACCGGATGTTATGTTAGGCTGTGGGTTGTGTATGTACAGCGCCCTTGTAGCGGCATGGTCGCGTTACGGCGCTATAGAAATTGTCCGTGTTATTATTATTATTATTATTATTATTGTCATCGTTAGGTAATTAGTTCGTTCAGGTACTGAAATAAACGCCTTTAATGATCTCATAGAAGCGCTGCCTAAACAAAAACTTTCATCGTAATCGTTTCAGAATCTCATCAACCCATTCCTCCCCTCTCCTCTTTCTCTCCTCTTTCTCTCCTCTCTCCCTGCTCTCTTTCCCCGCTCTTTCCCCTCTCTCCCCTCTCCCTATCTGTTTCTCTTTGCTTCTCTCTCTATAACTGCAGTGTCACCATCACCAACACGACCAATTCCCCGCCATAGTCGCCGCTTCTCCCATGATCGTTCGTCAACTAAATGGTTTACAACTCTATATCATTAAAAAATCTGACTTACGTCGAGAATTGACTTGGAGTCTGTACCATCGATAAATCTGGGCCACCAGATGCTGCGCTTCCGACGCTTGTCCATCCAATCGATCGGACCATAGTAATCCATCTGAACGGAGTCGTAACCCTTCAAGTCTTTGGAAACCTATTGCAAAACATAACACCAGCGAACAGTTCTTTGATGGACACTGCGAGATAAACGATTCAGGTTATTTCTCAAAATAAGGTCTCTAATAACAAAAGGAATTTAATTTCGACAGCTCACCATTTCCTGAGTGATGTCGTTGCCTGACTTGAGCAGGAGAACGCTCTGATCAACAGCGAGAAGACCAACGCATGACCCTGGATAGGCATTGATGGTCAGACTCACACTCTCCGATGGAGTTGTAGACTCTCGATCAAACGATAACGACACCTAATTTGAAACCACATTTATTACCATCTTCTTCATTGGCATCAAAATATCTAATAGATCAGTTAATCGTCTTACGACTAGAATTAGCTTAGAATTGCTAATCAATTAGAATTATGATCAGGAGACAGCTAATCGATTACAACTAGAATATGCTGTTCGTCTACTCTAGGCCTACTAGCTAATCGATTAGTATCTACTCGATTAGGTAGCCATCTGTGCTCGCTTGTACATCAGCTAAACTCGTTACCAAATTCAATGACGCCATTAAACGACAAACTGACCTGGTTAGCAAAGACGTCGTTGACAGTAACTTCTGTGCTGTCTGTAACGATCTCTCCAGAGTTAGTTATGAACCAGACGAGGATTCGAGCACTAGGAGCCAACTCCATCGCAAGCTCTTTGCTGATCAAGATGGAAAACGAATGCTCCGTGGAGGCATTGCCAACCACGTTGCCAGACAACAGGATATTCCCCTTGCTCAATATCTAGAGGAAAGAAGGACATTTTAATATTAGCTTCAAACTATAAGCGCCTTTAGCCTTGATAATTAATCTAGCGAGTTAGGTTAATTAAAATAGTCCACCGCCTACCACTGTATAACGCAGTAAGGCTGTACGAAGTAAGGTTAAGAAATGAAGTAAAACAAAGTAAAGAAAGCAAGGCAATGCAAGATAAAGAATGTAAGATATGACAAAGTAAGCAATGCAAAGCAAAGTAAGTCATAATCATCATTCAATTGAGTTACAGAATAATTAATTTCGTCATCAATCTTAATTTTACAACTGTAATTTTATAAATTCATTCGAGCTGACAGGACAGCTTACCTGGTACTGAAAAACTGTGATTGGTTCTGTTGTTCTCACTCTGAAAACCGCGTTCTGATTGGACTAGCAACAGAAGTGACAAGAATTATTGGAACCATAAAAAGAATGTCTGTAATTTTAAAAGTTGATAGAAAATTGTGTCTACAAAATATATAGGAGCTGAAGATTCAGTCAAAGTAGTTTTTGGAGAGACCCAATCTAGCTAAATGCGGTGTCTTCTACGGTGCCAGCATCATAGTAGTACACTATGTATTAATCGATCGTTGCTTTAATTGTAATTATTGTCTTCAATTGTAGCCCTAACCTGCTGGAAAAGCCGGCTTGAAATCCGATACGACAGGAAAAAGAAAGTCAGGCTATGGTGCGTAGGTCTCGGTACCTTGAAACAGAATGAGTAACGAACTGGTGGGAATTAAGTTAACATATATGTCTGATGAATAGTGGATGTTATCTCAAGCTATCTCGGACACCTACCTTGATCAATCCGTCCCCGCTGTTGTAGGAGACCTGAATTCCCTGGTTGTCTCTCGATTTGAAAGCCCTGATGTACTTGCCGCCTTGGACTGTGGAGTTGGTTACTTCTATGTACAACGACGGCTGCAATGAAACAAAAAACTTATAGGACAAGGGCATGTACGGTGCTGTTGCTTAATAGCATTCGTTGAACTACCAGAACTTGAACTATATGTTAAAAATTCAGGATAGAGCCACTGATTTAAAAGTCGTCTGCAATTTATTTCAGCATATCTTGCTTGAATGAGTGATTCTCTGATCGAATATTATACGGACATGATGGCTGGCTGCATATATTAATGGATGTACAAATACATGAGATGGATGGATAGGATGGATAGATGGATGATTTCACCCACCCATTTAGACTCAATCCCCACCCATCCATTCACCCACCCGACTGTCCATCGCTTCATCCGTTTATTTGTCTATTGATTCACCAAACCAGCTACTGGTCAAGGAGCTAGCTCATTTTTCATGTGCACTTCAGTGTACCCTCAGTTTCACCTCACAGGCTTATTATACGTAGTCGCAGTGTGTCGAAACAATTGGTCACATGACCCCGTCTATTTATCGCTTAACCGCCATATTGGATTCAAAATGGCGAAAGAAGGAATTTTCAAATCGCTTGTTTGTCGGCCATTTTTAAAATCCGATTTCGAGGTTTTTATTTTCAAATTGTAGGTCTTAATTAGAACTATATTTCTGATGTTATGTATTTTTTGCTAATTTAAGCCGTTTTTGAGAAATTAAGCAAAAACAATTTTTTAAACAAAAGGTTCAGGTATTTTTTACTTTTACCACTTAATGAGTAGAAAATGGGAAAGCATTACTCTAACAAAAAATAATCAGCATTTAATAAGCTTTAAAATGGTACTATTTAAAGTGGTATTTTGTTGGGCCATTTGCTTATAGGATTCAAAATTGGAAACTAGTGCAGTGTCGTAAGTGTAGCCAAACGTATCTTTCATAATTATGCCTGTTCCACAGCTTTTTCCACTCGATATCGACGTTGTCATAGTTGAATTAAAGCTGTCTTTTTGGTCCTCGTGCATTTGTAGCTAATTTTAGCCGTTTTTGAGAAAGTAAAAATAATTTAAGAGAAACTTTCTGCATAAGTTTAATATTTAATATTTAGTTTTGCCGTTTTCCATTTCTTTGACACTTTTTAAAAGAAAATTGATACAACACAAACATAGTATCTCAATTAGCAAAAAGTCTTCATTTTTGTATGGATTGCCGCAAATGCCCCCCATTTTCTTCTCACTAAGTGGCAAGAGTAAAAAAAAATACCTAAACTTTTCGTTTCAAAAAATTGTTTTTGCTTAATTTTTAAAAAACGGCTAAAATTCCAAAAAATTCACAAGGGTCATAAAGATAGCTCTAATTAAGACCTACAATTTTAAAGCAAAACGTCGAAATCATATTTAAAAAATGACCGAGAGACAAGCGATTTAAAAACACAAAGCGATCAATAAGCGAGTCATGTGACCAATTGTTTTAACACACTTTCACTACCTATAATAACCCTACGAGGTCAAACTGAGGGTGCATTGAATTGCACACGAAACATGAGCTAGCCCGATGGCTATACTGTACCTACCAATTAGTTCAACCAATTCGTCCATCCACTCACTTGGAGATTAAAACTCGTCACGTTGCTGTCTATCATAAGAGAAAAGCTCATGTATCCAGTCGGTGTGATCGTGACTTTTCTGGATTGAATGGTGGCGGGTACATATGTGTAATTAGGTCCGTAATTCTGCACATGGTTCATTGTCGCCAGAACGCTAATGTCTCGATATACACCTCCAGAAAGAGTAATATCACCCAAATCCGGTGCTGAACCATCCATCTTGGACAGTTGAAACTGAAAATGCAATACATTACAATGTTAGACAATACTATAAAATACAACAATAGTAAAAATAAGCAATGCAGATAAACTATGGACTCAACTCACAAAGAAGTGGCAGAACACAACTTGCATAACCATTACTAACAATACGAACTACCCAGCTCACTAGAGTTTGTAATTGCTCTATGAGGAGAAAGCAGAATAGAGACGAGGAATAAGCAACAGAGATAGAACAAGACACAGGCAGATGACAAAGAGAGACAGAGACAGAGACAGAGACAAGGGGAGACAGAGAGAGAGACAGAGACAGATAAACAGACAGAGAGACAGGCAGAGAGACAGAGAGAGACAGAGACAGGGAGAGAGTGTGTGGAATAAATTACGAAAACGAAACACGCAATGATAAACAGACAAGGACAGAAAATGAGACGAGCTTAATGAACCAACATGCCATGCAACTTACAAAGGCAGTGTAAAGAAGACCCGGCTTGAAGTTGCTCGGTGAAAACGGCAGAAACTGCAGCTGATATTTTTCCCTCTTCACGGCGACCGTTGCATTTTTAGAATAAACGATTCCGGTCACTGTTTCGTTAACATCGGCAACCACAAGGATCGTCCGATGGGCCAACATTCTCCATGGATCCGCTGTGTTATCCCCGTAATACCACGTACGAGTCGGTGCTATAGCTAATAGGTCCTTGATCGTCAACCTCACGTCCGCTTTTCCATTCACTAGCTGCAAGAAATTCAACACACCAAAACAAAACATAAAAAAATAACACAGCATAATGCACCACGAGTGACGACACGACAAGAACTATCACAACAAAACATAATATTGGCTTTGCTTCGTAATGCTAAACTTACAATTTCTAGAGCGCTACTCTGTTATTAATCATGGCACCAGCTTATTCAAGTACACTGTACTGTATTAGAAGGGTTGTCAGAGATGTCAAGTGGAGATCAAAATCCGATTGTCAGAGAAACCACAGGAGGAGGCGGAGCCTGCTGCTGAGGCGATATCGTTGAGGCGGAGAGAGCTTGGAATGCGGAGGATCGGATGGATCAGGGTAGGAAGTCTGGAAGACATTCAATTTGGAGTGGATGATGGTGAACGGCGGTATTGGTGGGGGAAACTGAGAATTTGAAGAATTAAGAGCATTGGCGTAGACTCTGGAGGCAGCCGGGGCACGTGCCCCCCAATAATTGAGGAGCCGGGGGAATGCCCCCAAAAAAAATCGAGAGGAGAATTTCTTCAAATATTAAAATATTATGTTTCAATATAGACAAATTTCTTCAGAAACAGAAAAACAGAGACACAGAACTGAAATACTATCAGAAATTCATAATGAAAACAAAGTTTTATTTTTATCTTCAATATCATCAATATGAAACAAATTTACATGTAAACAAAACGACCAATTTCATACGCATTAACGTAACACCGGAAGCCTCTACTGACTGTCCAGACCAGAGGTGAAAAAAGTTTTTTTTCGGATTTTGGTTTTAAACAGAAACAATTAGTTTTTTGTTGTTTAAAAAATAGATTTCTTGCTTTTGTAGAAGTTATTTTAATAATATTGATTTAGTGATTTTTAAATTTCGGAAATCGCAACTGAATTAAACTGAGTTGGAGCTCTTATTCATACGTCATGCCATTTTTCATGATTTTTATGATCCGAAATCCGAAATCTTAAAAACAACATAAACAACAAAAACCATAAAAAAGACAAAAAAAACAACTTTTCAACTTGAAAAAACTTATTTTTTGCACCTCTGGTCCAGACCCCATGCCCCCCCAATATTTTGGACAAGTTTACGCCAGTGATTAAGAGAAAGGATCGTTCCAGAGTCGAGGTGGTTGATTAGGCACTGGTTGCTCACCACACACCTCTGATATTTTTGAAAACCGGAAGAAAGTTGTATCGTGTTGTAACATAACATAACATTAGCTAATGCATCTCATTGGAATGAAACATCAGACTGACCTGATGTGATCTAGAACAACCTTAGAATAACCTAATCTAAATTAATCGCTTTTCCAGTCAGGTCTAAGGTAATTTAATCTCACTTATTACAGTCCAAACTAATGGAAGGCAAAGCCAGCAGAGACGGTAACCGGACAATTCGTCGCAGGACAATTCGTCGCAGGACAATTCGGCGCGGACAACTCGGCGCGGACAATTCGGCGCTGGACAATTCGGCGCGGGACAAGTTTGTTCCACAAGCTTGTGGAACGTCCAGCCTCTTCAATAGTAACTGAAATTTAGAGATTCCACATTTCTCACCTGGACGTCCATCACCTTCTTCGTATCATTCGCATTCCGCCGATACGACTTCATCTCAATGGTGATGGTTGCCCGACCTTTCACCGGTTGACCATAGGTATATCTGAAACAGGAGCAACAATCACCACCGTCGTTGAGAGCCATTATCATAACCAAAATTATCATCACCAAAGTCATTATCATCATTAATAAACAAAAAACAATAACAACATCGCTATTGTTGTAGAAATAACTGTAATCTTCATCTTCATCATCACTGCTACAATCATCATCGTCGTCGTCACCGTTATCAGTAGCACCATCATCAACCGAAAATATTCGTCATCTCATCACTATCATCAACATCATCAGCAGCAAAAAACCTCAATAGAGAGCGAGGCATTGCCAATAATGTTATTCCACATCTTAACGAGATTCGAACAGTAAACTTGATGTGAGAAGGTGATCAACCATTCGATATATATTTTGTTTCATTATACTGATTGATCAACCAATCACCAGACTTACTTTGCCGCGACGGTGATGGGCAAGTCACCCTGAAGATCGCGATTATTCATATTCAACAGGAAGTAGGGTGGAAGGCTCACCGAGACCTCGATCTTTGGTAGGACTGAAAGAGCCACAGCAAACTCTGTTTCAGTATTAGAACACTTGTCATATATGCATTTGATCTGATGTCGCGTGGTCTGATCCAATTCAACGAGACTCAACCAGCGCCGTTACTTCAATACGCAGGTTATTAATCGATGGCTACGTAAAACAATAAAACAATTATAAAATGCCTTTCAAACACGTTCCAAAACTGGAATGTATATCCGAGTATTTACGTAGCATCTTTTAGGAACCTCTCTCATTGGTGCCGCGACATGGTCATCTGCCTTTATTGTTAAGCTAGTGCAGTAAAAAAGAGTCATTACTAATAATAGTAATTTTAATGATAATGAATTAGATGTCATTATTACCGTATTCAGCCACCTGGAACGTCTTTGTGAAAGAGTTTCCCTAAAACAGAAGAAGAAGTCCCAATTCGTATCCGAGAAAGTAGTGTAGTGGTTTACTCAGAGGCCTCATAGATAACTGTTCAGTGTTACAATCCAATATGATGTGTGTGTGTGTGTGTGTGTGTGGGAGTGTGCATGTGTGCGTGCGTGCGTGCGTGCGTGCGTGCGTGCGTGCGTGCGTGTGTGTGTGTGTGTGTGTGTGTGTGTGTGTGTGTGTGTGTGTGTGTGTGTGTGTGTGTGTGTATAAAGTTCTTGCAAAGCGTCCTTTAACAACCTGACAAATGTTGCCTGTGATGTTGGTGACGATAAAATGGTGCATTGATGAATTTTGTGGGAGGGCATATGATAAAAGATGCAGAGAAAGATATCATTTTACCTGATAGTATGCCTGTATCCATAGATGTTAAAAACGTTTTTTTCGTTTTTTATTTTTTTCCAGAAAACGTCGTTTTTTTCGTTTTTTATTTTTCTTGTCATTTTTTTCCGTTTTTTATGTAACTTTATTTATTGATTTATTTACTGTCTGTTAATGTTTTTCAATTTCTGTTTAATTTTTTGTCTGATGTCCCTTACGTTGTCTCCGTACTTTCAAGGATTCAGCTAATTTACCTCACTATATTTACGTCATCATTTTGAGAAATAAATACTTTATGAAAGACCACAGTACCAGACTACCAGAAATACAATTTTATAAAGTTATTTCTAAGTTATCTAAAATACCAAAAGAAAAGGGTGCGGAATGGATTCACGTTACTTTGATACACGAGAAAGACAAAAACTCAGCATTGGTTAAATTGAAATGTATTTAGGCCTACTGTGAGAAAGTTTACACTATATAATCAATACCAACAAAGTTTAGTTTTTAATTGTGTCAGATTAGTCAGCATGAACTTATGTGGACATATGTTTACAATTCAAATTTGAAAAAATTTCAATATTTTTAATTTCTCAATTTCTTTTAGACCAAACCTATAAGAAATAAATGATGTTATTTAGTGTTTACTAATAAAGTTGTGTTATTTGCTGATTAAATTCTGTAAAGAAGGTTTTTAATTTTAAATTGCAGTAGGGCCTACAAGATGCGAGAAAGTCAAATTATTTTCTTTTGTCGTTTTTTTCCCGTTTTTTTCGGTTTTTTATTTTTTCGAAAAAAACGACGTTTTTTTCCGTTTTTTATTTAGTTTCTATCGTTTTTAACAACTATGCCTGTATCATAAAAAAAGGTACAATGTGCTGATCGGATAAATGGTACACTGATGGCTATAGTACCAGTCTCTTATGGACATAAACGTATATATCAGTTGGTGTGAAGTAATGCTAAAACTGATGTACCATTGTGATGATAAATAACGTGGTATGGGCTTAGGTATAATTATACTAACTCCGGCACTGACAACAATTTGCCAATCACCCAGCGGCGTTTGATCAGAAAGAGCCAACTTCAGAGAGATAACTCCTGCGAACATAAAAATACAAAGTATTTTACAGAAGTAGAAAAAGAGTTGGCTATGGTGATGATGAAGAGGATCACTATCATCTGTTTCATCGTCGCCGTCACCTCCACCTCCACCACCTCCACCACCACCACCACCACCTCCACCACCACCACCACAACCACCACCACCACAACCACCACCACCACCACCACAACCACCACCATCAACATCACCATCTTCCTGTTTTAGACTTCTAACCTGTGTCATTTCTCTGTTTCTTCCATTGCATGATCTTATTTCCAACTAGATCCTACAAGTAAACCGCACCGAATGTCATCTTTATAAACACGCACCTCATCTTTATAAACACGCACCATTATATCAAACCATTCTGAGCTCAACATGTTGGGACTAAAACGCACTCAAGGTGTTTTAGTTTGCACAAAACGTAGGTTGGTTAGTAAATAAACACTAGTAACATATTAATTAGGGTATTGAAACTCGGGTTAATATAATAATATGGTCTGAAAGGAATCATCACTTTGTTAGTCTTATCATACCTTTCTGTTCTATCCTACTTTGTTCTACCGAAGACAAAGGTCTTCTTCAGCGTTCTTCCCGTATGCACGTCCAGGAATGAAACGTGCTACTCTTCACTACTGTGTGCCTTTTCCTTAATTTTTTTAACCTACTCTACCAAATCCTACAGTACTATATCCTACATTCCATTAGCGTCCATGACCTACAATGCTCTAAAGCCAAACACATTGTTGAATATCGGCCAACTCTAGCCTATACTCTACAATACTCATATCATACCATATGCTGTCACACCACACGACATGTTTGCAAACAAGATAAATTATGTGCTCACAAAGATATCAATGTCCACGAATCCTTTGTAAGGCTTCAGGTCTGGATGAATTACGATCGCACGGAACAGCACTGGACAAAAAAAGACATATTGTCAAAAGAAGTTCTATTCAAACTTCCAAAAAATAATCCCCTAGGCCTACATGTTTGGCCAACCGTTTAATTTTTTTTACTGTTTTACCTGTTTAAACAACAGGGTTATTCTTACCTGTTTGACTAAAAAGGTAATGTCTAATCTGTTTACTCATCAATATAATTCTGGTTTGGTAAAACCTAGATTATTTCTCGCCTGTTAACATATCAAGTTAACGTCCGTTTGACCACTCACTGTAGATCCCTAACTGTTTCACCTGGCTCTTGTCTTTATTGTATTGTATTGTATTGTATTGTATTGTATTGTATTTGGATATTTATAAAGCGCTTCTAGCGGGAGGGCCATTCAGAAGAGCTCCCAGTGCGAGAGACCCCGAGAGAAAAAGCAAGTTTTAAGAAACTTAAAAGAGGAAGAGATTTAACCTGAGAGAATAGAAGAACGAACGTACTTTAACTGATGAACCATGTAAATAAAAGTGATACAGAACAATACCACTACATTTGATACTGATCTCTTCCCAGAACGTCGATTGCCGAAAGTAGGACTAGCTCAATGTCCTACACAGTGCTTGGTCGAACCCACACTAAAGAAATATCTACGTGACAGGTCGAGCACTCTAACCAATAGCCTACCGTGCCCTCACAGTAGTGCCATACCCTTTCTATGAATTAAGGCAGTTCTTTGTCTGCTTGACTAAACTTGTTCAGTAATTTCTTACCTGTATCATCAATCATGGGATTGCATTACCTGTTTGACCATTTCGTAATTTCTTACTTGTAGTATCAGCCAGGTATTGTATTTTCATGTTTGACCAATTTAAGTAATTTCTTACTTGTATTATCAGTGTGGGTAGTGTACTTACCTGTTTGACCTGGCTTGTACATCGCTTTGTCCGTCTGAACGAATATCGACAGCGTTTTTCGTGTGATGGACACAGAATGGGAATCGTTGAAAACAAGACCACCTGTTCCCTCGGCATGGAGAATGTATGTCGTCTCAGGTACATAGTCAGGTATCTAAATAATAAACAAGGTTATCTTACACCATGGTACTCAAGTGTCTTAACGGTAGGTAAAGTAAAGACTCTATATGGAAGACTGGCTCTCATATCGTTTTTCCTTCTCTTAGGTTTTTAAGCCGCAAATGGACAAATTCTAAAGTCCTTGACACTGGGTCTGTGCATCGCAGGGCTTGAAACCGGTACCAAATAATACTGATTGACGACAGAGGTAAGTGCACTTGCACTTATCTCTCCGTGTTTGTCCGGTGCTCTTGTTGAAAGGGTGTAATTCCTATTTATGGTATGGTATAGTACCTGGATACTTAAAAAGCGCCTGTCACAGTGTGAACTATTCAGAGGCACTCTGAGACCCTAAACTAACACAGGCAGAAAGCACAGCAAGTATAGGGTTCCTCGCAGTACCAAGGGGAGGGAGTTCCATAGCGATGGACCCGCGCCAGCGAAGGAGTGAGGCTGCACCAGAGCAGACCTCACCCGGGGAACGAACAGATCAAGCCGGTTCAACGAGCGTAGGGGAAGATGAGAGAAAGCAGAGAAAGTTTGCAAATTAGGTCACAAAGATAGGCTGCAACCAAGCTCTGTTGCGCCTTAGAGACAATTGTTATATACGTTATGTTATGGTAAGGTGTCAAGAGTTGCCAGACAATTGTGTGTCTGGATATTTCGTACATTAGATCGTCTTTATGGTTGAGACAGTCTCCCACTGAATGTAAATTTCCACAATGCATTTCACTTCCGTCCATAGGCGGCCCTCCTCCTTTATCAAGGCTTAGGACTGGCACCAACCGAATGCAATGTGTGGTACGGTGGTCGAATGGTTAGACGCTCAGCCTGTAGGGCGGAGAGTACGGGTTCGAGTCTCGCTCGAGACAGTTACTGCTTATGGATCTCGAGGAAATCCTTCACCGACAGTTGTTCAGCGCCATCGATGTTCTTTCGTATGCGATGTTCTGTCGTGTGTACTTCTGAACTTTGGAAGTAGGGAGAAATCAAATACAGTTGTATTGTATTGTTTTGTATAAGACGGTACGGAGTTCATGTGTCCCATCTTAGCTTCAGAGTTACTGACCTTACAAATAATTAGTTCACTAAAAAATGAAGTACAATTATATCTCTACCTGTAGTGAAACAATCTCTGTAACTCCTGAAAAACAATTTGCAAAAAAATTAACGGATTGGTTAATTGGAAGGAAGGATGGAAGGACGGATGGCCAGGTGGATGGATGAACTGACTGACGGACAGGATACATAGATGGGTACGATACATGTACATATGTATGTATGTATGTATATATGTATGGTGTGTGTATGTGTGTATGTATGCATGGCGTATGCATGTATGTAGGTATGTATGTATGTGTGTGTGGTGTATGTATGTATGTGTAATATATGCATGTATGTATGTATGCATATATGTATGACACGTATGTATGTATATACGTATATATGAAGAAGCAAATGTGAAAATTTATTCTGACGCATGATTGGCTACCAACTAAATGATTTGGCATCAAGTACCGACTTGTCCCAGGTGGAGGGGTCGAGCCGGAGCCCGGCTCATGAGTATTGTCCTTTGGGACAGTTAGTTAAGTTTAGTTAAGTCTTCGGTAATGAAGACCTCCAAGTGTTGAGGATTATATGGAAACTGATTGCTGCTTGACTAAGATACTGTGGGTGGGACTATGCTATGCCATTATTGTAAATGAAATTTCACCTAGTAGGGCATCCCCGGTTAGCGGGACTAGGTCCCTTAGGGACGCCCATTGTCTCTTATGACTCAATCTACTCTGTTTTCTTTTTAAACTCAACTGACTCCACTTCAATTTCATTTCTTTCCTTTCGGGCTAGGAAAGTGGGCCTATCAATCTTATTTCTACTAGTCACTTAGGGGCTGAGTTTACAGATTCTGTACTAACTTAAACACATTTTTTACTGTTGAATTGATTGTTAAATGTAGTCATTTGAAGCAATAAAGAAAGATATTATGTTATGTTATGTAAATTCCTGTATGTATGTATATAATTACGCATGTATACATGGATAAATGTACCGAAAAGTCCTCACATTTCAGCCCCCTTTCAGCTGAAAGTTAGTATTTTAACTGCATCAGACTTGAGAGCAGTTTGTATATATATATATATATATATATATATATATATATATATATATATATATATATATATATATATATATATATATATATATATATATATATATATATATATATATATATATATATATATATATATATATATATATATATATATATATATATATATATATATATATATATACCGGTACTCTCTTCTTCATTTGGTGTATAAAATTATAGTCAAGTCAAGGCTAGATAATTATTATTTCCACTATAGTGGGTGCCTTGGAGATTAAGCGCTGCACTCTATTAATAGATACTATTGACAATGTTATTTAAGGCCGGAGATGCCTAATGTAAATAGTGTGCACTTGGCGTGAATTGACTTAGTCAAAACTAGGCACAAAACTAGGCTGTTGTTCGGTTAGCTGAGTGGGGTTAATTGGCAACTGACTGGCAGTACTGAAGAGTCGAAATCAAAAGAGTAGCGTTATCGTATGTAGATAGGAAGATATGTAGATCGATTACATTACAGTAGAACCTGAGTAAATTTTTCCACTATACCTTCTTCCAGATTTGCTTCCCTTTCGACCAGAACCTTCCCTTCTGACTGCAGGCGAAGCGTCAGATGGACAGTTGACGTCACATTGTAACAGGTGGCCGTTACGTTGTAGACAGTTGACACGCGAAAGGCTTTCGGGGCGAGAATCGAGTAGTGCCTACGATTAGGAGCAGTTTAAGACAGGATTATTTCCCGAAAACAAATCTAATGTAACGCATTTTAATGTCATTTAGTGTAATAAATTACAGTCAAGTCAAGGCTAGACCAGTTCAGTGCAATCTAGCATTGTATAGTTTTAATTGAACCAATCTAAGACTTCTGTAGTCCATTGCCAGTCATTCTGAATCAAAAGTCTATCAACAGAACCATTTGTGGTCTATGAAGTCCCGGAGATCGAAAGACATGTAGCATCCTTAACATCACCGTAACTTCTATTTCCTTCCTCACATTATTTCATATTACATTACCTTTCCATATATTACCTTACTTTATAATTTACCTTTGTAATACCTAATCTTACACGTATTAAAACTTATTATTATTATTATTATTATTATTATTATTATTATTATTATTATTATTATTGTTATTGTTATTATTATTATTATTATTATTATTATTATTATTATTATTATTATTATTATTATTATTATTATTATTATTATTATTATTATTATTATTATTATATATACGAAACACAGCTTAGGCTGACCCGTTGATAGACCTAAATATAAACAGCCGGCTAATTGTGATGATCATACGTTGCGTGAATCAATGCAAATGGACGATAATTATATATCCTGTTTACACAAGTCTGTGCAGGGAACTCAGTTGTATTACAAACAGTTGACTCGTCCGCTTCATAGTTCTTCGACCTAGTTTGGAAGATTGGCATTAGCTATTTATATCAGCTGTTCTACCTGTCAAGCAGGCTTCAGCAGATGCTCATTGGCAAGCAGATCTTTATTAGTCACGCCTATAAGGGCCGGGGTTCATAGGGTTTATCGGTAGAATTTGATGGATCGCGCTTGGGGTTTAAGTACTTGAAGACAGGTCCTACAAACAGCTCGTGCTATTGTAATACTATACAAAGTTTAGCGATATCATGTGCCAGTCACGGCAGACCTTTCCCTACCCTTAGAAGCAGCGATGATTTACCCTAACCGCAAGTTTCTGTTTAACGACGACGTGTCATAGAAACGATAATTAGCGTTGCCATCCCTGTTTTTTTTAGCTTAGTAACTGGCACTGGTAAAGTAGCCTACAACAATATTGGAATTTCACTATAACCCAAGATGGCGTTGTAATAAATTTAATCCGTTTAAAAAGACCAGCAATGCCCCTCCTGTTTCAACAGAGTGCGTGGTGAACTACCGAGTCCTCGCCGGTATAAGCGAGTGCCCATGGGCGAAGAAAGCGAAGGACGGACGATGGAGTTCAAGGAATTGATAATACCCCAATTGAGATATTGAAGAACTTGGGAGAGAAAGCAACGACAGAACTAGTGCGGACATACAGTATATAACACGGGAATATGGCCGGAAGATTTCCAACAGACCATATTGATCCCGCTCAAGAAAAAGCCAAATGCAACAACATGCGAAGACCACCGAACTATAAGCCTCCTCACACATGCATCCAAAATTCTACTTAGAATTATCACAAATAGATTACAAGCCAAGGCGGAAGCAGATGACTGCTTAGGAGAGGATCAATTCGGCTTTAGAAAGGGAAGAGGAACAACAGATGCAATTGCAGCTGTGAGGATACTGTCGGAAAGAAGCCTTCAACATGGCCAGGACATCTATGTGTGTTTCGTCGACTATGAGAAAGCCTTCGATAGGGTGGACTGGAGGAGACTGATGCATGCGTTGCGACGTATAATGGTGGACTGGAAAGAAAGAAGGCTTATTGGAAACATGTAAGCTTACATGGGGAAGAAAGTAAAAATAAGAATAGATGGTGAATACTCGGAGCCGGAAAAAATAGTCAGAGGAGTGAGGCAAGGATGCCTGCTCTCTCCAATACTCTTCAATGTCTACATTGAAGAGATTGTACGGGAGGCGTTGGAAGAAGTGAATGAGGGAATAAAGGTATACGAGGAAGGTTGGTGAAAGCGTTGAGATTTGCAGATGATCAGGCAATGTTAGCGAGTAGCCAAGAGGGGCTACAGAGAATGATGGACCGCCTGAACATGATCTCAAGAGAATACGTAGTGAAAATAAATACCAAGAAGACAAAGGTTATGAAGATAAGCAAAGGAGAAGTAACAGCAGTTAGAATAATCATAAACGGAGAAGATATAGAGCAAGTTGAGAGATTTTGTTATCTTGGGAAGTATGGTCACACAGGATGCGAAGTGCCACGCGGAGATAAAAAGAAGAATAGCCATGGGAAAAGATGCATTCTATAAAAGAAAGGAAATCTCGAGAGAAAAATTAAATAGGAATCTGAAAAAGCGAATGGTGAAGACACTGGTATGGAGTGTGGTCCTGTACGGATCTGAAACATGGACTACAAGGGGAGAACATAGGGAGGCTAGAAGCCTTCGAAATGTGGATATGGCAGAGAATTAGTAGGACAGAGCAAATGGTGGGAGAGGAAAGATCAATGATGTGAACAATTAGAGAGCGTCAAAGAAGATGGATTGGCCATATGATGAGAGGAAATTCCCTGCTACGAGATACCATCGAGGGTAGAATGGAAGGAAAAAGACAAGAGGAAGACCAAGAACTATGTTCCTAGACTGGATAATGAAGAAGGACGGCTACAGAAAGATGAAAGAAGAGGCTCAACACCGAGTAGAATGGCGCCGTTGGACATATGAACCTGCCTAAGGGCAGAGAACCAAAGAAGAAAAAGTTGTAATAAAAAGGTGCACTATACTTTCACAAATTAAATGTGTCCTGACTCCTTAACATAGTCTGTCATGTACAGCCGCCAGTGACGTTTACGACGATTTTATTCTTTATAGGCTAACGTAGTCCGTTTTTCAAGACACTTCTTACATTGTTATATAGGCCTATTATAATTAGGCCGTATCGTTTTAAAGTTACACGGAGACCCGTCCTAGTATAAGAGGTGATTGAAATTTACAACACTCGCACATCACATACAACATTCCAAAACGTCCAGATTTGTACTTCGACCCACTCAGCATGACGAATCAGTCATGTGAACTATTCAGTCCCCAGATTAGAACCACCTGTTTACTTACATGGAATCCTGCTCGGCCGATCCAGTACCGAGAAACGGGAGGATGAGAAGTGTGCTTAGGATAACGCCCAGCAACATTGTGGCGCTCCAAGCGGTCGACTGAGCATCTGCAGATCACACTGAAAAATGAGAACAGATGCACAAGAAAAATCTGAGTAAGTAAGTATGCATACATCCTTTATTTACATCTGACCAGTGCACTTGCTTTACATTCTATTGATCAATCACATACATATTTAAAACTAGCTGGTTTACCCGGCGTTGCCCGGAGTTATAAGTTTCAATCCCTGTAGCGAATATCCTCCCTCCATCCACCCTCCATCCAACTGCATCCTTCATCCGCCCTCCATCCACCAGCATCCTCCAACCACCCTCCATCCACCAGAATCCTCCATCCATCCACCCTCCATCCACCAGCATCCTCCATCCACCATCCATCCACCAGCATCCTCCATCCATCCACCCTCCATCCAACTGCATCCTTCATCCACCCTCCATCCACCAGCATCCTCCATCCATCCACCCTCCATCCAACTGCATCCTTCATCCACCCTCCATCCACCAGCATCCTCCATCCACCCTCCATCCACCAGCCCGGGGTTATAAGTTTCAATCCCTGTAGCGAATAAGCAACAAATTTAGGTATAAGTTGAAATCCCTACGGCTGCGCCATCTGGCGAATCTTTATAAATGCGTGCCGGTGACAGAGAATTGGTCGTGAAACACAGAGAATCTTCTCGGGCGGCGCCATCTGGTGAGTGAAAATAAAATGTTTAAATGTTCAGTGTAAGTTTTTATGACCAGGTAAAAATGCATGGGCCGGGTAGGTTTTTGCCCGGGACACCATGGTAGCGGTGAAAAGGGGGGACGCGAAGCCGAACACTGGGTGTGTCATGCCCACCCCGACACAGTAGTGTAGGTTTCGAGTGAAAAGCTCTAAAACTGTAGAAATGCATCCCGGTCAAAGTCGCTGTGACAGACAGAGTTTCTTCTTTATATATATAGAAGATATATTACAATACGTGCAAATATAAATAAATACAACATGAAACATGCGACGGCAATACTAGACCTCACGAAGAGATGGCAGGAGTTGATGAAGGGAGTGGTCCAGTAACTGCGGACCAGTGGATAAGCTGGTCTCTCTGACGCGGCTTTTGTGTGGAGCTGAGAAATTTCGGAGACTCATACTACATTACACCATTATCCTGTTTCCTTAGCTGTTTGAGAATAAAGTATATATGGTTACTGATTCTGATAACATATTTAACATGATTTGAAGAAGAAAGGTTACTCCATGCGTAGGATGTTTCATCATTCCTTGTTTGTGCGATTTTTGTGTCATTTCCGTGGGTGACTCGACTCTGATTAGACGCTGTATTATCGCCCACGATGTCTCGTCAGCGGGTCGACTTTGTTCCACGCAACAAGTTCCCACCACTAGTCCGCTTCTCTATAATTGCTTTGGTAAACATGGGTGGCCCACTTTACTTTCGCTGTACTCATAAGTCACCCTTGCGAAATTTGGTGTAGATTTGGTTACTAGGGTCAAATATTTTCGAAATTTACACCATATGGATTCAACCGCGTTTCTCCTTCGCAATGGCCCATATATATATATATATATATATATATATATATATATATATATATATATATATATATATATATATCCCTTTAAAAGTAATAAAGTTGTTGAGCGCACACTGCTGCATTGTTTTAACTCTGCTATTTCTGAAGCTAGGCGATGCAGAAGTCAGCTGGAGCGTTGTGGCGCTTCTCTCGTTTTCTATGCACCCGTATTAGATTTAGGCAACTGTCACAGTAGGCGGGCCCGGCCCTATGGCAAGGCGAGCGAGGCAGCCGCCTTGGGCCCCGCGCTTTCAAGGGCCCCGCGCTTTCAAGGGCCCCGCGCTGCTGGCTATAATTTTTTACTGTGATGAGATTGAACGCTGACAACGCTCACGTCTCTTATCAACAATACTGGCAATCTGTGGCGTGAATGTGATAGGGTGATTTAGGAAAAGCGAGCCTGCAGATAAAGCCAGTAACAACTAGAACCCACGCTACTGTATAACTGTGACTAACGAACTTTCAATTAGAAGGATGCTAAAATAACATCCTTTTCAGATGTTAGATACTCAAATAATTCATTAAACATAATTACCCTGTGTTGCTTTCATAGAAAAATGCTAGTATTTGCATTTTGTGTTCATTAAGCCTAGTGCTTTTTCTAGAAAAAGGTTCCGCAACTGAACAATAATGGAAGGGCTAGGCCTAAATCGAGGGCGAATCCCTAGAAAAAAGGGGTTTGCGTTCGGGGAGGGTCTAGGTGAGACCTTTCCCAAGAAAATTTTTGACTACACATTAATTTTAACAAACTAAATTATTCTTTTATTAAAATTAACTGAATTATTTTTAATAGCTGAAAAAAAGGTGCCGGAACGCCGTTCCGAAGCGTTCCGGCAGAAAAAGCACTGATTAAGCCATTTAATTTCCATTTTGCATTATTTTGATATATATGGTATTGCCAATACCGTATTAACAGGAAATCAACCCCGCAATGCCGTTTTATGCTTGAGGCCCTGCTCATCGCTTCTTGCCTTTGGCCCCACACACCTTAGGACCGGGCCTGACAGTAAGCCTACACACCTGTAAGAAAACTTGTTAATTTGCCAAGTCTGCAGATTTAATCATTGATTTCTCTGCTTCACCTTCCGGTTTTAATAATTTCGCCAATCACTACATCGTGATAAGTTGCATGTGGTTCCTATTAAGCACTCGGCTGCCGATTACCTTGTCAATAAATTCGTAGCATTCTTTGCAGATAAAAATTTCAGGCATCAGCTTAAAATTGGTTGCTGCAGCTGCATCTGATAAATTTCTTTATCTTAAATCTATGTCTTGATTGGACATTTGAGATAGGAGTGACGCCTCTCGCGTGAGAACTCTAGCCAGCTGCGGTTCGTTATTTCCTACAACAATTCAAGGCCTATCTGTTTAGCCGTGGCTGGGCTGGGAGCGCATCTGAGTATAGCTGTCTCTTGCAGAAGCGTTATATAAATTTCCAGAATGAATGAAAGAATGTCTTCTGTTTTGAACTACTTCAACCAGCTTTTCAACCAGCGGCACCTGCAGAAAATCGCACACTAATCATTTCCCCACCAAACAAAAGATCGTTCCTTAACACCATTCCCTTGGGTCTCATCTCTTCTCAGCGTGTTTAGATGTCTTAGGGTGAACCACAACTCAATTATCTCCGTTGGGTATGTCCGTTTATCTGCAAGGATATCTCTGGCGAATGCATTAGTTTCCAGTCGTTTAGATTGCTGTAACCCTATTCGCAGTGTTATCAGACAAATGTTCTAAAGCCCCAAAACTTTTTAATGTTATTAGAAAGAGTTAGAAGGGCAAAATCTCCGAATGGGTCAGAACTTTTAGCTATAGCCAAAACTGTCATCAAAATTTTAGCACATTGCATATATACTTAAATCATTCCATGTGCTTCTTGTTCATCGGAGGATCTTTTTAAAAATGCAGGATATACATTGTAAACATTGAACTGTAGTCAACAACGGCGTTTAATATCAGTCTCTATACCTCAGTCTTATCTATATTGAACAACGTAATCTGATGGTTTTTCACTGGTTATGTATAAAACTGAACTGTTCTTGGCAAACGGGCTTTTCCGGTTGTTAGACCTGGATTTTTGGACTCGCTCTCTTTATCTGTTCCTTCTGCTCAGTGACTTATGTCGTTTCGGTTCCTACGTAAGACTTATATTTTTCAAATTGCTTAATAACAGTGGGCTGTCTCTATGTCTTGGCCGACTGATCTTCGGGGTGCTGACTTGGTTAAGGCTTGGTCTTCTTGCACCAATGCTTTGTGCATTAGACCCCGGCACTAGATTGATTGCTAATTGCTACTACTACTACTACTACTACTACTACTACTACTACTACTACTACTACTACTACTACTACTACTACTACTACTACTACTACTACTACTACTACTACTACTACTACTACTACTACTACTACTACTACTACTACTACTACTACTATTACTACTACTAATAATAATAATAATAATTTGAGCACACTGCATTTTTATATATATCTCCGGACAGTTTTTTACCTACACGGGGATCCATAGTAATAATAATAATAATAATAATAATAATAATAATAATAATAATAATAATAATAATAATAATAATAATAATCATAATGATGATGATGATGATGATGATGATGATGATGATGATGATGACGACGACGACGACGACAACGACAACGACAACGACAGCAGCAACGACAACGACAACGACAGCAGCAACTACAATAAAAGCAGCAGCGGTGGCAACAACAACAACATCAATACTAATACTACTAATAATAATAATCAGATGGCCTTCGATGGGCCTCTATCTCTGCAGCCCTCACCAATGTAGCTGCGGGCACTTAATTGACCCTTATGACCCCCATGGTCTCGTTTGTAAGTCGGCTTTCGGGCGATCACTTAGTCAGCATGCGAACAATGATAATAGTCTGGCGGGCCCATCACGAAGCTGAAATTCCAAGTACTAATGAGTCAATCGGTATTTTTGCTCGGATGGGAAGTGACCAGACGGGGTTACAAGGGTTACCTGGGTGGGAGGTAAATATCTGGCCTGGGAAGCCATATAGTTGTGGCCTACTTATCTGAGCTCCCTGCTCAAATTGCTTCTGAATCGCTGCGTCGATTTTTCTTCGACTGTCTACGAATAACTGCACTTAAACCCCTGTTGTAATTATTATTATCATAACTGTCGAAATTCTATACTGCTCACAAAGCAAATGCAGCTGGGCCACGGCAGAAACAGGCTGCTAGACGTAAAACCGAAAATACTTCACATCCTTTATGCCAATCCCCTCGAAGACAATGGGCCCAATTAACTCTGCCGGAGTTCATTTCATCCGCTAGGTTGGTCAGCGCCTTTCGACCAATTCTGGAGAATCACGTGATGTCAGTTTCCTTTTCCAGCGCCTTGCCATCTAAATATGGCGCTACAGCATTTCGAGGAAAGTTCACTGCTGCCGCCGAAAACGAGGCCTGATTTTCCAGATACCCGTAACAGCTTCTGGCATAATTTTTACTCCCGAGGGATTACACTTCTTACATCGGGCAAAACAAATAATAATAAAGTTGTCAATCAGCTTGACATTTTATACCTGCTTTATTCTTGGATGCTAAGGTAGTTTCGATACTAGGCCGACTGAGAATTAACATCTCTGAAAATATATCTCTGAAGGTTTGAAGATATAAATAGTAAGTAGTTCATTTAGGGTAACCCACTGTTTAATATAGTTTAATATTCGTTTTTTCTGCTGAAATAATTCCTACTTTTACTTCTAGTTTTCGTTAACGAAATCATTTATTTTTGCCAACTTCTGCACTAAGCTCAATGCGAGCTGTTGCAGGATTGAATAGACTTAAATCATCAATAACATTGTTTTGCTACACGTGGAGTAACGGAAGGTGATATAAGGAAAGGCAAGACAAGGTAAGCTCTGTCAGGTAAGAAAAACTAAGCAGGTAAGATATGTAAGGGCAAGATGAGGTAGGGTAACTTGGTAAGGTAAGGAAAGGTAAAGTTAGGTAGGGTAAGATCAGGCAAACTACGGTAATATAAAGCAAGATGAGGAAACGGTAAGGTGACACACGTGAAGTTATAGTATTGCCACGGATCTCACGTATAAAGCGTATATATAGGCCTACTATGGTATAGTATGGTTTCACTTGAACGACAATCAATTGGTGCTAGAACATATTGATAACGGTGCATTAATTATTTAAGATAGACTGGATTGGTTTACAATAGATGATTTGATCTGATTAGCATACCCATACTGCTGTATAACAATGAAGTATAATTCACTTCACTGTAGCCTACTGCACTAAACTTTATTCCAGTACACAACACTATGCATGTACACATGTTAATATTTCTATAATGCATTTCAGAAAGACACTTAAAATACGATAACAGATAACACTACACAACATAATATAATATATACTGTACTGTACTAAATTACATGTAGGTACATTATCGTATTGGGATGAGTTAATGATGTGTTATTAATTCCATTATGGTCGGGTATCTTTACAAACATACTTTAAGAAATCTTATACAACTTTTAAAATTTCCATTATGAATATTACGTCATAAATCCTCAACACAAGTGCATGAGAAGACGAGTTGTGCGGCAGAAAACAATGCACAAATGGATATCAAGTCTCGTGACTGCGAGGAAGGATCCACTTTCTTGTGATCTTACGGAGAGACACAGAGAAAAAGACAGAAAGAGATATAAAACAAGGATTGTGATACAACGGAGACACTGTTGGATTTAACAGACTGACAGAGAAAGACAGACGGACGTAGAGACTAAGACGAACAGGGCGCCAACCAGGCCCATAGGCAGGGAAGGACAAGCATGGAAAGCCATGGATACATGTTAGGATAGGCAGACACACTTGGCCCTAACTCACTCTTGCCCTGCCTCACTCTATATAAGGAAGTAATATTTATTGGTGCAAAACAAAGTCCCCCACACTTTACAACAATGCATACACTTGTGATAAAGTAGCCAAATCTCAGCAAACAACGATGTGCTATTAAGCAGTTTCAGCAGTCTAATTTTATATACAGTTCTGTCGTATATAAAAGAACTGTATATAAAACCGTACTATACGTCTAAATAAAGGTCCATGATGTTAGTTCCGAACGACAGAACTGTATATAAAATTACAACTAATTTTATATACAGTTCTGTCGTTCGGAACTAACATCATGGACCTTTATTTAGACGTATAGTACGGTTGGAAGAAAATCTAACAGCATTGATATTTTTGCAATCAAGAGAACTAGCTTAATCAGAATATTTTTATATTATATAGTGAACGAACGTTGAAGGAATTTTTATGCAGCTCTCTTTCTCGCTTCACGTGACAACTTGGGACAACAAACGGATCGAATTCAATCTAATGACTTCTACAGCGCCTTTATAATAATGCCCAAGGCATTAGTCGATGATCGCTTCTAAGCAAACTGAAATCCAAAATCACAACCCTTGGGATAGAACAAGTTAAGATCTGAGAGGCCAAAGAGAACGGGCTGCATACTAGCATTTCGTGAAACCACTGCTATTCACTGGCATCACCTCTCCTCCGCTGCTTGCCACTCACGACTGAAAAGCGAACTCTTCAAGCTATCCTATCCTAATTCCATTACTGCGCCAACACACAACCGCCATCATCACCGATTACCACCGTAGTACCCTGCTGTCTCCTCGGCTTGACCTCCCCGGACTCTGACTTGGCACCGGAACGGATAAGGCGGACATGGCTAATGCGGACTTGATTTGATATAGCGCCGGTGAATAAGCTGGTCTCCCTGACGTGGCTTTTTTGTGGCGCTGAGAAATTTCGGAGATTTACATTACATTACATTTCGTGAAACCACCGCTATTCGCCATTTGTATATAATACAAGATCATAAATAATCATAATACGGGAGGTGCGATCCGACAAATGAGAACGTGGCTAGGTCTACTGTAGCAGGACATTGTATTGAAATCCTGGATGCAATGCCAATGCGAACGGGCGTGTTGAAGAGGAACGGACAGAAAACAATTAACTAGAACTGGGATAGTAAGAAGGCAACGAAGGGCACACATTTGCGCCGAAATTTTTGGTCAGAAATCGTCCATAACTCTATATACTCAAGGTACAAAACGCCTAACAGGTAGATACAAATGGCTACTCACGTTCTAGTTCTAGGACTTCACAGCCAACAGCAAACGCATGAAGATGTGCAGGTAACGATCGATTAAATGCAAACCCTTTGCAACCTAAATAAACACTGCACAGGCTTCGCCCGGCTAGTTGTATTTATACATTGCATAGGCTGCAGGCTAATATCGTTCTACGCTATACATTATTATCCGGGACAAGCCGCACACTGTAGGCCTACTATTGTACACTGTTAAAATATCTAGAAACACGCGACACTTACGTAGTCTGAATAGCTGTTAGGCATCTATTGTTTAATAAGAAATACACATTTACTGTTGCATTTCGTCAGACATGATTGTGGCCTTCTGTTATAAATTAAATAGCTTGGCAGCGGAAAGTGCTTTTCCTCCAGTCCCAGAAAGTTTGTCGGAGAACGCTCTACACATAGGCTACCAGTGTCTTCTGCTATCAGACAATATAACTGCATCTGTTGCTTAACGACCTCTTATGAAGTAGAGATGATATTTACCCTAGTCACCATAAATCGTAATCGTCAACACGAATTCATATAGCTTCGATGCCACTCCTTAGAAGTGCTCCAATTCCCCATATGACATGAAAGTTTTACTCACACTTATAAATAGCTTTTATTTGAATATCTAGAATATTGTTTTAAAAGATGGAAATGCCTACCATAAGGTACTTCACGCTACCGTGCACTGACCTTCACCTTGTCATGACACAAGGCAAGGTCGAGGTAAGTGGTTCTGGCAACCGTAATACAAATAATATAGTCTGAGTTTTTATTTATTGCATTAATCTCAACGTATACTGCGCTAGGGCTATTTATACGAAGATTGAGGTGATAAGATGATGACAACGACTATGATAATGATGATAACAACAACTCGTGACAATTGCCGTTGACAACTGTAAGTTTAACAAATAAAATATTGATCCACATTATTATTCGTTAAAGATGTAACTGTCATCTACAAAATACATTGTGTTTATATGCTTTAGTGACACAAAACATTTAAGCTTATGTCCAATAATTATTCATTAGTAATAAATAATAGCAATTATTTAAAATAGTGTTGATAATTATTCTTATTATTAAGTTCCTCTAATTTTCATGGAATGTATTTAAAATTCATATTTTTAATTATAATCATCCACTTTGATTTTTAACTCGTTTAATCGTCATGTAAATCTCTGTGACAGTTGATCTTCTGCTCCAAGCCTCCAACACTTTACACTTTACATTCCCAGACTGCAGAAATAGAAGCTTATATGTAATGAGCTTATGATCAACAGGTTCTTCTCACTTACAAAGAAAATAGTTTATGTACAAAAACAAGCGCCTAAACCTGAACGTTCAGCCAAACCTGTGTATCAATACCTCTACTCATTTTATTTATTTAATACATTTTCTTATGCGCTCAAGGTAAGTAGGCTAAATCTGAATCTGAACGATAATGAACTTTCGCTAGCTGTCAAAGCGGGGTCACGCAAAGGCCAGAGTTTAAGAGGTTAGTCTTGTGATTCAGACGATGATAACGAACTGGTAACTTTGTTAGTCGCGCCTTGTTTGGTAGACGTTTCCAAATACGAGAATCACAGCAATTGAAAGCTCGCGATTCTACAATTGTCCTGAACCTAAATTCTGGCAACAAGCAGTGCCGGATTTAGATTTGGCGAGGCCCTAAGATATGCTTGGAGGCATCTTGTTAAAAATTTACACCAGAATGCCTCACAGAACTTGAAAACATGCATGCCTTTTAAATTATTTAATAACAAGGTGTTAAATGAAAACTTCAAATTATTTCCAAATGAATGCATTTACTCAGGCGAGATAAAATTTGCTACACAAGCCATTTAAAAAGGTTATACATAATACAGATATATAGCACACCTAAAATTTAAAAAGCCCCCAAATTATAAATGTTTGAGGCCCCTGCTGATTAAGAGGCCATAGAACAAGAGAAGTTTGAGAGACCTGGAATTATACCAAGAGCACTACATTCGCCCGATAGCGCATTGGATAACATCTGGCGTAGAGTGCGAGAGGTACAGAGATCGAGTCCCATAGGCGTACATGCTTTGTAGGCTGCAATTTCCGCCGTGTATTGCAGGCTGTCTGTTCTGTTAGTAGTTAAGGTTTATCGCATAACATGTACATGTACAGCGCAGTGCGTTTGCAGGCGCTTAATTAAAGAATAAATATTATTATTATTATTATTATTATTATTATTATTATTATTATTATTATTATTATTATTATTATTATTATTATTATTATTATTATTATTATTATTATTATTATTATTATTATTATTATTATTATTATTATTATTATTATTATTATTATTATAATCTAATCGAGAATCAACCAGAGCGCAAGCAATAGTTTCAACCTGTCATCTGCATGGGAATATCCGTTGCGAAGAAGTGCATTAATGTGGGAGAAGCAAGAGCTACACGTAGAGGATAGGCCTACGTGTAAAGTCATATGTAAGGTAAGTAAGTAAGTAAGTTGCCTTCACTGGTATCTGATAAGCGTATCTGATAAGCGTATCTGATAAGCGTGCATGCATTATACACAATGATTACATACATTTTAAAAATAAACATAAAACGGGAGCAGATTATAAAGTCGCAGATGCTCAGCTAAATATAACTAAAGCTATATCTATTAACAAAATTTAGATTTAACAAGCGGCAGAATGAAAGGATTCCTCTCCTGCGAAGCAAGTACTTGTCCTCATGAGGAGGTAGCAAGAGCTTATGAATACAGTGGCCAAAGAACTGAGATTTCTGGAAGAGCTTATGAATACAGTGGCCAAGAACTGAGATTTCTGGAAGAGCTTATGAATACAGTGGCCAAAGAACTGAGATTTCTGGAAGAGCTTATGAATACAGTGGCCAAAGAACTGAGATTTCGGGAAGAGCTTCCTGTCTGCTTGAGATCTTTCTCACATATTTGCCATCTGCGAGCCTTTCTTGAGTTCTTATATGGTGACATCAAAAGTTTCAATTTTGTCTGATAATGGAATTTCGAATCCTGCAATGTTAACTGCTGAATGTGAAGAGAAAGACTGCATTTATGCTGTTGAGTTGTAAAAGAAACTGCCTCTAACTTATCTGGATTGATTGCAAGGTCAATAAAACAGAACCAATTGTGCAGAGAGGATAAGCAGACTCCGAGTTCAGTTTTAACTGAAGGATCTGTGGCCGAGAGCGACGCCAATGCAGCTGATGACTGAGCTGGTTTAAGGAGTTTGCCAGAGAAGATGCACGCAGCAACATGCGAGCCAGAGAATTTTGGATGGGTTGGAGCATACTGACCTCAAGGTCTGAGATACTTGTAAAAACCGAGTTGGCATAAGCGAGTTCGTGCAGACAAGACAACAATGGCATACCCTTTGTATGAGCTGACCTTCTGTGACGTATTGCCCTGAGAGGACAAAAGCAGTGGCGTCTATCCCCCCCCAAATAAATGGAGCAACTTCCCCTCCCATCACTCCTCTTCCCCTTCCTCTTCCCCTTCCTTCCTCCCAATAATGATGGCAAATACACTGACACATCTCCCTATCCCTATTTTTTAGATGGAGCATTTGCTCCAACATCTCTATGGAGTAGACGCCCCTGCTTGTGGGATCAAAATATGAGACTAGTGACCAGAGTCACATCAAGTGTGCTGACAATTTTTGATAGCGGAACAATTATAGTGCCAGCGAAGTAAATGCGGAAATGAGAAGCGAAAGAATGTACCGTATGAGTTATGTTAGCATCAGCTAAAGAAGATTGCCTCAGAGGGATCTGGGTTCATGGACAAACTGTTGAAGCATAACCATGCAAGTGATAAGGCGAGGACGTCTCTTTATATTTCCCCGTGCTGGACTGACCAGTGGGTAATAGAGCAATGTAAAGCTGTGTATCGTCGGCATACTGCTGTAACGGGATTCCAAACTGATTAGCTGGCGATTGAAGTGAACTGGTGAAGTGAATGACTATGCGGCTGATAGGTGAAGTGAAGATTGTAAATAACAGAAGGCCGCGATCACATCCATATGGGACAGCAGCTTCCAGAGGCAAGGATCAGACCGAGCAGTACCAATGCCCACTTGCGGAGATCGATGACAGAGTTAACAAGCCAGCCAGCTGAAGGTAGTTCAGAATCACCGTAGATTTTATTGAGTCTAGAAAGCAGTAGCTAGTGGTCAATGGAGTCGAAAGCAGCACTAAGGTATACCGAGGTGCACGTCACCTCAGTAGGCCTATTAGTAAATGAGTAAAGTATTGTCCAGCTGAAAGGCGAGAGCAGTTTCAGAGGAGAAGCCTTACCGGTAAGCTGATTGGCAAGGAAAAAAATTAGAAGGTGAAATATGGACCATTATTTAATTCTTAGTTTGTGTAAAGAGAGACGTTTAAGAATCTTTTAAATATTATTGATGTTGGATTCGGTTTGAAGACTTCATTTAATTATCATTGTTGTTCTCAATGCTGTTATCAGTGCTATTACTACCACCACCACCACCACACCACCACCACCACCACTTATTGTTATTGTTCATAATTGTTATTACATTTGCATATCTCAGTCGATTGCGAATCGTTTCTCGAGGCGTCTCCAGGTTTTTTTGCAGCAGATCTACACTAGCGTCAGCCCCATAGCTATTCATAAATTTATATGTCGAGATTCTAGAAAATGCATCGTTATCATAGCGATAATGGAGATACGTAAAAGAGGCGTCGAAGATATTAGCCGAGAATTGACGTCTTTCATTATAATTGTTGCTATTGTAATTACTATTACTACGGCTATAACTATTACTAGTACCACCACCTCAACCGCCACCACAATTTTTATTACTGTTATTAGAGTTGCAACTTTCATCTTGAGGCGTCTCCAGCTTTGAGCCATACGGATGAACTTGAAAATAGTTCGAATTCGTCTACGATCCGCTTTCGCCAGATTGTAATTCTTTAGTGTCTTTCTTTTTCGGCTGTTTCGGCTTTTTCTCCTTTTTGGACGCTGAAAGGTAAACGTTACTAAATTTTATTCGAAGACCGGACACACTGACTGAATCCCACCACCTTCGAAAGTTACGTCATGCATGAATAGTATTCATTTGCATAATTACTGCATAGGAGTGGCAAACCCAAATGTAAACCCAGAGCTTCCACTGACATGAATTTTCCGATAATAAACCACAAATTCAGTTCATTATTGCATATATTCTGTTATTTTGTTTTGCTAATGGTGGCAACCGACTAAAATTAAAATAAACATATATCACCAATATGATGGGTGCGATCTGATTTAGTATAATCCAATGACTAAAATCAGGAGTCAGGACTAAATATCCGTTAGAGCAGTTTCGTCGAAGTGCAGTAGGTTAGAGAAACCGGAAATCAGGTTACAACTGGCCAGCAAGTTTAAATAGATCTGTCCTAAGTTTATACCCGAACGCCATTAACGGGCAGACAGCACGAGGGGAAATGGGCAATGAATTCCAAAGCCTTGGGCCAGCCACAGAGAATGCACCAAAGCCCAACACTGTTAAGCTGTGCGGCAAAAAAAGAATAGAACTACATGTGGACTGACTGCAGTACTTGTTAGCATGAGGAGTGAGCAATGGACAGAGATAGTTCGGTTGCTTTTAAGGCAAATTTTAAATTGGATTCTTTGCCTGTTTTCTAGACTGCAACTTTTGTCGACGATTCTGGTCTGCACTAAACCAATTTTGGACGGACCAAGGCCGTTGTGCATTCAGCCTTGTCAAGTGGGGACAAGTCACTGGTCCCGTCGTGCACTTGTGGCTCAGTGTAGACTATGACCCACGTTGTTCATGTCTGTCCCTCAAACTCGTTCCAATGATGGACTGGTGGTTCTTCATCCCCCGCAGATGATAGCTGGCTGGGAACGAACCACATTCACTAGAAGGTCCATCGTTCATTTTTATACTGAAGTCACCCGTAATTATAAGTTCAGAAGAAGAATAAACTAGGAACTAAACCAGTGATGATCAGGAATTCAACCAGGCGATGACGACGACGACGACGATGATGATGATGATAATGATGATGAAACTGATGATGATGAAACTGATGATGACGATCATAACAACGATCATAACAACTCACGGCAATTGCTGTAAACAACTTTACCCTTAAAAACTATTAGTCAATTTAACTATCAAGTGATCACTGGTCTCAAACACACGAGTGTCATCAGATGCAACATTTCTTGCCCAATAACAATCTATTACTGATTAATATCATCTTTAAACTATTAATACTTTTTGCATTTCAAATATTATATATTTCAAATAAATATTATTAATTATAAATACTTTAATTTTGATTCCTGAACGCTTTGAATAATCAGCAAGTAAATATTAATTTTTACTTGATATTTTTATACATGTACAGGGGCATTAAATACTCTTGTATGCATATAGGCACGCATGAAGACACTTACTATAAAGACACTTACTATAAAGACACTTACTATAAAGACACTTACTATAAAGACACTTACTATAAAGACACTTACTATAGCGCCTTTCAAGTACCTCAGAAAAACGAGATACCCACTCTGCCGAAATAGTGTCGCATGTCATTAAGATCAAATATTCCGTCAGTTATCGAACATTGCTCATCGTATCGTATTTGGAGAGTTGTATAGCGCCGCTCACAGCTGAGGCCACTCAGCAGCGCTCCCAGTGCGAAGGCTCCGAGAGAAAAAAGAGGTTTTAAGCACGGAAAGGGATGTAGGAAGAGATCCAGAAAGTAAGGTTACCCGTAGAGAGGAAGGAAAAGCATTCCACAAGAACGTTTGCAAAAGATCTAGTTTGAGCTAGAGTGGTCCTGGCACGCGGAACAAAGAGGACATCGGTAAGAAGCTGCAGAAAGAGGGGGCGGATGAGGTTCCTGAGATTTTTGGGAGTAGTACCCAGTTTAGATTTAATGACAAGAACAAGAACTTTAAATTGATTGCGGGCTAGAAGAGGTAGCCAGTGAAGTTGATTGACCTTCAACGAAGAGATATGGGAAAATGTAGGAAGACGAGATCAGTCTTATATATAAATGTCAGCAGCAGGAGACACGAGCAGACATTCTGAGCTCAATATAATTATGACAACGTGTTCAGAGACCCTGAACCAATCAGCGTCGACGACGTACACAGACGAGCGATGGCGTCCGCGAAACACGACAACATCACCGTCCAGCGTAGTCGCTGGTTGGTGGTCAAAGACACAGAGCTCGGATATTACTCGAACAGGAGATCGATGTATGACAGACATCCAGCCGTTAATGGTAAAGCCACTTTCTGAAATAGACGGTGGTCAGTGTGTAATCTAGACGTCTTTGGGGGGGAGGGTAAATTTCCCCCCCAGGATTGATGTTTCCCTCCCCCCAGAGGCCAGCAATATTGTAATGTAGACACGTGTTGGGGTGGAAAATCCCTCCAGGAAACTTGTTTCCCCCCCCCACAAGAGGGGGACTAGATTACAGCCTGGACGGTGGGTACCATTCTAAAGTCTTTTCGACGGTATAGAGAAGGCTGTGGGTGCTAACCGCCAACCCTCATCTGCAACCTGTCATCCCTCCAGTAGATGTGGACTCTTCCAAAGATGAGGGCGTCGATCATAAGCAGATTGAAGACGTCCCAAAACTCGAAGTCCGCACCAAACTTGTTTAAACAAATCCAGAACGACAAATCGAGAGCAGTAACAGTCAGAACAAGGAAGCATCGTCGAAACAACTCCAAGACAACTTTAAGACAAAAATGACGAGCTAATGGCCGCCCAAGACGACTATTTACACTCATTGTTTTATTCTTCTTCGTTGGATGCAGATTATAAGACACAGCGTCCGGACATTACTCTAGGGGAGACACTTTATAAAAACTGTTTTAAATCTTTGGGTCACAAAGTACACCCCCCCCCCCCGAGATCCTTCTTTGCCCATCTAGGCCTACGTACTTACCCTCCTTAAAGTAATGGCAGACACTAATGTAGCCAAAACGTTTTCAAAACATATCAGTGATTCAGAGCGCTGCATTTGCTTCGTCTGGTATGGACTATAGATAAGAAATGTGCTTTCACACGGATAGTTTTTTTTTTACCATAATCGTTCTGGCAACACCAGCGCATGTCTGTTCCCAATGGCCACGACGTTAAATCTCCAAACATGTCGCCAACAACTTTAAAGCTTTGCACCCATGTATAAAAAGCCGTCTAATATAATCATAAATTCAGGGGCGCCCGCAGGCTTAAAAAATTGGACTCACACCTCTCTCGTAAACAAAAATAACATGGCCGCTTGCCCGCTTTGCTACCATAGATATAAGTAGGAAAATTGAATAGCTGGCATAGATAGAGTAGGCTAGTGAGCAGTGACAAGCATAAAAAAATTAAATTTAGATAACATGAAATGCTTTAACATGCCGAATTGCTGCTTAACAAAAATATCGATGTGCTGCCTATTCCTTGTGTGGATTTGATTTGGTGGGTGGAAGCACGTGCGTCCAGTGCGGCACGCTGCGGGCGCAGTGCGCACCTGCATAAATTACTTCTAAAGTAGAAGGCGGAGATCACGAGCCTAAGTGGCCTAACCACACTCACTAGTAACTGCTGTCAACATAGAAAGGCTACATGTTAATGATTAACTCGATGCGTCATCTACGATCATGGACATTCTGCGCGCTTAGATTCTAAAAGTGCAGCCATGTTATGCAGTACTAACGGTGGCAAAATGAGAAGCTCATTAACAAGTGTCTACTTAAAATTACTGTTCACTTGAATTCTTCGTTGTTGTGATTCGCCGAGACCATCCCAAACACTCTAACGTGCACGCAATCACGTAGCCACGTAATCACGTCGTCATGCAGTGGCATTTTAGACGGATGAAACCCTGATTCTGGTTACATGAAATAAGTGTAAAGCTGGCACAAGATGAGAAGGGAACATATCACCAACGTACTCATCCTCTTGCGGCGTGGCGTGGTGTTGCAAGGGGTCGTAGTATCTGGTCCTGCGGGTGTTGAAGCATTCTCAACTGCCAAGTAATCGAAGATGCATTATAGTCGTCGTTCGTCATCGTCGTTACCGTCATCGTCGTTACCGTCATCGTTATCACCATCATGATCATTATCACCACCCTCGACACCACCACCACCACCACCACCACCACCACCACCACCACCACCACCACCACCACCACCACCACCACCACCACCACCACCACCACCACCACCACCACCACCACCACCACCACCACCACCACCACCACCACCACCACCACCACCACCACCGCCATCGTTATCATGGAACCTAATGTAATTTGATTTCTATATAATCTCGCTAATCTAAACTTGAACGTAAACCTATAACCTAACCTGACTTAGTGTAATTTAAAGAAAAATCTAAGCATTTCTAATTAAATATAATCAGGTTTAGTCAAGCATAGTCCGGTCTTATTTTGCTCGCCTTGACTTACAGTATCTAATCTAGTCTTACCTTTAATCACCCAATCTAATGTGATCGTAACTAACCTTAACTAATTTAATTTACTATGATCTAAACTGCGTTATACCATTCCAATCTAACCTAAACCTAAGCCAACTTCAACCGATCTAATCCACTTAAAATCCAATCCGTTCTAACTTACCACAGCACTGTGGACATTCCTCGCACGGATCGGTCTGGCTAAGAGCCTGAGGTAGTGCGTAGAACTCCGTGCGTCCATCAGCTGCAAGCAACAGAATAAAAACACAAGAAAATAATCACCTGGTAACTAATGACAACGGGATTAGCAACCGGGTGACGCGACAGTCTAATGGTTTGCTCGGTCAATTGAGCTCGAGGTCGGGGTTCAAATCCAACAGCTGTGATATGAATGTCTCCAGCGATGGCGCATTCTTAACACGATCGGGAAGACTGTTCCACGCGGTGGATCCAGCGAGAGAGAATGTCTAATGTATAATATGAAGATAATTAAGATTTTATAGGATGGTCAGTGCCAGTGGTCATTTATTGGTAATACTAAATTTCGGTACCGTTCGTAATTAACTACGCCTGCGTACGGGGAGATTAATACTGTAGAGCTAAACTGATCATTTTTGACGTACGCGTACGGTACGCGTACGTTACAAGACTATAGTTATATTGAGGCTCTTTGTGAATGATCAGATAAACTTGTGGCATTTTTAACGTACGCGTACGTTATTTTTTCGATAACGTACGTACAGTATACGCGTACGTTATTCCGGTAGGTAACGTACGGTCGCACAATGCTATTCATACGTAATTCAGTTACATACTCGGATAGTAGTAACGATAGACTTTTACTGGAGCCTCCTTTACTTTGCTCACTGGAAAGACCTTGTTCGATATGACATCAACACAAGTCTCGTTATCCGTCAGCTGTAACATTCACAATAGAAATATGTATATATTGTTTATATATATGTATATATATATATGATCAGATAAACTGATATATACAAAAATGATATATATATATATATATATCAAGCTCATTACTAATGTAACTTCATTACCTAGCCACGGTAGCATGCCCTAAAGTGAGAAAAATGCTAACTTATATATCGGGACAACAGTTCTACTGTAGTAGGCCTATATACTGCAACAATGTTAGACAAATGCTAGCACGCCGGACAGTGAATTCAGACGCTTCGGAAAAGCCATTGAGAAGTTTTCTATTATTATTATCATTGTTAGTATTATCATTGTTATTATTATTATTATTATTATTATTATTATTATTATTATTATTATTATTATTATTATTATTATTATTATTATTATTATTATTATTATTATTATGCTGCATATACTACGCGCCATTATCTAATAAACAAGTGTCAATCGAAGGCGCTGTTTAACTGTGAGTGAAGGATTTGCTCAAGGTCCTTATACAATAACTGTATCAGGAGAAGTTTGAACCCGTACCCTCTACGCTCCAAGGCGAGCGCTCTAGCCATCGGATACCGTTTCCCTCGAAAGCGCCCGTTAGACCTTTAAAAAAGAAAACTCACGACTTTGTTTTTAATTAAGAACATTTCCCCGATAAGATAAATCACAGAAAGGCATGGCAGTGCACGTAAAGATAAGGTGAGGTAGTGCGATGGAAACAAGCCAAAGCATATTTAAGCAAGACAAGAAAAGAAAGGCAGCGTATACGATAAGACAACTCAAGGCAAAGAAAGTTAAACATAGATAGGGATAGACGGGAAAAGGTAATGTAGCGCTACAGGCAATAGAACAGTAACTCTGTCTGCTAGAATACATTCCAGAAGGTATAGATACCTCGTCAAAGTAAAGGACGAGAACTCCATCCTTGTATTCCACTCGCTTGATCTCCTTAACCTGGTTCTTGAGGTCATCCAGGTTCGACACCTCGAATCCAGTCAGCTGGTTCATCTCCATCACCACCATGCCACTCCCTTCCTTCTTTTTCCAGCTGTAGCAAATCAACAAACAAAGATCTTTACATACAGGGCGAATGCATGTTCAGTTCTTAACTATACACAACAACTACTTCTATGCAGACATAAAATAATATCCTCTCAGTAGTGATCAATGTTTCAGCCGTTGGGGGCTTGGGAGTTTAACCCCCTAGTTCTTCTTCTAACCCCCCCCCCAAGCTAATTAACTGAACAGATATTGGAGGTCAAGAGACTAAGACATCTCATCAATTTTCAGTTGTTTTGTGTGCAGCGTAATAACAACGTTTGATGTTTACCACCTGCGTTCGCGTAGTTTAGTTATCCGTAAAATTTGCGAAGACATCTTTTTCTACAGCATAACACTGATTATATATATATATACATACATGTATATATATATATAGTAATTATCATGTTATACTATATAAAATATTATATACTAGATATACATATTATATACTAGATATATACATATATAGTATACATAGTATATATCTAGTATATAATACTTTATATAGGCCTAGTATAACATGATAATTACTATATACTAATCATAGAAATAGTAATTAAATTAGTACTTTCTTTGATAAATTAATTTTCAATATATATAATATATACATATATTGAAAACCTATTTTATATATAATTATATATAGTGAAAATATATTTTGCAAAGAATGTATTTGTACTTTTCAACGTATATAATTATATATATTCTTTGATTTTGAAAAGTATATATATTTTGCAAAGAAAGTAGTACTTTGTTTTAATATTTAAATGCAACGCAGTATTACTAATATATGCAGTGCTGCTATACAATGCAACATGGATGCCTCGCCTCTCATTCTGGAACAGACTATGATGCAATCTGCGACTTGAGCTATTTCGCGAGTGGTTAAGACCACTGTATATTCAGACAGGAAGCGCGTCTGGTAACTGGTGAGCATTCTTGAAGAAGCGCTATATAACTAAGCACTTGCAATTACAATTTACCTGCCGCATGATGTGATGGTGATTTTGTTTCCATTCTGAGTCGTGTTGACGCCGAGGTCGATTCCAGAAACGTCATTTGTTGCGTAAACGTTGTATTTAACGTTCAGCTGTCAAGGAAACATATAAGACGTGCTTTACTGACCCTCAAATAACGCTATGTTATGCATTGGACGGCCCTAGTTGTTAAGTTCTTTTACGTCAAGCATGGACTAGGGTCATTACACTAAAAGTTAGACCAGTAGTTTGGAAAAGGTTAAGTGACATGACTGTATGGGTAAAATCTACTCCAAATTACAATTTAATGTGAGTTGATATGAATCAGAGTATTCGCTTACCTGAATGAGGGCAGAACCTCTTCCTGTTACCGAGACAAAGACTTCCTTTGTTTCAGAAGACAGCTGCAAAACATAAGATTTTACTATAAGTGGCCTATTTAACTAAAGAAAGACCTATATTAATTAAACAAGTCAATTAACCGCGAAATTGTTTTAAAGAATCACTTAAATAAGTAAACTCTCATCAACTCTTCATCACATATAACAAGTGTCACGCAATTGCATGATATTATATTAAACAGTTAAATATTAAATAGATTTTACACTCTCTACATAAACTAGCTATGCTACGTAGATGCCTAGAGATGAGTGGCTAAGACTGAGATAGGTACTGAGGAGGTACTCAGGTGCTGATGCGCTTACGTGCTCAGGTACTTGGGTGATAAAATCCAGGTACTTAGGCTTACCTCGTATGATTGTAGCAGAAGGGGATTTTCGCCTGTGATTGGACTGAAATTGTATTGTTCTGTTTCAGTTGCTATGGAAACCTGGAGGTTGCGTTCACTGGATGGTCCGCTAATTAAAGCTGCAAGTGCTGCCAAAGCTTTCAACGCTTGAACTGTATCCTAGACAACCAAATACAGTACGAAAAGAAGTTCCACTGGCGACAGTATTATGCATTCGTTAATTAACTATAGAGCCAGTAGAAAATTAAGTCTTTTGCCCCAGAGAATAATGACTTGTTAAAACTGATCCGAAGCGTGCCAATCATCGATACTTCCGAGGGACGAAATCAACAACTACCCAGGGCGTCTCAGTTGAGGCGATCGATCGATCGTTCTCCTTTGTCGCTCGCCTAGCAAAGGTACGCACGAGCGATTTACCGCTCGCCTAGCCGAAGGTGTCGCACCGTCGGTCGTCGCTCGATGGGTTTGAGTTAGACTCCAAGATGATAGACGAACCTGGAGCCAGACCAATATTTTATTTACCTAATTTACATTACTTTAATTTACCTACTTGCGTGCCAGTGCATAGTTTAAGGAATTTTGACTACTGGGACAAAATCAGCCATGGGTCTAGTTCATGACCTTTTTTGCAACTCGTCCCTGAAAAACTTTCAGTGGTGGCGATCTAGTCTGACAGGCGGGGGCGGGGGGACAAAGTCGGCCATGGTCTGGTCGATGACTTTTTTAGGAATTCATCTCCACAAACTTACAAACTTTTCAAACTTTATGACTTCTGCGAATTCATCTCGAAAAAAAGTTGATCACCTTTTTTAGTCATTACCTTCTTTTTAAAACTTTTTTCGGGTCTCCCAACAATAATCAATAATATGATTCAACAATAATGTCATATAACCTTTTTTCGGAATTCGTCTAGAAAATTTATTACCTTTTTTTATAAATTCTTCCCACAAAAAGTTCATGACTTTTTTGTGAATTTAATTTCATGACAATGCGTTTTACTAATTCTGATTTTACTACTGGGTCAAATCTTAAAACTCTTGCAACATTTGTCCCACTAGTTATACTTTATACATACAATACATTGCCTGGGACAAATCAGCCTAACTACTGCGGGGACAAATCCTAAGACTACTGGGACATTTGTCATACAGTAGTTATACATACATTAGTTATACAGTTAAAATATGGCCTGTTGCGTGCCGTGACCTGTCCTAATTACTGCTGACTGATCACTCAAATTTCGTGCAATATGATTGGCCATAAGAGAAAAACTTCCGAGGTCGACCGCGCATCGCTCGCCTACTCGATCCAGCGCGATGGATTTTCAACCCGCCTACTATTTTCAAACGAGACGCTCTGCAATTACCTTAATTTTCCTTGCATTACCTTATCTTGCATTATCTTATCTTATCTGACCATAGGAACAGAGTAGGCTAAGGATAAGATTGATCCAAGAAGCAAAGGAAACTATTTCAAATACAATCAACAGAAGCACTTCATACTTTAAACATTATATTACCCGTAATATAAAACCTTGATGACATAAGCTACTTTGGTTTTCGCGGGCAACATCAGATTACCTGATTCTTTAGTTGCCTTTTTACTGGAGTTTGTTTAAGGTGTTCCTGGTTATTCTGGCTCACGGGTGTTTGGTAAAAGTCTGTCACAGTTGGGATTGGTTGGAGATTGTATCAGATATGGTCGACTGGAGTCAACGTTTACCTGTGTGGATGAGAATCCGCCGTTGGCGTTTCGCTGTGCTATAATCCACTTTGCAATCGGCAGACACATTGAGATGTTCTTTAGCTGGCTGTAAGTGAGTAGGACGTAGGAGGTCATTTCTATGTTAATTGCTTGAGCCTGGGAATAAGGAGGACGCCAGCTCCATGGGGCATCCGGAGAAACTTCTTCGGCAGGCTTCTCCCAGTGTTTGGTTCCAGCTGAAAAATCGTAAATCGAAGGATTCATTTATTTGATGTAAGTCAGAAAGAACAGAACAAAGATAAGTTGGGTAAGTAAATTGAGAGAGATAAGTCTCAGTTTTAGGTCTAAATAACCATAAAAGAAAGGAAATGTTCTGTTGCGAGGCAGATTAAGAGTCTCGAACTAATTCTTACTGGTTTTGTGTACATTGATGAGCGCAGCATTTGTATAACATTTCAGTGCTTGCACACAGCAGTTTGAGGCTGTATCACCGTAATTGTGCAAATGTGCATACTGTTTAGTATCGCTATAAGGCCTACTAGAGTTGCGTTTTTCCAAATCAATTCTCAACGATACATTAACGTTTCTGTGCTAAACGGAGTGTTTTATCTGGCTTGCTGTTTTCAAGGGGCCTTTGATTCGGGATATATTATCGGTGACATTGTGTCCGGGGACATTTTATTTGGTCATTGTAAAATTTTATAGGACTGGTGTGCTTCAATCTAGTATTGCATCTGGTCACACTCTAGTACACTGACCTGTTACATAATTCAATAAAATTGGCGTGCTGCTCACTCCCATACTCGGCATGTTCCAAAAGAGCATGTTCATTGGGCCTACGTTGAGCAACTATAGTGGCCCTGGTTTTTGAGGGGTAAATAGTAGACATTCACGTACTTCAAAGAAATTGTAAAAGAATCTGTTAAAGAATCAGGAAAACCTTAGAAGTAGTTCGCCTAACGTTAATACCTTCTACTTTGGCGAGTGCTTCCAACATCTGCAAGACATCGTTGGCCCTTGGACTCTGAGCAAGGGTCAGTGCATATGCGATGATGCTCAACGCATATGGGTCAGAGGCTACGCTGGACAGCTGGTCTTCCAGGAATCCTCTGGCTAACGTAATGCTCGCAGTAAGACTAGCAGAATCAACCTGCAAAGAACACACAGTTATAAAAACAAATTCCTTATTTATAATCATCTTTCAGGTTTTAAAAACATCATTGACGTGTTAGATCAGCCCATTTTCTCTTTTTATATAACTATGTACAACTTTTTTTTTACAGACTGTAGTTCAGTATTTAAAATTTACCTGTGAGTTATTCTGGTTTTGAAGAAGCGCGATGAAAACGTAAGCCGTCAGCGCAAGACCATGAGATGATCCTCCCTAAATTAAAATACATAGACAAGTGCAGATTTTAAATGGCTTTAAATTTATAATTCAATTAATATTACGTATTGCCTTATAATCTATAATTAATGCTTTACAGGTTCTTATTCCAATCTTCAGTAACTATTGAAGTTTTAAATCAGAATTAATTAAGTCAGAGCTTCTTATGGCATGTCCATACCTGCATGTCTGTGTGAATTACTCTACCCTCCGGAGGTTCTGCAAACGAACCATTCGCAGCCTGGTTGGATATTATCCACTGCATCGTTTGAGCAATCTTCCCATCCTCAACTGCGATGTATTCATCTGCCTGACGGAAAACATCTATTACGAACGAACTCAACCTAAAACAACGAAACAATGAAATAGATAGTTTTCTTATCAAGCGCCTATATACTAGGTATAAAATTTATAAATTTATTGACCTACACTAATGGCATTTCGTATGGATTTTTAAATTGTGGCGACCGTGTCGGGACAAAACCTATGCACGGCGGTCTTTGTGCAAATCTAGGGCCTACATTTATCGTAACTTTTAAAGCCATAGACCCTTTAACAATTTATGTTGGAAGTATTTATTGGCACATATACTTCGAGGCATTTTCTGTTCATTTGAAAACGCGCCTTCCTTTTTAGATCTTTTAAGCAATCATGCGTCAAAGCATTTGTGAGATTCTTAAAACGCCCTATTAAAAATGTGGGCTACATGTGCATACATACATACATACATACATACATACATACATACATACATACATACATACTACTACTACTACTGCTGCTGCTGCTGCTGCTGCTGCTGCTGCTGCTGCTGCTGCTGCTGCTGCTGCTGCTGCTGCTGCTGCTGCTGCTGCTGCTGCTGCTGCTACTACTACTACTACTACTACTACTACTACTACTACTACTATTACTACTACAACTACTACTACTACTACTACTACTACTACTACTACTACTTCTACTACTACTACTACTACTACTACTACTACTACTACTACTACTACTACTACTACTACTACTACTACTACTACTACTACTACTACTACTACTACTGCTGCTGCTGCTAGTACTAATAATAATAATAATAATAATAATAATAATAATAATAATAATAATAATAATAATAATAATAATAATAATAATAATAATAATAATCTTTATTAATTCAAACTGACAAGTACGCAGAAAGATTACATTGAAACAAGATTACATAACAATACAATCAAGATCTTAATTAAACACACGGTTTGGCAGCCATGCAAGGCGCCGCTCCAGAGGGGGGTTACGGGTATCGAACCGCGGGCTACTGCTCTTCTGACCATGAGAGTCACCTTCATCTATCCCCCCTCAATGTCCTCATACACATTGCGGTGAGCTAATCGGGTCTTCTCGTGCATCAGATCTTCTTGCAGCAATCTTTCTTTGCATACAGATGCGTATTGTTTCAATTGAGTTAGCACTCCACATATTTTCTGATTATCCTAAGTCGTTTTTCTTCAGATACAAACACATTTGGGAAGCTTAGGGTGCTATATAAAGGTATGCTACATTACATGGCCCAGTCTCGTTCCTTTATTAGTATTGGCCCTTCATTGTGGAATCAGCTTCCTCCTTCGGTCCGGGCTGCACTACTATCTGATGGTCCTGCCACAGATTTTCGTTGTCTTAAAACTTTCCTTTATTCCCGAGGACATTCGCACTGGGAGCGCCTCTGATTGTTGGGCACTGGGTATAGGCGCTTTATAAGTGTTGAAATACAATACAATACAAAAATACAATACAAACATATCTACACACAATAGCAAACATATATAAATACAAGTACATACACACCTACCCACGTACGTATATGCATACATACTTACTTGCACACACACACATATATACATTGCACATACTTATATTTTCTAAGCACCTCAAAATAATAGGTAATTAATTAAGCTATACTCAAAATTGCTGAACCTACCATATACTTCCACACGGGTCGCTATTTCCGAAGGCGCTGAATGATCCATCCGATCTCTGGTAAGTCAGTTCAGTCTGGTAACCTTCAAATCAATCAGTCAATTGAGCATTTACTCATGTATTTATACATTTATTCAATCAATCATTCATTCATTCATTCATTCACTCAGTCAGTCAGTCAGTATAAAGAATTAAAGGCAGATGCACCTTGTAGGCAAAGTACCAGCAACTGAGACATAAGAAATCAGCAAAAGGTATCAGAAGCTGTATCAACAGTATAGTATTGACAAGTTAGTTCTGATAATGTAATATTGAGAAGGTAGTATCGGCAAGAGGTAGTATTGACAAGGTGATGTTGACCTGTGTTCATGAAGCCGAGAGCTTTACTCTCAATTTCCGCCGTCAGTTGACCGGAGATGCTGAGGTATTTAACGATGTAGACATCTGGAGCTAAGTTCAACATGTTCTGTTCTCCGCATCCGCACGGCATCTGCAAAAGGCTGTCCAGGCCGTTGACAGACGGACCCATCAGATCACCTGTACAGGTAAACAAACAGACAATCTTCGACCGTCTGAGGAGCTAGAAACAGACTTTGTAATCGGAGCGTTTCTATAGGTAAACAAACAGACGGAACATTTCGATAAAGTACCCGGTTAGCAAACAGAAATAGAATTCACCGGCATAGATAAATAACTAGGTAAACCAATCAGATCACCTGTACCGATAAAAAAAATAGGCAAATCAATCACGTCATCTGAGGACGGTAGGGACATTTTACAACGACTTCTTATACACCAAGTCTTGTCTGACTAAATAAGTGTATGTAATTAGTCTCTACGTTAATGCTCGTTTGCTCACCGAAGAGCATCTTCTTAATTTCGAATTTATCCGGCGAAGACTTCTTCATCGATATATTATAGCTATTACGGTCGCTAATTTAGTCAGCCTGAACCTGAAGGGCGAGATAAGAGTGTGCCAACAGCTTCTCCAGGGTCGCTCACAGATAATCATTCATCCCAGCGCTCACTTACAACCCGCCCAATCATCCTAAGGGTTACATGTGGTACATAAATACGTTGCTTTGTAATGTTTCTGAAATTGGGGCTTACAATTTTTATAGCTTTAAAACAATTAAATACTCAAAATATGTACTTTTAGTAAAAGTACAAATGCTATTTACATTGCATTTCAAATACAAGTATAAAATACTTGAAGATTATTTTAAAATTGAATTTTGAATACTAGTATTTCAAACACTGGCTATCACTGCTCAGCAGGCACAACCCAATCCGTTGTTCAATAACAGACCCAGAGTGCTGAATTGACAAAGATATCGCACAAGTTCACACTGAAATGCTCCACAAAACATTCAGAAAAAAAGCAACGATGCCAACCAATAACTGTCACTTCAAGATATTCTGAGCCTGGAACCAGCGTTCCGGTTGGAGGAAGAGACACTGGCAGCGTAAGATTGTAGGTTGATTCGGACGAAGAGAGTTGTATGAAGGCTGAAGTGCTGTACTGTTGCTGAATTCCCTCTGGCTATAAATAGAAACAAGTTATTTAATACATTTTGAACCACGAGGACACTTCATTTTTAGACAACTGTACAGGTTGCGTAATCTAATCTTGTATCCCATGGCGCTGTAATAATCTTATCTCAATTGATCTGATCTAATCAACTCTATCTGGTAACTCGGCTTTAGTAGCCAGGTGCAATACAGGTGTGATGCTTACCTTGACCAGAAGCATCGCTCTCATGGCATCACCTGCAACAGGTGACTGTGCAGAAACGTCGATTGGTATCATACCCAGTGATCCAAGCACAATCCAGAAGTAGACTGAAATAGCGTCGTTACTCTCCACCTGTCAACACAAACGTGAAAACTACCTGCCTATAAAAAGTTAGTTATTCTGAATATACACAATAATCTAGTGCTTAGTCTGCCTGGCTGCTACTCATAGGAACATAATTCAAATGCCCGCTAATACAGGAAAATATTCCGTGATTTCTGTCCCTTTAGCATCCCTAGCGAACGCGGCCTTTAAACAAGTTAACAATATTCGGTGCGAATAAAACAATGTTATCCGTCTTTATGGTCGGAGCCTAAGAAACAAAGTCGTTAAATCTTCGTTTCAATTGTCGCGCAACAGATTACGAAACTGAACTGCTTCTGTTATGTGTGTTCAAAATAAGATTCAAGTTAAATGCTCACATGTACAAGCCTTGACGTCGAGCCATTAACTTTGAAGTAAGCAGAATCCTTCACCGTCACAAGAACCTATAGATATAAAATGACACAGACTTTACTGAACCGGTTCCTTCCAATATGTCTCCTTCCAATTTCTTCCAACCATAACTCACTGAAATATCCGATACGTCTCCTTCCATCCTTGGTCTCCAGGCAACGACATCTTGATCTTCACACGGTTTCTTAGGCCAACTTTCTGATTCAATAGACGTGAATATGCTAGTGTCCGATATACGCTTAGCTTTGATGGACCCCTTTAAGAATTTTCGATTCTCCATCACAATTTCGATTCATATAATGCATATAGGCTATGTGAAAATCTTTGTGGAACCGTTTTACAAATCGTTCACGGTAAAAATACAGAGGAACTAGAAGAGACAATTGGAGCTTGATGCCTAATGCAACACTGATAACGGCAACAAATAATATCTTTGACACAGCTGAGATATATAATCGATAGGAAAATTATGCCTAAGGTTTCTAAGTGCACACACGTCCATACAAGGGAACATTGATGGCTCTTCTTCTGCGGGTGATCTCCTGGTTCCTCGTGCTTCCACCGCAACTAAGCAGCGTCGTGCTTTAATTCTCTGTGGTCGGCCCCTCCATCTGGAATAATCTCCCTTTGCAGATATGCCTGTTGCCTAAGAATAGTTCGCTTATGTTTCATGTCCAGTTTATATTGCCGTAGTAGGGCTGGGAGCGCTTCTGAGTAGGTAACTTGAGGGGGTGGGGATATATTAAATTTTTTAAATGAATGAATGAATGATGGCGTTAAGCGGTTGTGCGTGAAGGACTTGCTCATGGCCATACACAAGGGCTGACCCACTGGAGGCGGTCCATGTTCAAGGACCTTAAGCAAGTCCTTCGCGCACAATTGCTCAGCACCATCGGATGTTCTCACGTTTGATCGAGTGTGCGCTTCTCAACTATGGAAGGAAGGCAATATAAAATACAGCTCTGTTAGTTCTGTTAGGTGGGCCTAGCTGCTCAAAAGCAATTTCAATCAATCAATCAATCAAAATCGTTTTTTATTGCAACCAAAATAACAAATCAAATTACAAACAAATAATAATTACAATGCAAGCTGGTAACAAAGGATGGCCCTAAAGGGAAAATTTCCCGCTACCAGGGACACCTAATTGCAAGGTCCAATTACAATGGACAATTACAATGGACAATTACAATGGTCCAATTACAATTTTCCACTAAGAAAAGACTCCACTCTGGCTAGAAGCACAAGTTTGATATTACAGATGCAGAGTATACATATAGGTCTATATTCAAAAAGCTCACATCAAGCGGTGTCGACAGGTAGTTGAAGACGGTCACTTGAAGGGCAAATTCTTCGCCACGGATGACTGAATAAGGGAGATTCAGAGATAAAAAGAACTGCTTGAAGACCGTCAGCTATACGGTGGGAGAACAGAGTCAACCAAAAGTTAAAAATATATTAAATACATTTCACCAAAAATTAGGCAACAATTTTCGAAACCTATGCAAAAGCATTTCTATTTTCGAAAATTACAGTTTCTGAAATCTACAAAGCAACTTTAGTCGATGCGATCTTTGATGTCATATTTTGGCAACCGCACTTTGACTTTCCACATAGCATCTCTGACCCATCTCACACGACGGAGTGCTAGTGAATAAGCTGGTGCCCTGTGCTTAGCTTTAAGTAGCGCTTAGAAATTTCGAGATTACGATTACGATTTAACCGGCAGAAATCCAGAGGAAATTTATCGAGGAAAAGTAAAATATTTGGAAACTATATCTTAAGTCGAAGATTATCTGAACTGGCGGAAGATATTGATTTGTGCTAAGGAGAAAATCCCTTGGGAAACTGTATCTTCAAATCTTGGATTTCGCACAGGAAGTTCGAGAAGATTCCAGTGTCATATCGTCCGTCAACCACGGAGAGTCTCTACGTCCAACTGGCCGGCCGTAAAGACAATTTTGCCCTTCCAAGATCTCCTACTACGAAAGACATTACGACATCCTTCATCTGCGACGAACTTATGGACAGCAACGGTCAACCGTTTGCCCTCAGTGGCGGATCATATCGCCTGTAGTCGTTCTCATCATCGATAGCTCCCCGCCCAGAAACCGAGCATGGTGTCAACTTTCAATTTTCGATAGGAACCCGTTTCTTTGGATCTGTGTGTGCAGAGGCGTCTACTCTATAGAAACCTTGGAGCATATGCTCTATCTAAATAAATTATTGGGGGGAGATCTGTCAGTGTATGATCCATCATTATTGGGGGAAGGAAGGGGAAGGGGAAGAGAAAGGGTGGGATGGGATGGGAAGTTGTTCCAATGACTTCGGGGGAGGGGAAAGACGCCTAAGTGTGCGTACGGGTACGTTAAATGTGGCTGTCTTTAGTTACACGAACAGTGTTTGCTTACTGATGAAACTTCTGTTCTTAATAACTTAACATCATATAGATGAGCTTGCATTAGCGCCAAACATATTTTGAATACACTTGTTCCTAGAAACTGCTTGAAGCAGTGGCGAAGCAAAATGTATCGGGAAATAAATCTTCAATGGGAGATAGCTTGAATGAAAACATAAATTAAATTAAACAACGCATGCTTCATTCACAACGTAAAGAGACTACATTGCTTACCTTAGCTGTGTCTGCTGCTACTCCCAAACCCACCACCTGGCTAATGGCAAAGGCACTGGCCACCCAAGAAGTTATGGTGTCTGGAGCATTGGCACGGATTGTGACTTTACCATCGGGACTAAAACCACGAAAACAACCGCATCCTGGTTTATAACAATCTTCAAAACCTTTCCATTTATTGCTGTATTATCAACAAATATCCTAATTACTGGCCATTCATATTTTATAGGGAAGTGCGTAAGGTACGGAGAGGTTGACGTAAAAATTAACTAACAATAACTAACCTATTATCAGATGTCGTTGTGCAACGCCAGGTAAGGACAGGTAGTTCTGACAATCAGAGAATATTTCTGCATTTAATTCAAATTAGAGAGAATTATTCAATACGTGAACGAATAAATGAATAAACCAATTTGTTTGCTCGATCAGTAAATCTCTACCCTGTGGTCTCGTCCGTCCAAAGCCACGTCTCCGGAAAGTTGACACGGGGTGTGGTGGATGGCTGACCCGCATCTCCTGCTTTCTCGACTGGCCCCTCAGCTCCAGGTGCAGCCATTCCTCGTCCTCCGCCTGCTTCAGGTCCCATTGCTACAAAGACACACGCTTCATTGATCGGTTGGCTGGGTGATTGTCTAATTCAGCGGTTCTCAACCTTTTGAGACTCAAGGACCACTTATAAATTTTGTGTCTCGGTCGCGGACCACCACTAAAAACTGTGCCAAAACAAATTAATACAAAAGAATTTTTTTACATAAATCCGCGTATTAAATTAGTCTCATGCTGCCATCTAACCGATTCTAGCGATTGAAATAAAGCAAACATTTTCAAAATTGACAATATTTGTCTGTTTGCATGTTTTTAATTGTAAAAAATATAAATTGTAAGCCTTGCTCGCGGACCACCAGGCAGATGGCTGCGGACCACCAGTGGTCCGCGGACCACAGGTTGAGAACCGCTGGTCTAATTCATGGTTGGCTGGTTGATCGGCTGGTTGATTTGGTTGGTTGACTTTGTTGATCGACTTAATTGTTGGACCTTGTTTGGCTGATTTGGTTGATTGTTTGATGTTTGTTTTGTGCAGCTGACTGAACGACTGATGAATGAACGAATGAATAAACGAACGAATGATAAAATAAATGATTAAATCTATCGTTGAATGAATGGTTGAATCACAGATTGATCGACCGACTAATTTATTTATTAGTTAGTTAGTCATTCAAACATTCAACTGCTATGTTCAGGAATACGTCATGGTGTACTTACCGTAAAAGTACCTATTGTAGTAGGTACTGACGTAAATGTATGCGTCAGTCAGAAGACATAGTCCAGCCTTCTGCAAGTACACGAGAAAAAACAGTGTCAGTTTTCGGTGTCAGCCAGTGTCAACGTCAGTTTCGAAACACCATTTAGAAATACCTTAAATACATAGTCCATAGCATGTTCTTATATGCATTCTGTTTGGGGCTCTGGGTCAGAGACACGTTACAAGTCTGACATTATTTGATGCAAGTGAGGCCTTTGACACTATTGACGATGACATTCTTCTGGTGCGCATTGAGACATCGTCCGTTTTCGTGATTCTCTGGCGTGGTTGAGTTCATTCCTCTCTGGGTAAATTCAGAAAGTGATTTTAGATCCAATTGGATCGATTTTGTCTTCTATGGGTTGCATATTAGGCCCCTACTACACCGCTAAGCTAAACCTAGTTCTTCCTGCTTTCGAGGGCTGCTTTTGATGACACTGGCATACATGTATCTCCATGGCCCAACTGTACAGGCAATCACCTATTGCAGTACTAGGTGGAGAAACAGCCTCCGACATCGAAGGTGTCTGGATGTCTTCCAACCGTCTCCGGGTGAATCGTATGACAACCCAGTTCATCTGGCAGATTTTGAAAATTAAAGTGCCTTGCCTGCAGCATTGCTGCCATGATGTCTCTTTCTCCACTACTGAGCTTGATCTGGGTGTTTCCTTGGACGAAGTATTGAGCTTCTAAAAAATGTGAAGAATGCGGATCGAACGTGCTTCTATCACTTGTGTTAGATTTTCGAACTACGTCGTTCGTTCACCTGGCTTGTTAGCCGTAGACAAATTTCGAAAATGGAACTTGTCTTGTCCGCAGCATTGCTGCCATGCTGTTTCTTTCTTCACCAATGATCTGGGTGATTAATTGACCAAGGAATTGAGCTTCTCAAAACAAGTGAATAATGTGTTTCGAACATGCTTCTATCACAATCATCATCATCATCATCATCATCATCATCATCATCATCATCATCATCATCATCATCATCATCATCATCATCATCATCATCATCATCATCATCATCATCATCATCATCATCATCATCATCATCATCATCATCATCATCATCATCATCATCATCATCATCATCATCATCATCATCATCATCATCATCATCATCATCATCATCATCATCATCATCATCATCATCATCATCATCATCATCATCATCATCATCATCATCATCACAATCATTATCATCATCATCATCATCACCATCATCATCACAATCATTATCATTATCATCATCATCGTCGTCGTCGTCGTCATCATCATTATCATCAAAATCTTTTTTTTCATCATCTTCATCTTTATCTTCATCAACTTCAGCATCATCCTTATCCAGGGCTGAAGTTGTAAAATTAGAGATGAGTACACGCTATCGGTTAGTTTTCCGAAACACATTAGAGGTGAGTATACGCTATAGCATTTTGTGCGTATACACTACAGTATTTTAATATAAATAAACTCAAATATTTTGTGAGGTAAGTATACGGTCTCTAGAGGTGAGTACACGCTGTATACCCGCGTATACCCTCGACTATAGACCTGTACTTATCAGTATTATCACCATCGCCATCGTCGTTGTTATAAAAAAATTTTTTTAGTTATGCTGGTGGCATACGTCTCACTGTTAATCTGGCATTTTGAATTTAACGCCGTTGGGTACCTCACAAAGCGCAGCCTGGACTAGCATCGTGTTTATAATAATGTTAAAAAATCTTATAAACATCAACAGATTCAACACACCATCACTGGCATCACCATTCTACCTTTTTCTTTTCTCGTCTCTTTTCTTTCTCTCTCACATAGGCCTTCTCTCTCTCTCTCTCTCTCTCTCTCTCTCTCTCTCTCTCTCTCTCTCTCTCTCTCTCTCTCTCTCTCTCTCTCTCTCTCTCTCTCTCTCTCTCGTTCTCTCTCTCTCGTTCTCTCTCTCTCTTTCGTTCTCTCTCTCTCTCTCTCTCTCTCTCTCTCTCTCTCTCTCTCTCTCTCTCTCTCTCTCTCTCTCTCTCTCTCTCTCTCTCTCTCTCTCTCTCTCGTTCTTTCTCTCGCTCTCTCTGTACCTCTGTCTCTCTCAATTGTTTCAATTGCACCACCACCGCAATAAGCACCACCACTAACCACATCGTAATCGTAATCGTAAACTCCGAATTTCTAAATCGCCTCTCTAAAGCTAAGCGTAAGCACCAGCTTATTCACGAGCGCTGCGTCGTATCAGAGGGGTTGTCCAGAGAACGAAGTCCAGTGAAGGTCCGAGTCTGTTTGCCAGAGAGACCATAGAGAGGAGGCAGAGCGGCTGCTAAGGCGAATTTCGTTGAGGACGAGAAAGCTTGGAAGGCTGAGGATCGGATGGATTAGGGTTGGAATTCTTGAAGAGGTGGGACTTCATTTTGTAGTGGAAAGCCTGTGGAGTGATGAGTAGAGGACCCACCACCACCACCACCACCACCACCGCCGCCGCCGCCGCCGCCACCACCACCACCACCACTACCACCGCCGCCGCCGCCGCCGCCGCCGCCGCCGCCGCCGCCGCCGCCGCCGCCACCACCACCACCACCACCACCACCACCACCACCACCACCACCAACAACAACAACAACAACAACAACAACAACAACAACAACATCAAACTAGAACAGCCACCACGATTCGCCACCAACCACCACCACGATCGTACACCAACTTCGTATTCCTGGTAATAACAAAACCCGACAACGTGACTTACGTCGAGAATGGATGAAGAATCTGTACCATCGATATATCTGGGCCACCAGATCATTCGCTTGCGACGTTTTCCCCTAATGAACGGACCATAGGAGTAATCATCCTGAACGGAGTCGTAACCCTGCAAGTCTTCGGAAACCTATTGCAAACAAATATTGCCCAAAAAATTATATGATGAACACTGAGAGATAAAAATCTAATCTCATAAAATGACTTCTATAGCGCAGTTAACATAATCTCGCAGATATTAGTCTATGGTCGTTCCGAACAAAATCGCAATCACAAATCATAATAAATTGGAGAAGAAAGGTCGAAATATACTATATAAGGGAAAACAGAAGCTGGGGTATACGGTGAAAATGCAAGTTGATGGATGAGTTTTAAGTTTGCTTCTGAATGGCATAAAAGAATTGACAGAATGAAATTAATGGAGCTTCGTGCCATCGACCGAAAAGTGGGTTATTTCTCAAGCATTTATCGTCAGTGACATAAGAAGGTAAATTTCCTTGATTATGACAGCTTACCATTTCCTGAGTGATGTCGTTGCCTGACTTGAGCAGGAGAACGCTCTGATCAACAGCCAGAAGACCAACGTACGACCCCGCATAGGCATTGATGGTCAGACTCACACTCTCCGATGGAGTTGTAGACTCTCGATCAAACGATAACGACACCTAAGTTGAAACCACAATCATTACCATCTTCATCATTAGCAAAATAACGATAATTATGATTATGCTAGAACTGATTGTCTTCAAATACGGTGTCCTAATATCGCCCTAGACCAACTCTACTATCATGTTAGGTACTGCTGTTATCTTCTACAGTTACAACATCATCATGATCAGCATCGCCAACATCGTTGTCATCGTTGTAGTCATCGTCGTCATCATCTTTCTTAACGATACGAATCATAATATAAAACACCAATCAATTCCGTTTTTTAAAAGAAGCACAACTTTTTGCTGGAATCTTTGACAAAATAACTCGACATTTTAAGTAAATGCCCATATCGCATTCGTAGATTCACTGACCTAATTAGGAGGTTAGGCTATTAACTGACCTCGTTAGCGCATCGGTTAAACTCGTTTCCAAATGAACAGGTTACTGACCTCGTTAGCAAAGACGTCGTTAACATTGACCTCTGTGCTGTCTGTAACGATCTCTCCAGAGTTAGTTATGAACCAGACGAGGACTCGAGCAGTAGGAGCCAACTCCATCTCCAGCTCTTTGCTGATCCAGATGGAAAACGAATGCTCGGTGGAGGCATCGCCAATCACGTTGTCAGACAACAAGATATTCCCCTTGCTCATTATCTAGAAGGAAGATAAACTAACTGTATAATATGAATTTCAAACTATAATCGAATTTAGCCAAGCTATTTAATCCGATTAGTTAAATTAAATAAATCAGTCCAAGCCTACCAATTTATAACGCATTACGAGAAGTAAAGTAAGGGAAATGGAGCAAAGAAGATAAGGCTAAACATGATATGGAACGAAAGACAAGGAGGCAAAGATAAGCCCGCCAAGGAAGGGAAAAGCTAATGCACAACGGAAAAGGGAAGGTAGAATAAGGCAAACAATGTAAAGCAGAGCGAGCCCATTCTAAGCATATTCATCACTGTTCATTTACGTTAAAACCTTAACTGGAAATAAATTATAACTGGAAATAAATTATATTTTATAAATTTAATTATATCAATACAGTAAGTGTTCATTCTTACAATCAGTGCAGTTTACCTCATACTGAAAAACTGTGATCGGTTCTGTTGTTTTCACCGTAAAAACCGCGTTCTGATTGGACTAAAAACAAAATTTTCACATCAGTTACATGACATTCTTGACCAAAAGAAGCACGTATAGTTTTACAAGCTGCATAGAAAAGTTGTGGCGAAAATATATAGCAGCCGAAAATTAGTCAATATTTTCTTGTCGAGAAATAGGCTATAGTCTAGTTTAATATAATGGCTGATTTAGCGGCGCTATCGTGTTGCACCGAGCATAAATTTATGCTGTTTTCAAATGTAGAATAAGAATTAAGATAAGAATTGATAATATTATTGTAATTTGCTGAAAAGGCCCGCTAGAAATCCCACAGGACATGAATACATAAGTTAGGCAGTGGTGAGTAGGTCTAGAAATTTTGAAACTATGTGAAACGAACCGGTTGTGATTAAATTAACATATTGGTGTCTGATGAATAGTACATGTTGTCTCTAAATAACTGAATCTAGTTAAGACGCCTGCCTTGATCAATCCGTCGTCGCTGTTGTAGGAGACCTGTATCGTCTGGTTGTCTCTGGATTTGAAAGCATTGATGTATTTGTAGCCGTAGACTGTGGAGTTGGTTGCGTTGACGTAGAATGATGGCTTCAATGAGACAATCAATTAGTTATATAGAGCAAAGACATGTTTAGTATTGCTGCTTGATACAATACTAGTTGAACTGGCTGATTGAGCTAGCTGTTTAGAACTTCAGGGATTGGTTGAAACACCGATTTAGAAAGTAGATTGACTTATAATTAATTCACGCTTTATTGCTTGCTTGATTGAATCTTTGATTTATTGTTTTATGGATCAGATGGCTGGCTGCCTGATGAATCAATAAATTCACCCACCCATTCACCCACCCACCCATAGGATTTGATGGCTGGCTGCCTGTATAATTAGATAAATGTATACTTAATGGGATGTATGAATGCGATGGATAACTGAATGAAATGACCCATTCCCCACCCACATCACCCATCAGAACCTTCAGATTTCAATATACATTCTGATGGGCGATGTGGGTAGGGAATGGGTGAATTCAATCAGCCATTCATCGCATCCATCCGTTCCATCCCATTCAGTATACATTCATCAATGGGTGAATTCAACCACCGTACCCCATAGAATTTACCTACCAATTCACCTTCCAGAGCATCCATCCGTCTATCCACTCAACCATCCACCAATTCATCTAACAATTCGCCTACAAAATCTCCATCCGTCTATCCACTCAACCATCCACCAATTCATCTAACAATTCGCCTACAAAATCTCCATCCGTCTATCCACTCAACCATCCACCAATTCATCTAACAATTCGCCTACAAAATCTCCATCCGTCTATCCACTCAACCATCCACCAATTCATCTAACAATTCGCCTACAAAATCTCCATCCGTCTATCCACTCAACCATCCACCAATTCATCTAACAATTCGCCTACAAATCATTCACTCCATCACCCACCTGGAAATTAACACTCGTCACATTGCTGTCTATCATCACAGAGAAGCTCATTATTCCAGACGGTGTGATCGTGACGCTGATGAACTGAATGGTGGGAGCTACGTATTCGTATTCAGGCTCGTAACGCGGTGGATATTCCAATGACGCCTGAACGATAATGCTTCGGAATTCACCTCCGGGAAGAGTTATGTCCGTCAAATCAGGGGCGGCTCCATCCGACTGAGACAGTTGAAACTGGAAATGCAATGCATAGAACACTGTAGAATACAACAAAAGTCAAAATAAGCAATACATACAAACAGTGAAATAAAAAAATTCAAAGAATGACACAAACTAACTCATAACATCCAAAAAGACTAACTCACATCACCTCGATCGAAAATTCATTGAAAACGAGCACCGAGGCCATACGGTCGTCATAGAAAAGCGTGTACATTTAGGCCTACATTTTACCTTAACTTACAAAGTCCCTGTCGCAGACCCATCGTGAGTAAACAACACTAACAAAACGAACTACCCCGCTCACTAGAGTTTGTCATTGCCCTGTGAGGTGAAAGCAGAGTAGAGATGAGGGATAAGCAGCAGAGATAGAACAAGACACAGGCAGATTAGAGAGAGACAGACAGACAGACAGAGACAGAGAGAGTGAGAGAGACGGAGAGAGTGAGAGAGTGAGACAGACAGAGACATACAGAGAGACAGAGAGACAGATAGAGTGAGAGAAAGTAAGTGAGAGAGAGAGAGAAAGAGAGAGAGGAATAAAAGACGAAAACGAAACAAATACAGAGCGAGGCAGAGAGAGTGAGAGAGAGTGAGTGAGAGAGACAGAGGCAGAGACAGAGAGACAAGAGACAAAGAGACAGTGTGAGAAAAACTGAGAAAGAGAGAGAGAAAGAGAGGGAGAGAGAAAGAGAGAGGAATAAAAGACGAAAACGAAACAAACACAGAGCGAGGCAGAGAGAGTGAGAGAGAGTGAGTGAGAGAGACAGAGACAGAGACAGAGACAGAGAGACAAGAGACAAAGAGACAGTGTGAGAGAAACTGAGTAAGAGAGAGAGAGAAAGAGAGAGAGAAAGAGAGAGGAATAAAAGACGAAAACGAAACAAACACAGAGCGAGGCGGAGAGAGTGAGAGAGTGAGTGAGAGACAGTGAGTGAGAGAGACAGAGACAGAGAGACAAGAGGCAAAGAGACAGTGTGAGAGAAACTGAGTAAGAGAGAGAGAAAGAGAGAGAGAGGAATAAAAGACGAAAACGAAACAAACACAGAGCGAGGCAGAGAGAGAGTGAGAGAGTGAGTGAGAGACAGTGAGTGAGAGAGACAGAGACAGAGAGACAAGAGACAGTGAGACAGTGTGAGAGAAAATGAGTAAGAGAGAGAGAGAGAGAGAGAGAGAGAGAGAGAGAGAGAGAGAGAGAGAGAGAGAGAGAGAGAGAGAGAGAGAAAGAGAGAGGAATAAAAGACGAAAACGAAACAAACACAGAATGATATACAGACAAGGACAGAAGATGAGTCGAACAGAGCTAAATGAACGACATTGCCATACAACGTACAATGCCAGTGTACAGAAGGCCCGGCTTGAAGTTGCCTGGTGAAAACGGCAGAAACTGCAGCTGATACTTGTCCGTTTTCACGTCGACCGTTGCATCTCCCGTATAAATGATTCCTGTAACTGTTTCGTTAACATCGGCAACCACAAGGATCGTCCGATAGGACAACAGATTCCACGGATCCGGTGTGTAATCTCCGTAATACCACGTCGGAGTCGGTGCCAGACCTAGCAGCTCCTTGACTGTCAATATCACGTCCGCTTTGCCGTTCACTAACTGCAACAGAACCATTAGAACAGAATCTGGTTTGTGATCTGTTCAACATAACATATCATAGCATAACAATAAATAACAACTCATAACATAACACTCTATAACATAACATAGCACGATATACTATGATATTGGATATGATTGGCGATTGGTTGTTGGCACATATCTCTGGATTTAGTACGAAGTCCTGAGTATTGAATTGTAACGTAGCCTGAGATAATGCATCTCATTTGGAATGATACCGCAGACTGATTTGATGTTATCAACTGCAAACTTATCTAGCCAAATCTAATTACGTTTTCAATCTGATGTAAAGCAATCCGATCTCATTAATACAATCCATTCATTCATTCATTCAAAAATTTAATATAGCGCACCTCCAACTAAAAGTAATCAGAAGCGCTTCCACCCAGCCACGGCAATGGAGATTAGACTTTATTTATTTATTTTATTTCGGATATTTCTATAGCGCCTCTCGAAGTCTACTACTACTCAGAGGCGCTCCCGACTACAGCATTTGATACTGTGCCGGAATTTTCACGCCGAAGCGCCAAGAGCAATTGCGAGTGAAGGACTTGCCCAAGGTCCGTACGCAGCGGCTAGAGTGGGATTCGAACCTGCAACCCTCCGGTCACAAGGCGCCGAACTTACCACTGAGCCGCCACGCCCCACTTGAGCAGCTTGTAAAAAGCAGATGTGTTAACCCTGGGAAGAAGCCGAATCTCTAACGGAAGACCATTCCAAATGAAGGGCCCAGCTATAGAGAAAGCCCGGCGTTGCCTAATTGTGGAGCGAGCCCGAGGGACTAAAAGTTCTCCCCCAGAGGAAGACCGAAGAGCACGCCGACAAACTGAGTCAGAGACCTGGCGGCAGAGCTCACACATATAGGCCGGGGAACAGCCTAAGAGACAGCGCCAAACCAGTACAGCAACCCTATAGCATCGGGACAGGGAGCCAGCGCAGCATGTCAGTGACATTCAAACGCATTAGCAACCTGCTGTCTGTTTAACCGTTGCTGAAATTAAGAGATTTTGGATATTTTACCTGAACATCCAACACCATCTTTGTGTAATTCGAGTTGTCCCAATCGTAAGGTTTCACCTGAACCGTGATGGCTGCCCGACCTTTCACCGGCTGACCATATGTATATCTAAATCAAGAGCAACAATCGTCACCGTCGTTGTTGTAATCATCAGCAAATTTATCATCATTACCAGCAACATTATCATCACCTCGTCATCGCTATAAATATAAACAACAGTAGCATTAACAACATTGCTATCGTTGTAATAATTTCTTTCATCATCATCTGCGTCATCGTAATTATGTTTACAACCGTCTCGTTTCCTTCATTGTCATCATAAGCAGACATCATCAAACAGAAACATTGATCATCTTATTGTCATCATCATCATCAGTATATTGCATTCATCAAAAAATCATTAACAATGTTCCCGGCATTGCCGATTATTCCATATTCAAACAGTTCACTTGGTATTTCAAAGCGATCAACCAATTAACATAATATCACACGATCGTATTGATTCATCAACCTATCAGCCAACTTACTTTGCCGTGACGGTGATGGGTAGGTCACCCTGGACGTCACGATTATTCATATTCAACAGGTAGTAGGATGGTAGGATCACCGAGACCTCGATCTTTGGAAGGACTGAAAGAGCCACGACATTCTATTGTAGTAGAGCAATTGACGTGTGCCATTTATAATTATCAATCAATCAATCAATCAATCAATCAATTGAGCATTTATAAAGCGCCCCTTCATGGAAATTATTCAGAGGCGCTCCCAGCCAAATCCCGGCGAAAGAGAGCAGTCTCTAGAACAGAGAAGAAAGCGGTGGACGATTCTCGAGGAAGAGACCGCAGCTCCTCTGCTGTGATCCAATTTAAAGACTTCTACAGCGCCATAACCTAAACGCATACGGCATCAATCGATGGTCATATCAAGTGGATGTCCATCGAAGTCTAGGTGGGATCCATTGCGCATCTGAGTATCTACAAAGCATCTTTACAGCTCATCACTTACCGAATCTCTGCCTTGGTCCGGCGGTGCTTTGAAGGCGTGGCCCCTCCATACCTACGGGAGCTCTGCTGTCCCACCTCATGTTCGCAGCGTCGTTGTTCTCTCCGCTCAGCTGTACAAGCTGAGCTTATTGTTCCCCGCGCGCGGACAGCCATACGGCAGCCCCGTGCCTTCTCTGTGGCTGCCCCCATGGCCTGGAATGGGCCTCCTACCACGACACTCCGCCAAATATCGACTGGTTATTTCACCATGTTTATTACTGTCCTCAAAACTGCGTTGTTCGACCATGGTTGGGTTGGGAGTGCTCCTGAGTGGACAATCTTGAAGGGGCGCTATATAAAACTGCTTTAAAAATAATAATAATAATGATGATGATGATGATGATGATGATGATGATGATGATGATGATGATGATGATGGTGATGATGATGATGATGATGATGATGATGATGATGATGATGATGATGATGATGATGATGATGATGATGATGATGATGATGATGATGATGATAATAGTAACAATAATAATAAGCATCTTTTAGGGGCCGTGACATGGCCATCTGTTTTTACCTTTACGCTGGTGCAGAAAAACATCATCATTAATATAATTAATTATAGTTTTAATTAAAGAGATGTCAATATTACCGTATTCAGCCACCTCGAATGTCTTTGTGAAAGAGTTTGCCTAAAACAGAAGATAATTTGATGTAATGTAAATCTCCGAAATTTCTCAGCGCCACACAAAAGACACGTCAGGGAGACAGCTTTATCACCGGCGCTATATCAAATTAATTCCGCTATAATAGCCAGGCTGCCTTGTCCGTTCCGGTGCCAAGTCAGAGTCGGGGAGGAAAGATATAGTGCAATGGTTTAATGAGAGGTCGCTATTCAAATCCTCTTAGAATACAATACGATACAATGATTTGGCTGCGTTGGCGAATGCTGTGAGAAGGCATTTGACAAAAGATATATATCATTGTGCGTAAAGGTATAAAATAAGTACAATGTGTCGATTAGTTAAGTAGCACAACGGTGGGTTTAATACCAACCTCTGATCCAAATAAAGATACAAATCACTTGATGTGAAATTATACTAAAACCCATGTATCTTTGTGATGATATATCATGTTATAGGTATAATTATACTAACTCCGGCTGTGACAACAATTTTCCAAGTACCCAGCGGCGTCTGACTGGAAAGAGCAATCTTCTGAGAGATAACTCCTGCGAACGTAAAAATACAAACGAAGTATATTACAGTAGTCAAACACAGTTAGCTATTCGGCAGCGCACTCACTCTTTAATCGAACGATTGCGTGTTCGAGGCTAAGCGTGTAATGACCGTTTATTCATATTTGTTTTTTGTCGACAAGCAGTATAAATTGGTAGCGACGTAAGCAGGAAAGTTAAAGGCAAGTTCTTCGATGTGCTGAACCCTGGAATTTGTCCAAGGTCGGCTCAAGAGCTCAAGAAAAGAATATGAACGCCTTTACAATCGAGCAAAGGAGCTTCACTTTAACAACAGTTTGTGTTATTTTAGAGATTTCAATCTCGGGCTGGCAGAGTCCGCACAGCGGGACCTTACTTGGCGTCTCACCCTATCATACTGGGCAGTATTAGTGTAAGGATCTCACCCGACAGATTCATCGAAAATGAGCTAAAGAAAAATGTGCGCTTTTAAATTTTGCATCTTTGGTATCCGAGTAGGTAATAATAAGGGTGCTCCACTTTACTTAACTTTTAGGTAACCTACCTGGCTTCATACCTAATATGACATTTAGCCTTGTAGCCGAGAGATCAGGTGATGATGATTATTATTAGACCTTTGATCTTCGTCATCATCATGTAATAATTATATACACTGTGTCCACGATAAAGTAGAACACTGCTGTTTCTACCAATATCTTCAATATTTGTGAAGTGATTTATGAAATATTTTGTACACCGTAACTCCGCCCAATTTGACGTGGGTCACTGAATTGTCATAACATTTGGTTGAAAAGAGCGGTTTTGTTGAGTTCAGCGGTCAGAGTTGATGTTCGAAGTGCCCGCCTTCAGCGCGCACACAGGCTCTGAGTCGCTGACGCCACTCATTGACAGCGCTGTAATGAGTCTCCTTGTGCCATACCCCTTCGTTCTCTCAACTCCTTGATTAAAATCTTGTCCTCTGCGCTGAAAACCATTTCTTTACAACCAACTACTGTTACGTAAAACAGGTCTCGTAGTGTAACTGTTTCCGAAAATGACGCTTATAAACAACGGCCTATGTATCCTCTGCGGTAGCCAGAAAAATGACGTAGGCCCTAATTGTATGCGTTTTACTGTTCGGTAACTTGGTTTCTGAACCACCCAATTTCAAAAGGGTATATCCTCGTAACCGTTGCATCAATTGTCATAAAATTTGCAGGGTATGGATAGAATAGACTGAAGTTCATGTGCACCAAATTTAGTACCTATAATACTACAATTGACGAAGATATTTCACAAAGTCTAGTGTTCTACTTTATCGTGGACACAGTGTATATTTTAGTCTTCTAACCCGAGTCATTTCTCTGTTGCTTCCATTGCATGATCTTGTTGCCAACCAGATCCTACAAGTAAACCACAACGAATGTCATCTTCATATGCAACCACACCAAACCCTTTTTAAAGCTTTTGATCCTAGACTAAAACCGTCGCACCTTTCCTGCTCCTGTCATCACAACGCAATCAAGCAACGTTCGTTAGCACGAAACATAATGTTGGCAAGTTATTAATACTTGTTGCCTACACGTTTGCGTAATTAACCTCTGGTTAATAAGGCCTCATAGTAATCATCGCCTGGTTAATCTCACCATACCACTCTGCCCTGCCCTGCTTTGCTCTATGAAAAGCCATCCTACTCTACCATATTCTAATCAACCCCATCATAATCTAACATTCCATTACTGTCTATACCGTGCGTTGGTAAAGGATCTCACCCGATCAATTCATTGAAAAATGAGCAGGGTCGAGGCCATGTACGGTCGCTATAGAAAATCGCGTACATTTACATTTACATTTACCCTGTTCTCTAACAAGCCAATCCACAGAACATAAAAATAATTATGTTTGTAAACAAGATATATTAATGGGTGCTCACAAAGACATCAATGTCCACGAATCCTTGGTAAGGCTTCAGGTCTGGATGAACTACGATCGCACGGAACAGCACTGGACAAAAACAAGATTTTTTAATTTGGCAAAAGTTCTGCATAGTTTTAGATGGAGAATTACAGCCCCGCAAGGTAATGCTTTACCCATTTCACTAACTTGGCAATTTTTTTTCTTCTGTTTGACCAACGGGCTATTCCTTTCCCCTTAGACCAACAGAGTTATTCCTTACATGCTTGACCAGCAAGGTCATACCTTAACTCTTGGAACAACAGGATTATTCCTTACCTGTTTGACCAACAGGGTTATTTCTTCCCTCTTTGACCTGCATTGTTATTCCTTACCTCTTTGACCGAATAAGGTAATGTCTTATTTACTTATCACTCAATCTAATTATTTTTTCCATAAACTCAAGGTAAATAATTAAATTAAAGTCTAACCTATTTAACCAATCAAGGTAAGCCGTTACCTGTTTCATCAATCAAAGTTTTCAATTACCCGTTTCCACTGGCGTAAACTTGTCCAAAATATTGGGAGGGGCATGGGGTCTAGACCAGAAGTGCAAAAAAACAAGTTTTTTCAAGATGAAACATTGTTTTTTATTGTTTTTTCCCGTTTTTTTGGGGTTTTATGGTTTTTGTTGTTTTGGTTGTTTTTAAGATTTTCGGATTTTGGATCATAAAAATCAAGAAAAATGGCATGAACAAGAGCTCCAACTCAGTTTAATTCAGTTGCGATTTCCGAAAATTGAAAACCAGTAAATCAATGTTATTAAAATAACATCTACAAAAATTAGAAATTAAGTTAAAAAACAAAACAAAAAAAACAATTTGGTGGTTTTCTTTTTCTTTTTTTGTTTAAAACCAAAATCAGAAAAAAACTTTTTCACCTTTGGTCTGGACAATCAGCGAGCCTCAGAGGCTTCCGGTGTTATGTTAATGCGTATGAAATGGGGCGTTTTTGTTTACGTGTAAATTTGTTTCATATTGAAGATATTGAAGATATAAATAAATCTTTGTTTTCATTGTGAATTTCTGATAGTATTTCAGTTCTGTGTCTCTATTTTTCTGTTTCTGAAGAAATTTGACTATATTGAAACATAATATTTTAATATTTTAAGAAATTATCCTCTCGATTTGTGGGGGCATTTCCCCGGCTCCCCAATTATTGGGGGGGGGGGCACGTGCCCCGGCTGCCCCCATAGTCTACGCCTATGCCCGTTTCACATGGCTCTTATTTTTCACAGGTGCATCACTTAAATCACAGTAACACAACACAATACCACTCCAATTGATGTGACCCTCTTTCCAACTTCAGAAGTGCACGCACTACCATACAACAGAACATCGATTTTCCTCAGCACATGTGTGCGAAGGACTAGAATCTAGATCAAGGTCGTATACACGTTGTAGGTTTTAATTTTAGCCCATACTACCTGCGTGACAGGACGAGCGCTACAACCGGTCACCTACCATGCACCCAAAGTAATGCCCCATTCATTTAATCAAGGCAGTTCTTTTTCTGTTTGAACATTCTTAAGTACTATCTTACTTGTATCATCAATTGCATTACCTGTTTGGCCAATTTAAAGTAATTTCTTACTTGTATTAGTATTATCAGTGTGGGTACTGTTACTACCTGTTTGACCAATCTAAGTAATTTCTTACTTGTAGCATCAGTCAGGTTACTGTATTTACCTGTTTGACCTGGCTTGTACAGCGCTTTGTCCGTCTGAACGAATATCGACAGCGTTTTTCGTGTGATGGACACAGAGTGGGAATCGTTGAAAACAAGACCACCTGTTCCCTCGACATAGAAAGTGTACGTTGCCTCAGGTACATCGTCAGGTACCTAAATAACAAATAAATCTAACTTGCCACCATAGTACTCAAGTACCCCTAAATAGTAATTGTGAAGGTGGTGTCTGTTCACGATCACTTATAAAAGTGGTGGGAATCGGAAAAGACCGTTGTTTGGCCAGCGCTAAACCATGTGTCAATGGATGTCAATGATTACCGAGTGTCTGTTGTATGACTCTATGCGGTGTCGCTGTCATCAATATTTTAGCAGCTGTGAAACAGAACGTAAACATGTACTTTTTTTATCTGCGAGTGATTTTAAAGTGGTTACATCAGCATACTAAATTCGAATATAGGGAGGGGATGGAGGAAGAAGAGGGAGGGAGAATCATGGAAGGGAGAGGGTAAGGAGAGGGTAGGGAGGAGGGGATTGGTTACCACCAGGTTTTGGGGCAAAGCTACGCCCTGGACAGTAGATAAAGTAAAGCTTCTTTATGCGAAAATGGAGGCGTTATTAATTTATTATTCTTTTCTCAGACTTGACGCTGGTAGTGGACGACAGATAAGATCTTGGACACAGGGCCAGCGCCTCTCAGTTTATTTCCCAGCTTACGTCGGTACCAAAGTATACTGCTTGACGATCGATATAAGTGCGTTTGTCCCTGCGTCTTTCCCTCCCCTCCATACCTCCATCCATCCATCCATCCATCCATCCATCCATCCATCCATCCATCCATCCATCCATCCATCCATCCATCCATCCATCCATCCATCCATCCATCCATCCATCCATCCATCCATCCATCCATCCATCCATCCATCCATCCATCCATCCATCCATCCATCCATCCATCCATCCATCCATCCATCCATCCATCCATCCATCCATCCATCCATCCATCCATCCATCCATCCATCCATCCATCCATCCATCCATCCATCCATCCATCCATCCATCCATCCATCCATCCATCCATCCACCCAATCAACAAATTCGTCTATAGTTCTGTTGTTAAAGTTACAACGATCGTTTCTCTATCAGTAAACAAAAACGGATTTTGGGCTGTACTTAAGTGAACTTTGATTATTTCAGAGATAGTTTAGAAAGAGTTGCATGACATGTATACATGTGCTGGATTTCATGCAATCTCGTGCTTTAGATTGCCTTAATAGCTGACACTATCTAAGGTATCTGAAGGCATATTTCACCCAATACATTTCGCCCCAGCACAAAATGTATTTATGGTAGATTCTGTTTAACAAACGCTGTGTCATAACAAAGATAATCAGCGTCGTCATCCTCATTTCTCCTGGACTTGGATTTGCACCATTCGAAAATAAGCCTACGACAGTGGCCAAGTTCATAAATGTCTATCACCTTGCACCAGTTGAACTTATGCATAGTAAGCACATTAAACTATTAAAGAGATGAAAAAGTACATCGCTACCTGTAGTGAAATCATCTTCGTAGCACCTGAAAAACACAAAATATATTGGCTAACTATGGGAGATTTAAATTTACAACAGAAGATTGAGAGACTTGTTAATTGGACAGATAAGGATAGATGAATGGATTAACGAACGGATAGGCGGATGGATGGATAGGTAGGTATGGATATATGAATATATATTTGCGTGTATGTTTGTCATGTCGAAATAAAAAGGGGAGTTCGTTACAGTATGTCGATTGGAAAGTACGTAGATAGATTATACTTTTGCGCCTGAGAATACTCTTACAGTACAACTATGCGTGTCAGGTAAATTAAGCCACTATACCCACTAGCGTCGATCTTGTTTGACAGGTGGGGGGGGACAATTTTGAACTAATCCGGTCAAAAAGAGGTCAAAACATTTGTTTCTCGCTCGCGCGCGAAAAAATATGTTGACCTTTTTTGGGTGTTTCTTCAATTCTTCAAAATGTGGGGGACAAATGTGTGGCGTGTGCCCCCCACTCTTAAAGGTGGGGTGTCTTCCCCTCGACCCCGCCCATGACTATACCTGATTCCAGAATTGCTTGGCTGTCGACCAGGGCGGTCTCTTCTGTCTGCAGACGAAGCGTGAGGAGGACAGGTAACGTCACATCGTAAACGGTGGCCGTTACGTTGTAGACAGTAGACACGCGGAAGGCTTTCGGGGCGAGAATCGAGTAGTGCCTACGATTAAGAGCAGTTCGAGAACGGGTCATTACCCTAATACAAAATCTAATGTAATGCATTTTGATGTATTGTATTGTATTGTATATGGACATTTATAAAGCGCCTCTCGCGGTATAGACCATTCAGAGGCGCTCCCAGTGCGCGAGACCCCGAGAGAAAAATCAGGATTTAAGGTGAGAAAAGGAAGAAGCAACGCTACCAGAGAGAATTGTGGTGCGGACAGAAGGACGAAGTCGGTTGTAAAGTGAGGGACCTATGCAGGCAAAGGATCTGGACTGAGCCATAGTTGTCCTGACACGAGGAACTAAGAGGTCAAGACGATCAGAAGATGTCATTTAGTGTAATAAATTAACTTTGTAATTTAGTGTAATAAATTTTAGTCAAGTCATGCCTAGTCAAGTGCAATCTAACATTGTATAGTTTTAATCCAACCAATCTAGCTGGTGAAGAATTCTGTAGTCCATTGTCACCTCATTCTGATTCACAAGTCTTTCGACAGAAGCACTCATGGTCCACGAAGTCCCGGAAGTCGAAAGACATACTACCATCCTTTACCTCACCGTACCTTCTCTTTTCTTCCCTCATCTTACTTCATATAACATCACCTATCCATACATTACCTGATATTTCATATTACATAACCTTTCCATATAATTATTATCTTACTTCATATCACATTAGGCCTACCTTTTCAAACATCACTCTGCTTCATGCCTTAGCTTCATATGCCTTTTCTTACATCTTATTTACCTTATTTTGCTTTATGTAACTTACCTAACTTTACCTTACGTTTCTTGCCTGGCCTCCATGTTTACCTAACATGCAACTAATCCTCAAATACTCCGCGGCACATGTCATTCATGTAACTCAACGAGGATCTCAACATCAGATGAATTATAACGAATTTACATGCGACTGCGACCAGCTGACGGTCGAATTCACGCATGCTGGCCTACAACTGTTGGTGTTCCGTCATGCTTGACATGACAGAATAGCTGTTGTCCTTTGCGAATAGATGCGGCATTCATAGCCACAACTTTGTTTACCCATAATATATATATATATATATAAACATGTCTGTCTGTCTGTCTCACTGTATAATGTGTATGTGTATGTGTATGTATGTGTGTATGTACATGTATGTATGTATTATGCATGTATGTATGAACGTTATCTTATACCTCACCTTGGGAGCAAAGATATTTTATCTTAACCGATAGTTTCTGTTTAACGACACTGTTTTCGTAAGAAAGCTGAGAAGCTTTGTCCTCCTTGTTTATCCAGCCTTGGAACTGGCACCACCAAAAGACAACAGTAGCCACTGTTTACCTTAACCCAAGATGACTTTGCGGAGTTAGAAGCATTTTAAGCCTTAAAAGAGGTGAAGAAAATATCAGCAAGCAGCCTTCTGAAACTGAGTTTAGTAAGAGTATGCCTATCATCCCGTGCGTTTAAAGACGTTTTACACCTCCAAAAGACACTGACTTCGACATAACCTGACACGATAACCTATCTAAATGGCGAAATCTCTTGAAATATCTGCTTAACGACGCCGTGTCATAATGAAAATCTTTAACATCTCCCTACTCCTTTTCCTTTACAATTTTTTTACTGTTTGATAACGTTCATATAACGACGCCGTCATACCAAAGATGACTGGCGTCGAACATTTTTATTTTCTTCTATTTATTTTAAAAAAATTTGTCCTACGCGAGGCTTAGTTATAATTGTGGACTTATCGAAAAAATGTTTAAAATTTTTCGCCCGTTATGCACGTCGCACGTTTTACACGACACTCCAACACGAGGAGATTTGTATTTCGACCCACTCAGCGAGACGGATAAATCACGCAGAGTATTCAGTTCACGAAACAGAACCACCTGTTTACTTACATCGTGTCCTTCTGGGCCGATCCAGTCCCGAGAAACGGGAGGACGAGAAGTGTGCTTAGGATAAGCTTCAGCAACATTGTGGCGCCTCTAGTGATCGACCGAACACCTGTTGTTCACGCTGCAAATGAGAACAGACACAGCGAAGTAAGTAAGTTAGTAAGTATCCTTATCGTAACCGCAAGCATAATCTTCAGGATATTACAGCACCAGAAAAAGCTGAGTCGCGGGAAGCAGCTCATTCACTGGCGCTCAGTAAAAAAAATCGATAGGTAGGTAGGGTTAAAAAGGGTTCCAGATGAAGATCCAAAGGCGTCTGGCAGGCGGATAGTCAGACGGCTAATGTGGATTGTGCTCAGAACTGCAGCACGATGTGGTTGATTTGTGAATAACTGGGGAAGATAAGAGGGATTGGAAGACTGAAGTGTGTTGCAGGTAAGTGATAAGACTTCGTATTCTATTCGTTCAGGTAGACCTATTTTTGGCCAGCGGAGTGCTTTGAGAACAGAAGTGAAGCGACGGGTTTGTGGGTTTTACTGACAACACGAGCGAGAGCATTTTGGATAGCTTAATTTGCGTCTGACAAGTGCACTTGCATTACAGTGCATAGATCGATTGCACACAAATTCAGAATAGATCATCATACGCAATATGGCTAATGTAGAAAAAAGACCGGGAGGTTGAACATTTTATCCGTATTTTGCAAACTGATGTCAACAAAATTTGAAAGCAGCTGATTTAAACGCTAGCAGATTTGCAAGTCAGACTCGATTCAAAATCAATGCCTTTGTTGAGTAAATAAAAAAATGCATGTATGATACACCATGGAAATTTCTTCTCTTTGTCAGAGACTCAGAGTCAAATACTACTAAATCACACTAACACAACTGATGGGTAGGAAACGCCCCTGGGATGTGCGATGAAGACTTAACTGTGGAAATCTTAAGATAGACTATGGGTTGAACTCCCAACCCCGCCAATTCCACCCTGATTATAGTGCAAATACGTGTAGGCCTACAAGAGACAGATATGCACAACTAAATACAGCATTAAACATGGTAACATGGGTGTTCTCTTTTGCGAAGGGAGTACTTTCTACTCACGAAGAGATGATAGGAGTTGATGAAAGTAGTGGCCTGGTGACTGCGATTTCTGGCAGATCTTAAGCTTCCTGTCTGCTCGAGTAATAATTAGCTCTTCTGCAACATAGTTCTTCTCGCAAATTTGCCACATGTGAGCGTTTTTAGTTGTATTAAAGCGCACAGGAGCATACTTGAAAGAATTATTTCTTGCAACTGGCGTCCAGCTTAGCGATATTTAGACCCTCTCTATTCTTAGGCGATTGAGAAGAAAGTATCTGTGGTTGCTGAGACTGAGAACATAATTATTAACATAGTTTGAAACAGAAAGGTTAATCTGCCGCGTGTTTAATTAATTATTCGTCGCTTGTATTGTTTTTGTGTTTTGTATTGCGTGGCTGTCTCGAGCTAGGCGATGTATAATCGCCCACGGTTCCCCGTCCGCCGGTCGGGTTTATTCCGAGCAAAAATTTCCTTCCAGTACTTCATAATTGTTGGCCCACTTTATCTTTCAGTACTCACGTGTCACCCGTAAGCTGAAGATGTTATTCCTTCTAGATTAAATTAGGTCACGTTTTAAAACATGTTGTGTGGTGTGAGTCGATCGCAGCTCGTTTTAAAAATCTGATCGATATGAGCCATATTGATGTGGGTGTTTCTGGTCTGGAGAATGAGATTTGTGCGCAGTTACTCGGTCTCTGCAGTTTCGAATGCTTCTCCTTTGTGGTGTGTAATTCATAGCTTGGAATAGGTGTGGAATGGAATTTAGCGCCGTTGAATAAGCTGGTCTCCCTGATGTGGGTTTTACATGGCGCTGAGAAATTTCAGAGATTTACATTACATAGGCAAATTCCTTCAATCATGTTCCAAACACAGTTTTATCACTTAAGCAAGGCCATTTTATCCACTAGGCACAGTAGGCACTGTGCCTAGGGCCTACGAAACTTTCAGGGGCCTACGAAAGTCTGAAAATCTGACGTTGAGATATTGAATGATTGATCCGGAAATGGAAAACGGAAAATTGCAAATAACAGCAACTTAAAGTTTTCAAATTAAATAACTTTTGTACTGAAACAGTTAAAGTTAAGCTAATGTGAATGCGTTTAGCTTCAATGCAAAGTTGGCAGTTGAATTGAGGTCTAGGAATGCAAGAGTGCCTGGGGCCTACGACGACCTTAAAACGGCCCTGCACTTAAGCTGCATCTACTGTTGTTGTCTGAAACTAAAAACGCCTCGTTCGTTTCAAAAGCACGGTTAGATTCACTATAAGTGTTTTGGCCTTCGTTGTATTGCACACATGTATAGAGGATCATCTGCACCCGTTAAGCATTGGCATGGCATTTGTTTCTGCTGTTTCTTTGGGCTGGTGATATTAAAACAAATTTGGTACCTGTCAGGTTGAAAAACCTGAACAACGGGAACAACTTAACATTTGCTCCATCCGGAAAAATTCTGCAGCTCTATATGGCTTGTGCGCATTCCTTGCACGGACTTGCTCTTAATAAAATTTGAATTAAGGAAGTTAGTAAGTAATTTTTATTAGCGAAAGACAATCGCCCACACTATGCAACAACATTGCCTATTATAATGAAAATGTAGCAGAACGTCAGTAGAAAACCAATGCAATATTAACAGCGTTAAGGTTAACCGATTGGAAATCCTTGCAAACTTATTAAAACCAGCATTATCACAATTTTTGTATTTATACCGTCAGCGAATGATGAAGGATTTTATGCAGCAAGTCCCTTTTAAAAAACTAATAAAGTTGTTGAGCGCACACTGCTGCATTGTTTTAACTCTGCTATTTCTGAAGCTAGGCGATGCAGAAGTCAGCTGGAGCGTTGGTGGCGCTTCTCTCGTCTTTTATGAACCAATATTAAGTTTAAACAACGTACACACTTGTACGAAAACTTGTTCATTTGCCAAGTCTGCGTAATTAATCATTGAGATCTCTGCATCACCTAGGGCTAGGTTTTAATAACTTAACAAATCACTGCATCGTGATAAGTTGCATTTGGCTCCTGTTATGCACTGGGCTGATTGAAATCTTGTTCATCTGCCAAGGCTGCATATTTAATTAATTTAATCATTAAGATCTCTGCTTCATCCATAGGGTCAGATGGGTGGCTTTAATAACTCAATAAACTACTGCATCATGATTATAAGTTAAAAGTGGCTCATATTATGATGTCGGTGGCCATAGGCGTAGCTACATGGAGGCAAGAGGAGGCATTTGCCTCCTCTTGGTTTTGCGAATTTTTAAATTCTTCATGGGTTATAGCCCTGAGTTCTGAAGTACACCCCAGGAGAGGTGGATTTTGCCTCCTCTTGATTTGTGTCTCTTTAGTTCACGAGAAGAAAGTCCTCGAATGTGTTAATGACTAAAAAAAAGGTCATCAACTTATTGCGTGACGAAATTTACTTTTCTCGTGTAGAAATTCTCAGAGCAAAATTCTTAAATTCTCAGAAGTTTTCGGACGCTGAAAAATTTTCCCCTCACCTCTGAAACAAGATCGCCGCCACTGCATAAAAGTTTAGACAAGCAGTAGTTGCCTCCTCTTGAATTGAAGTCTGGCTACGCCCCTGTAGGTGGCCATTATGTAGCCTTGCCAAAATAATTTATTCGTAACTTTTGGCAGATAAAATTTCGGGTATCAACTAAAAATTGACTGTACAGCTGAATCTGATTAATCTGTCTATCATAAATATCTATGTTCTGTTTTGGACTACGTCAATCAGACGTTCGTAGACACGTTTTCCTCACTTAACAAAAGCCATTTCTTTGACACTGTTCATTCATCTCCTCTCAAAGAGTGCCATATTTGTCAGGATATCTCTGGCAAATGCATTGGTTTGCAGTCGCCTGGATTACTGTAACTCACTTATGTTATTGCGAAGTAAAATTCGTGAAAGCTCCAGGTGGTTCAGAACATTTTAGCTACATGTAGAGTCAAAATGAACTCATCAAAATATGAGCACATTCCTTCTGCACTTAAATCATTGCATTGCCTTCTGTTCAGCAGAGGTTCTCTTTAAAATGGGGCTTATGCATTAAATAACACTGAACTTTAGTCAACCACAGTATTTAAAATCGTAATCGTATCCTGCAAACTTCTAAAGCGACACTCGAAGGCCAAGCGCTGGGCACCAGTTTGTTCATGAGCGTTACGTCAAATCAGAGTGGTTTTCCACAGAGTAGTCCAAATGAGGTCCGAGTCCAGTTTCCAGGAGGCCAAATGAAATCAGAGGGGGTTTCCAGAGAGTAGTTCAAAAGTGGTCCGAGTCCGATTTCCAGAAGGCCAAATCAAATCAGAGAGGGTTTTCTAGAAAGTAGTCCAATAGAAGTTGGAGTCCGGTTTCCAGAAGGTCAAATCAAATCAGAGGGAGTTTTCCAGAGCGTAGTCCAAAAGAGGTCCGAGTCCGGTTTCCAGGGGTCCAGATCAAGAGAGGAAGCAGAGCAGCTGTCAAGGCAGGTGTCGTTTAGGGCGAGAATAATTTGAAGGCGGAGGATCAGACGAGTCAGGGTATTGCAATATTACGAAGCGCACAAATTTACGAAGCCCAGATATTGTCAAAAAACAACTTTAAGCTCAAAGTACAAAACGCCTAACTGGTACTCACGGTCTAGTTCTAGGCCTTCACAGCCGACGGCAAACGCATGAAGATGTGCAGGTAACGATCGTCTGCGTAAACCCTCTGCAACCTAAATACAAACTGCACGGCCCTCGCCTGGCCGGTCGTATTTATAGGCCTACACTGCATA
>OY744608.1:9151602-9381602 GCA_963556255.1 Allolobophora icterica
AATGTTGCTTTTGCTGGCTCGCCACAGCGCAGTAACCTATCAAACATATTCTGGTCGTCATCAACGCTGCTGCTTGTCTTAATTTAAAAATGTTTGACCACATTGACAATTTAATGGAAAAACATGATGTAAGATCAGCTTCATTGGCTCAGGGTCGGTGACCGCGTAACGTTCAAACTTTTCCTTATGATGTACAAATGTCTTAACAGCTGCCGCGCACCACCTTACTTCCCAAACCGCTGCTTTCGGACGACCCTAATCTACTGCGATCACCAAAGCCTGCCGATTCATTTGCGCCAGCAACTAAGAAAGAATGGGCGGTCGGGCCTTTCGGGTAGCTGGCCCATGTGCCTGGAACAGTCTTCTTGCATCTATTACGGAGGCCAAAAGGCTTCGTGTTGTTAGAAAACAGTTTAAAATCTATTTATATGTACCATGTAACTCAGCACTTGCAGTGGTAGTTAACATTAAAGCACCCTAGAAGTAGCTTTCTACTGACGATGCTATATAAATGGTCGTAATTACAATTGCAGTGTATGCTAACTAGATGATCTGTTTCATTCAAATCTAATCAAGGGCGTCTACAGATACATTTTCATGATGCATGTACATGTATTGCGTGTTCTGATTTTGCTCAGTAACGTAAGGAATTGCTTTCCTGATTCTGGAACAGGTTTCCTTCCATGCTATCTGTGGAATGTTCCTCATTTCATTTCCATGCCTCTATTTCGCAAGCGGTTGAAGATCGTGGTCTTGTATGTTCAGGTTCCGCCCTTTACTAGCACCCCAGGGTGGTCCCTTCTTCGCTTCTTCTAGACCAGTGTTTTGTCTCCCTTTGTCGAAGAGATATGTTTCTTTAGTTAGTTTTCATGTACGGTTATTTTTCTTCGTGAATTTTGGCTGGTTATTGCTGGCGTGTGAGGTTGACAACATCTTGTTCGCACGTGTGAGTTAAATCGTGAATGTAGGCCCACATAGGCTAAAGCGTAGGCAACAAATTGTTAACCTAGAGATGGTGTAAAATTCCATAGCAAAACCATTAAACATATATGTAAAGATTTATATATGTATATGTAGATTTATATTTATATGTAGGCCTATATATCAGAGGTCGGCAAACTTTTCGCACATTGGGCCACATTAAGCGCAAAAAATTCGGAGAGCGGGGCAGCAAATTTTAAACTTTTAATAACGACTAAAATCAAAAGTTTACTTATTTAAAATTAAATATACTTTGGCTGTCACTATTGAGATGTATGCAAAATGCATTCCCATAATCCGGAGTGAATGCACAAGTTTAGATCTATAGGCTACTTGGATTATCTTGTTTATCTTCATAGTTGAAAATGTTTGTTCACAGTGTAGTCTCAGTGGATTCGAGTAACACAAACATTTTTAAAGCAAACGTTTGTAGATTTGGGAAATTTTCTCCTCTGAGAGAAGAAAAGAATGTTATTGGGTCTGATCCACTGAACTGCACTTTGAAAATAATGTCACTTTGTAAAACTCCAGTTGTTTTATTATTGAAAGACATTAAATTTTAAAACTCGCAAATCGTAAAAGGATGACTGCGCGAAAGTGAGGGCAAATCGACAGGGTTAATACTGAGAAGACAGTGCTCGGGACTATCGTCTATAAAGTACTCTCGGGATGAAATTTCGATTTTCCTTCTTCGGTAGTTCAAAGTTATGTGGGCGCGTCTGTAGGTTGTAGCTTCGAACAATCATCGGCGGAAAGAGATTGCGAAGGACATGGTACATATTCCTACTCACTGCCTGTAGCAACCGGCCCTCTGCCTCTGCCACCAACTCTTCCATGGTGGGAAATTCAATGGGTAAGAAGCCAATGCACTTCGTTTTAGAAATTAATCTCTCAAATTTCGAGCGCTCTGCCGCGGTGCTGTTGTCCCACCACGCAGAGGTGGCATAAAGCATGTAAGCCACAGTGGTGGATTGATCTTGTGGAAAGCCGTTGCCGGCATCTCCCAAAACGAGCGCATTACAACACATTCTGAATCGATATGGACGTCTGGACCACCATGTGCTAAGAAGGTAGAACGCAACAGTCGATCGAGTCCTACAAGTATGTTACGATAAGACGCCGTCGTCTCTCTGCTTCTCCGTCGAATAATTTTAACGCCGATCAATGAAAACGCTCAATTTAAGTGTTTCTAAATTATTTGTTTTTCTTATTCAGTTCAACAGCATCTGGAGGTAACACCGGCGGCTGACATCGTATCATACATCAAAAATCGCAAAAACAGCATGCACAGTAATCTGTTCATGTATGTATGCTTGTATGTATGCAGGGGCGGATCCAGAAGGTCTGTCAGAGGGGGGGGGCAAACATTTTTTACATGCCAACCATCTTCTGGGAGAGGAATCAGTCCACCAACCGACCACCGAAAAACGTTTTGGGAATTCATCTCCCAAAAAGTTGATGACCTTTTTTAGTCATTGCCTCTTTGATGTATTTTAAGTATACAGGGGGCCACGTCCTCTCTGCATTTGACTCATTCACGCCTACGGGGGGGGGGGTGAGTAAACATCATAAAACGCCTGTATAAATACAAGAAAATTTTCAAATGGGGGGCCATGGCCGGATTGGCCCCTCTGGATCCGCCCCTGTATGTATGTATGTGCGTGTGTATTTGTCCAGAAGACGCTTACTATAGCGCAGGCCCGTAACCAGAGGCAAATTCGGCCCCTGCCCTCACCTCCTGTCCTCTCCGCTTCCCTATCTTACGTCCCCTCACTTTAGTCACTTATTGTCCCGTCCCGCTCGCATCCTAACCCCTTCCCCTTCCCAAACCCTCCCCATCCCTCCCCAGCCCTTCCCTTTAAGATGAATTGTGGGGGTCCGGGGAAATTTTAAAATACTGTAGATGCTTGTATGTGAGCTTTAGAACATTTTAAAGCCAGTAAAAGCAGCAAAAGAAGCAGGATTTTGTCAGTCTTGTTGTCCTCGAGACCAAGGTCTTGGTCTCGAGTGCGCTCGAGTTCGTTTTTAAAAGTCTTGGTCTTGGTCTTGAGGTTCAAGGTCTTAGTCTTGGTCTTGGTCTTGAGGTTCAAGGTCTTGGTCTTGGTCTTGGTCTTGAGGTTCAAAGTCTTGGTCTTGGTTTTGCAAGACCAAGACCAAGACCGACTGAATTTAAAATTTTTCCGCAGCCATTGCGGTCAATAACGGTTTTAAAAAGGCTCACAATTTATACATTTAAATCCAGTGCTTGAAAAGCTACTGTGTGTGCCAGCGACTTCAGCACCTATGAAAAGTAGGTCAAGCCAAAATCGGTAGGAAGATAGATTTCCATACATCGAAATTGGTTCAAATCTATCTATCTCCGGCTCATCATGGAAAGAAACATGACAACCACACACGATTTAGACATGTAAATGATCTCTTTTTACATGGCGAAATTTTTATGAGGCCCCACAAGACACGTCTTGGTCAGAAAATTCTGAGCGAATTGGTTTTTATAAAATGCAACCGGTGTAGCGATTTCAGATTACCCCCATTTCACATTACCCCCCCCCGGTAACTTGAAATCGCGTTCAGATTACCGGGGGGTAATCTGAAATCGATTTCATATTACCCCCTACGATTTCAGATTACCCCCTCAAATTAGTGGGGCCCATTTTCGATTATCTTAGATATTACTAATAACCGAGTCGTGGCCTATAGAGAGAGCGACGTGTTCAAATATGGAGTCACAATAGGTTTTCTATTATTTAATACGAGAGAACACGCTTCAGACAATAATAACCAAAAAGTTTATCGTTTCTGATCTGTCGAAAGTCCCTCCCTTTTCCGTTTCTCCTCCAAGCCAGTTTTTCCCGTCTCACGACCCCAGTCTGTTTCCCTCCACTCCCCCACCCTCCCCTCTTCCACGCTCCCTTGTGTCGCCCCAATAGGCCTGCCGAACCGGCTCCACACCCGGTAGGGTAGAATGCAGGTCGGAAGGCAGAGAGCCGCTCATCGTGCACCCGACTCGGCCGGTGTCTGATTTCCTCGGCTCTGTAGCGGTTGTGGCGACCGGGTGGATGGAGGTGGGGTCCTTTGAGGCATCTGCTGTGGGTTGCTTCTGTTATGGCGAAGACGGGAGACGAAGCCGTGACATTGATGTTTTCACAATAGTAAGTAAGTATCACACTAGGTGATAGAACTGGTAAATGAAAGTGTGTTTTGAGGGTATTACGACTTTAAATATTGTTGGAACATTGCTGAATACTATTAGGATAATATTACTTGGGAATCATCTGGAAAACATGTACTTAATTTGATTAATAAATCTGTGGGCTGAGATTGATTTATATGTTAATAGTGTTTATACTGCTACTTTGTAAGTAGGTGGCGCTGTAGTGTCTCATTCACAACACAGATTACCGGTAACTGCACATGGCTTTATATTATAATAATGAAAATTAATGTCATCATCCGATTATAGTACAGTACAGAGTTATTTATGAAGTTATAAATAGGCTAATATGGATGTCATAATGAGACTTTTTTTGCGTACGTACATTTAGTCGAGACCCCCCCTCCCCCCCCATACGCACCCGTACGCAAAATCGCATAAATCGCGGACCCCCCCCCCCTCCCCCCTCAGTGCGTACGTACTATGTGGATGGCCCCTTACTAGTGACGAATTACGCCGCATTATCCTTTCATCGCCACCCAAGTCTTGCGAACTGGATCCTATTCCCACCTTCTTACTCCAGGAATTCATTGATATCCTGCTCCCCCTTCTCACAACACTCTGTAATCGCTCTCTTCAGGAATGCGACTTACCACCGACGCAGAAGAGATCAATCCTGATTCCTGCCTTAAAGAGTGATAGTCTGGATCCGGATGTCCCTACAAATTACAGACCGATAGCAAATGTCACCTTTCTCTCTAAAATCATCGAAAAAGTCGTCGCTATGCAGCTCGTCGCTTACTTAGAGAAGAATAATCTTCTGCCGTCAAGTCAATCGGGTTTCAGGAGATTCCATTCAACTGAGACACTCCTGCTTCGGCTTCTCTCAGACATCTACGGAGCGATTGACATGGCCCAACTCACACTACTAGCACTCTTTGATGTCAGTGCTGCATTCGACACTGTAGACCATGAGATCTTGTTAGAACGGTTGCGTGTTTCGTTTGGCCTTTCTGGAGACTTTTATGAATGGATAAACTCATTCCTTTATGAACGTTCCCTCTGTGTGATCCATGGCACCACTAGGTCCTCATGGGTCCCTGCACGGTACGGGTTGCCCCAAGGCTCCGTTCTAGGACCTATTTTATACATCATCTACACTTCTGGTCTTTCGACGCTGCACATGCAGTTCTGAGTCAGCAATATGCTGATGATGTCCAAGCATACATGCATTGCCTCTCTACCAATGCCATTCCAACAGTCCGGGTTACGAGTGGGACTTTAGATGCCATGGAAGCGTGGATGTCGTCAAATCGACTACGCTTGAACCCGTCCAAAAGCAAATTTATTTGGCTAGGCACGCGACAGCAACTCGCTAAACTTGACCTCACTGCTCTTGCAATTGAATTCCCCAACTATGCCTTCTCAACTCTTGTCCGTGATCTTGGTGTTTGGCTTGACCAGGAGCTTACTTTTGCTCCACAAATACACCGTCTTACTAGGGACTGCTACTACCAGCTGCGCCAGCTTCGCACTGTTACTCGTTCGCTAACGCCCAGTGCCACTGCTACACTGGTTCACTCCTTCGTCACAGCGCGCCTTGATTACTGCTCATCGCTTTATTTTGGTCTTCCATCTAGTCGCATAGTGTTTTTACAGCGAGTTCTGCGCTCTGCAGCCCGTCTCACTGGGCATATTCCTAAACATGGCCAAGTCTCTAGATATATGCTGGAGGTCCTTCACTGGCTTCCTATGCGCTTACGCATAGAATATAGGATCGCTGCCTTAGTATGGCGATGTTGTCAGGGCCCTGCCCCTGCTTACCTTCGAGAGCTATGCTGCACAGTTTCAGGTATCCAAGGCCGACGTTCCCTTCGCTCAGCGGGAAAAGGGGTACTTTTAGTTCCATTTGCTCGTTCCACGACTATGCAAAGTCGAGCTTTTTCAGTGGTGGGCCCGGTAGTCTGGAATAGACTTCCCTTAGAGCTCCGCATGTGCCCTGGTGTCACCCCTGGCATATTTCTTGCAAAACTTAAAACTGTCTTATATGAACGTGCTGGTGTCGGGAGCGCCTCTGAGTAGTTCCATTGAAGAGGCGCTATATAAATCTTCGAATGAATGAATGAATGAATGAATGAATGAATATGCATATACATATGCTGTAGGCATACATACATAGATTAATCTTTAAGGTGAAAAGTAGATTTATATATAAGATTAAACTTATTTATGTGAAGTTTTTGAACAATTTTTTAATCACTATAGTTAAAATGAAATTAAATTTGGCAATGCTTTATAAACGAGGATGCATTTTGCTTTCACTAAGATAAAATTTAAAAATGGACAAAATATTGAAATTTTGCATTTTTATATATTTTGCCTGAAGACAAACTTCTATCTATGTTAAACACATTCAGTAAAAGTCACTCTTCACAAAATGTGTGTAGGCTGTTCAAGAAATAAGGTCCAAAATAGAGTACGACCATGCGTAAGCTGAGTGCAGCTGGAAGCTCCATTGTTAAAGCTGTCGCTATACCAAAATTTAGAGGGCGGAGCTCTCTGCTACAGAACTAATCAAAGTGGATCAATTTAGGGATATTGGATTCATTAATGTATCAAACTGGTTACTATGATTAAAGAAAATTGAAGTGCCGCTAAAACTGGCTAGGTTGCCGTGATGACTAGTGGTATAAAAACTACATAATGCTGACCAATCCACCAATCTAAGTACACGTATGCATGTAGACGTACAATCGTAATCGTAATAGTAATCTCCAAACTTCTAAAGCGCCACTCGAAGGCCAAGCGCAGGACACCAGCCTATTCACGAGCGCTACGTCAGATCAGAGGGGGTTTCCAGAGAGTAGTCCAAAAGAGGTCCAAGTCCGATATCCAGGAAGCCAAACCAAATCAAAGGGGGTTTCCAGAAAGTAGTCCAAAAGAGTTCCAAGTCCGATTTCCAGGGTACCAGGTCAGGAGAGGCAGAGCAGCTGTCAAGGCGGGTGTCGTTTACGGCGAGAATAATTGGAAGGCGGAGGATCAGATGAGTCAGGGTAGGAGTATTTGAAAAGGTAAGACTTCAGTTTTGAGCGGAAAGCCCGGGGGTCATAGATAGAGGAACAAGAGGAGGAGGATGAAGGACGGGTTGCAATTATGATGGAGGCACTGATAAACTGCGGAATTCAGGGGGGAAGATCATTCCAGAGGCGTGGTGCTGTGATGGTAATGGCTCGGTTGGAGAACTTGAGGTGAGTAGTGACTGGGGGTCGAGAAAGACTGACATAGGACGATGATCGGGTGGAGCGGGTTGTCTGAATGGTGAAGAGATCACGAAGGTACTTGGGCTGGGAATATTGTAAGGAGTTGTAGGTTAGTGATAGGACTTTGTAGTACAACGTACATTATGCATGCATACATACTTTACACAATGTACACATACATAGTACGTTATGCATACATATATACAATACATACATACTTGTATGCATACATTACATTACATCAGCTCTGGATGCCAATCCATTGGTCTGTCGGTTCTGCGTGTCTGTGGGAGTTTGCCAGTGTTGACTTCTAGATATCTGAGCGCTGGTCGTTGCTGGTTATTTTATCGCTAACATCAGTTAGGTTGGCACAGGCAGCGATTTGTGTGGTAATAAAAACGTCATAGTAAGTGTCTAGATACATACATCCAGGCATACCAACGCACACGCATTCACACATACGTATATCTATGATTAAGCAAAGTGACATGTGTTCACAGTGTCCAGTGTCCAGTGTCTGCAACAGAACGTGAGAATGAGGCCATGTGCCCAAATTTGTATAAAACTGCCATGTCCACATATTGCTACAAACAAAAACTAGGGGGATGCAGCTGAAGAAATTTAAATTATTTTTAAAACGTTACTTGAGTCCTAGCAAGTTAATTATATTAGAAAATGAATTTACTTTTCAGGTTCCAATTTTACTCATGCACAGCGACTTGGTAAGATTCAAAAACAACAGAGCTGTGGTATAATTATGGATATCGCTGCTATGAATGGCAAAGTATACATCATATATGCGAATAAACATACTTTGTTCGTACACAGCAGCAGTAGTCCATTCCAAGAAGAAAAACGGATAAAAGTTAACGGAATGAAAGATCCGCATTGCATTTCAGCATATGCTGAAAAGAATTGTTTATTTATAAGCGACGGTGAATCCTCTTCGTCTATTTGTATCTGGAGAGTGAAAGATGGCGATGAAGTTGTCTGCGAAAAATTCTTGGAAGACGTCGAATGCAGCAGTCTGCCTGTTACACGCAATGGAGAATTGTTGATTGTGGACGACGATCATAAGTGTATTCATTTGTACAGATCGGATGGTCGTTGTGTCTGTTGTGTTAAGTTGCCAGCTAAACTCAAGTTTGGTGCGGCACAATATGCCGTGAAATCCCTCAGAGAAAGTTTCTATGTGAGTTATGTATGGACGACGGAATATGGCAAATTGAAAACTCTGTATGGCATGGTTTATGAAGTGTCAATGGACGGAGACATAGTGAAGACATTTGGCGGGAGAGCAGGACGTGGATCAGGACAACTGAGTGGACTTGATCTTCCTATGGAGGTGGACAAATACGGACGAGTGATTGTCGGTGACGAAGGAAATCACCGTATTCTTATGTTGGACTCAAATTTACAGTTACTAACTATTGTTCTTGACGAGGAAGATCTAAAGGACGTTTCTAACAATGCAAGGTGGTTTTGCATAGACGCCAACGCCGATCTCATATTTGCTGAAGACAGTTGGGGACATTACATCAGTATATTCAGTCTTTCACAGGTAATCTAATTAAGTCAAATCTGAATTATTCTAATCTGGATATAGTTCCAGTGTAATGTCCCATATTCATAATGCATATTCTGAACTGCCTATCGGATATTGACCGGGTTTCTCCATCTGATACGATTTTCATAACTACTGCATTCGATTGATGCGTTGTGCAACCATTTAATGGCGCTATGGAAGTTATTATTTCTAATTACAACTCGAAATAGGGCAAGTCAGTAGGCAAAGCGCTTTGAGTGACTGCATTGATACTCGCATAATCTCTCCTAAATATCAGCACACTGAGAATCAGGTACATGTATCTTACAGTTCGTACAATGTTCTTTCTTTTTCTCTCTTCAGTCAGGTATAGGCCCTACGTACCGGCGATGAGGTTTGAACAAGATGTCTCCACTTTCTCTATCTCCAGCCAGATTGGCGCAGTTCTCATGTCCACCCCTCACGTCGCATGGTCTTCCGGCACATTATCCATCCAAGTCTTCTCATGTCCACCTCGACTCCGCTTTATCTCCATTCAATTGTAGACTGTCCTGGCCGGTGTCCTGTGACAGAGTTTCCCCCTAAAAGTCTCCCCCAGAGACTATTTTTCGAAACAGATTCTCCCGGTGGATATCTTTTAGAATAAATTCGCTCCCTCGGATACTATATTCTGAAACAAAGTCTCTGGGGAGAGAATATTTCAGCCCCCGTTGAAATAAACTCTCCCCGGATACTTTAATTCAACCGAAATTCAACGCGAGATTCTGCTTTTACTTCAGCCCATTTGCTCACTTATTCTGTGGCAACTAGGCTACTATGTACATTTTTGCCGCAAGTAGAAGTAGTTTCTTTCAGATGCCCGACGACGAAATCGATCCCCCAGCGAAGCAACATGTTGATACCTTGACGGGATGCAATGTTGCTAGCGGTGGCTCGTTTGAGGCATTCGCCTTATGACAACGTGGATAGTTTCGGAGAAACTGCCTAACAGCATTTGCAATTCCAGGCCACGAAAACCGTTCGCTGGCCTTGTGTATTGTTGCATTTTTACCAAAAAAATTAATGACCACCTATTTCAATTGGATGTTTCTTCTCTTCACTCTCTACAATAACTCGAGTTCTCCTTTCTTTAGCGCCATTAGCGCAAATGTGAAGCAATTCTCTCCACTCTTGACACAGAACGAAACAGATTTCTCTCGTAGAGGACGTTTCTCATTTTAGAATAATTTTCTGCTGAATATTCTTTTTTGTTTATGTTATTAAACAACACCATATTCAGCCTTACCCATGAAACTAATTTTGAACTTTTTCACAATTAAGTAGTACTTGTTAATGCAACTTATGGCCAATATAATTATACTAATATTGAATTCGTTGAGATCATCAGCCTACGCAGAAATAAACTTGAGCTATGAATAGTTTATGGTGGTCTACACTTTACAATCAACCAATCAACTGTCTTCTAGCTTGTGTTATACCTCCGTGAGCAAATTCCAAACTAATCCGAATAATTCCGTAGTTCAACTAATACTTCACTAGTCTCTCTCAGGATTGTTCTGGCTTCATGGACTAAAATGCTGTATTTTTCTTTAATTTTTATTGGCCTATCGATACTAAATAGATTTGATTTAGCTGCAATTATTTAATGGGTAAGCTTATTGCCCATAATTCTGTGAATGATATGCCTAATCTCACCAATGAATGCCAGAAAAGCACGCTCATATCAGGAAGCCAATATAGGCCTACATAGGCCTACTGTTGTATCCAGCGTGTTGTACTGAACCGGGTCAGTAAACAATTTGTACGCCGTCTACAGTCTAGACAACTGGCTGGAAATGTAAATTCTATAATGGCTCTATGTTCGATTTGAAGTTAGAACTTGGGTTTTGTGGTTTTTGGTTTTCCAGATTGGTTGAAGTTTTTGTTTCCGTTCAGGATGATTTGTTAGTTTTGAACCAGTTACGAGTATGTGTTTTCTCTTTGAGAAATTTGCGCCGCATATATGGCTGACCTGTTTGATGTTCGAATGTATAGGCCCTAAGTGACATTTCGCAGCAAATATTGCCTTTAAAATTACATTTTAACCAAAGGCGAGGGATAATTGTTTATATTCCTGCACGACTTGCAAAAAATGCAACAGTACATACGTGCATACATAAATACTTATATATATATATATACAAACATAGCGCTTTTTGTGGTACTAAATGGCAATCGTTTGTTTCATACATACATATACGACTAGTGATTGATTTAGAATTCATTCATTCATTCATTTAAAAAATTTAATATAGCGCTCCGTCAATCTACCTACTCAGAAGCGCTCCCAGCCCAAACACGGCAATATAAAGTGGACTTAAGTAACTTATAAAAAACAAGCGAACTATTCTTAGGCAACATTCATATCTGCAATGGGAGTTGATTCTAGATGGAGGGGCCGACAATAGAGAAAGCACGACGCTGCCTTTTGCGGTGGTAGAACGAGGAACCAAGAGCTCACCAGCAGAAGAAGAGCGAAGGGCTCGGCGGCCAGTCACATGAGAGACAGGGCAGCAAAGCTCACGTAAGTAAACCGGGGCACAGCCAAGAAGGCATCGCCAGATCAGCGCAGCTATTCTATAGTTAACGCGTTGCGAGATGGGAAGCCAGTGTAGTGTGTCACGCATATAGGCTGAGACAGGGGCACGTTTAGGAAGCTGACCAATGAGACGCGCAGCAGATCGAAGAACCCGATCAAGACGAGCAGTCAGGGAAAGTGGCAGGCCTACCAAAATCGAGCAGCAATAGTCAAGTCGACTGGTGACAAAGGCATGGATAAGGGTAGCTGCAGCATCATGAGATAAGGAGCGAGAGATAACCCGCAGCTGGCGCAGCTGATAGTACTAAGCAGCTACGAGCAAGCTGATTTCTATGAGGAGAGAAACAGAGTTCACTATCTATATAAATAAAGAGAAGACTGTCTGTCTGTCACAGCGATGTTTGACCGCGATGCATTTCTACAGCTTTCGGCCTTTTCACTTCAAACCTTCACTACTGTCTCGGGGTAGGGCATTACACACCCAGTGGTCGGCTTCGCGTCCCCCGTTTTCACCGCTTCCATGGTGTCCCGGGCCAAAACCTCTCCCAAACCCCCACTTTTTACCCGGTCCAAACAAATTCGAGTCGACCTATTTTCATTCGCCAGATGGCGCCGCCCCAGAAGATTCTGTGTGTTTGACCGCCAATTCTCTGTCACCGGCACGCATTTCTAAAGATTCACCAGATGGCGCAGCCGTTGGGATTTCACTTCACATTAACTTTTGTTGCTTATTCGCTACAGGGATTGAAACTTATACCTAAATTTGTTGGTTATTCGCTACAGGGATTGAAACTTATAACCTCGGGCAACGCCGGGTAAACCAGCTAGTCAAGAATAAATTCCCAAGTCTCGGACCGATTATCAGAAGGTAACATGTGGAAATGTATCAGCCACCAGAATGCACTGTTCTATCTCATTTCAGTTAAATTGTGACTTTCTGTTACTTGTTTAAATTAAGTACAAAACGCTTATATTTATTATGTTTTATTTTATGTGTTGACATTCAGTTTCAACCAAATCTTATGCTAAAATCTTCCGGCAATATCTCCTCGAGACCTATTTCAGGTAAATTTAAATGGATCACATTCATCGTCATCATCATCATCATCATCATCATCATCATCATCATCATCATCATCATCATCATCATCATCATCATCATCATCATCATCATCATCATCATCATCATCATCATCATCATCATCATCATCATCATCATCATCATCATCAATATTAGTTTACGTCAACATATCCGGTTGACAAAAAACGCAATAGGTCACAAAAGCACGATATCTGGAAATGGTAAACATAATTTTTTAAATGTGAAGAAAATATAGCCAAATATTGACGACGATCATTACTGTCGTTGATGGCATTCTTTGTTGCAACTTCCTAGGAAGGTGTTCCGTAGGATCATTGCTCATCCAACGTGATACTTGCTTGTGAATAGGCCCAAATAAGTGTTTTTTTCTGCGACGTAGTTTCATTTAGACTCAAGTTTGATGCAATCGAAAAAGCATATGATAATAGCAGTTCATAATTATTATTAGTTATAATTGTGACAATCAATGGAAAAAACTTACTGTCCTTATGATAATATTCACTGCTAAAATTATTTGTTACCTGTTGGTAAATATGAAATGTCGTAATAGTTGAAAGTGTTGTTGTTAATAGGCACAGACGAGTTTCATTTGTTATGCAGCGTCGAAACCGAAGGAATCAGAGGAGTGGCCACGTTGACGGATAGTATTTGTGTATTGACTAAGTGTCGTATTACGGTATTTAACTGTAGGAATCCATTCACAAAGGAATATGAAGAGAGTATTGGCACTGATTTGTGTGATATTGCAGCGAACGTTTCTGATCAATGTCTGTATGTAACAGATAAATACGAACGATGCGTTTGGTCATTGGGCATTGACCTCAGACGAAACAAGTGGTTGGAAGGTGTTGGATCACCTTATACGTTGTCTGTTGCGAAAGATGGATCTGTACTCATTCTTAGTAATGAGGACCAGAGTCTGGATATCTATAATAAAGATGGTCAGCTGCAGTCAAAAATCAGACTTTCGTGTAACAGGACGATGTATTTAAGACACACAGTAAAATTATCTTACTCCAGAGGAAACGAGACATATTTAGTCTGTCATGGCCATAGCATAAACCAGGATGCAGTTTCTGATTATGACTACAACAGTGAGTTTCTTTCTCATGAGGTCTTCGTGGTTTCTGCAACTGGTGATATCATACAATCATTTGGCGGAAAATTTGGTTCCAGTTCAGATCAGCTGCATTTTCCCAGTCACATGGTCCTTTACAGAGACAATACAGTAATATTGGCAGACTGTAAGAACAACAGAGTTCTGAGACTAGACCATCAGCTTAAACTTCAGAATATTCCGTTAAGTAAGGATGTTCAACTCATAGAAGAACCACACAGACTGTGCTACAATGAAAACACTGGCCAACTAATAGTTGCCAGTTCAAATTCGGTAGAAATATTTGTATATGACGACGTTATACAATGTCAAGGTCAAGATGAACTTTCCTCCTCTGACTCGGCTGCAAACACAGGTAAGAACTGCGCATAAATATTACTTGATGTCAGGGAACACCTACAGACACTGGCGTAAACTTGTCCAAAATATTGGTGGGATATGGGGTCTGGATCAGAGTGCAAAAAACAAGTTTTTCCATATCAAAAGTTGTTCTTTGTTGTTTTTTGTTGTTGCTGTTTTGTTGTTGTTTTGGTTGTTTTTTGTTGTTGTTTTCGTTTGTTTTGATTGGTTTTGTTGTTTTGGTTGTTTTTAAGATTTTCGGATTTCGGATCATAAAAATCAAGAAAATTGGCATGAACAAGAGCTCCAACTCAATTTAATTCACTTGCGATTTTCGGAAATTAAAAATTATTAAATCAATGTTATTAAAATAACTTCTACAAAAATAAGAAATTTATTTAAGAAAAACAACCACAAAAAACAAATTTTGTGGGTTTTTTTACTTTTGTTTTAAACCAAAAATCCCCAAAAAATTTTTCACCTCTGGTCTGAAGTCAGCAGAGTCTTCCGGTGTTACGTTAATTCGTATGAAAGAGGAAGTTTTGTTTACATGTAAATTTGTTTCAAATTGAAGATGGTGAAGATAAAAATAAATCTTTGTTTTCATTATGAATTTCTTATAGTATTTCAGTTTTGTGTCTCTGTTCTTCTGTTTCTGAAGAAATTTGTCTATATTGAAACATAATATTTTAATATTTGAAGAAATTCTCCTCTCGATTTTTGGGGGCATTGCCCCGGCTGCTCAATTATTGGAGGGACACGTGCCCCGGCTGACCCCCCAGAGTCTACGCCTATGCCTACAGATTAATAATAAAAGCCATAATATCACATAATTAGTAGCAGATGATCTAACTTGAATAAATAATAATAGCATACGAAAAAAATAGGGTCGCAGTAAGCCTATAGATATCAACAGTATAGATATCAGTGCTTAGGCGTGTGAATGTCGACCTTTACATTTATGACAGCTTTTCATCGGTTTTGGCAGAAAGCGACTTCGCGGGTTTACATATTGGAATGCTGGGTTAGAATAATTGTCTAGTCTTTTGGCCGTCGGTTTTCTTGACCTTATGAGTTCAGTTTTGCAACTTTGATCGGATTTTTTCGATGTTTTGCCGGCTATGACCATTACTGTGGAGAGCTAGACCATCCCCTTTCAGCATTTCCATGGTCGGTAGAATGATGAGCTCCATATATGGGTTCTATATGGGTTCTAGGTAGACATGCTGGCACGGAATTACTTCTACGCGTACACAGTGTTGGAGCTGCGTGCGAGCGATAGGCCTGCTCTGGTCGTCCAGCGTAATGCACGAAAGCCGAAGACTGTGACCATTGTCTTCTGAATTATGACAGGCCAATGCTGTGGCGGTTGAAAACTTAAAGGGCCACGATCAATGGCCACGATCTGGTTCCTCCTCTATTCATTTGACCCAGCCCACTACTTCAGTGGTCATCTCACAAATCTCCTCGTAGTAAATCTACCAGTCGCGACAGATGTGGACGGAGGATGCCCATGTAGAATGTTGGATCGTTGGACAACAAGTTCATGGACGTTGCAGATGCAAGGCCACGATCTGGTCGTTCTCAGTGTCATCAAGCCGGCATTCATTTTCATCGAATGTTCGTTATACAGAGCAGCCCGGCCGAGTTATTCATTCCTGCCTCGCGTGACCGACCGTCGCCAGTAAGTTCCGAACAGAACCACAGAGTTATAGTAGTCTATTACAAGGACATCCAGGGTTAGGGTCACTCATCCATCTGAACGCAGACTAGGACCTTCGCTGCACTTTGATTTTTGTCCGCGAAAATTATCCATTGATGATTATCCATTGATAATTTTATCCATTGATAAGATTATCCATTGAAGCTAATCATCTATAGCCATGATTTCTCGCCTCTCATTTCTACGACGAATTCGCTTCTGTGTTTGAGTTGTTCGCAACCTATAACCTGCGAACTTTTCATCACTGGCGCCTTGCATACCCGTCCTGTGGACCTCCAGTCAACAGTTTGGCATGGCTCATCCTTTCTCCGAGCCGGTGAACGAGCTGCTAGACGTGGTCATTAAAGGAACTGATTGCTTCGTTCTGGAAATCGGGATGGAGTTTCCCTCTCGAAGTACGGTCTCTCCTGTACCGCTGCTGTCTTCACGTGCAAGCGGTATATGTTGTCAGCATGGGCGGCTCTCCCGAGGGTCGAGGGGGACAAGATCCCCCACCTTTTAGAGTGGGGAACACACCATGCATCGGACCCTCCCCCCCGACATTTTGAAGAAACACTAAAAAAAGGTAAACAAAAACAATTTTCACCTTTTTTTACCAGATTTTTCACCTCTTTTTTACCAGATATTTTCACCTCCTTTTGACCAGAAAGTGTCCCGTGTCCCCCACCTGTCAAACAAGATCGCCGCCACTGGTTGTCAGGTCAATGTGCGAGGAACTGCATTGTCTACCCATGCGAAAACGCGTTGAGTTTAAGATCGTAATGGCTTTGTGAAATAGTTTGCAGGCTGTGCTCCGTCTTTATCTTATGGAAATAATCGTCTGGATCTCTTCGATCTTGGCCGCAGATTTCTTCGCTCTGCTGTCCAAGGTGACTTAGGTTGCCTAACCAACACGATCTTCCGCGGCCCAGCATAAAAGCTTTCCTGTTCTCGGCAGCTTTTCCGGAATAAGAAACCTTGCAACCTGCGACTTGAACTGCGTGTCCTTTCTTTGCCTGTTTTCATTGAGCGCTTGAAAACCATTCTGTTAGATCGGGTTCTCAGGTCGAGAATGGCGTTGAACCTCTTACTTTCTTGGTCAGCCAGTAGCTGAACGCTTCAAATGTGAAATTTTATTCAAGTCTGACATTCGACTCCACTGAGTGTCTTAATGTCCACGTAGCCTAAATTCCATTTATAAGTTGTCATGACGTTCGTGGAATTAGACATTATTTCTATGGATACACGAGTGTTGCTGTCTGGCCGTCTTCATTGTTGCGACTCCCATTGGTGTAATTATTGTCCATGAAACACATGCGTCTGGTCAACCGCTGGATCTTCAGCATATACTTCCCAAGACCTGTCAGCGCTCCACTATGTCCTCTGGTTGTATTTTCTTGCCATACCTTGAATGAACACTACACTTCGCAGTAGGGCTTTTCTGCTCTGGAATGCATTTCCACAATCTTTTCGATTTGCTGAGTCCTTTCTTTCTGATTCTGGTATCTTTCTGTTCTCGCCCACCTGTGTGTCTCAGTAGGCTCACGCATTGAACTGAAAGCATTGTGAGTTTGTTTTGGAATGCCATATAATGGTGCCATAGGAGTTATAAGATTAATTTAGATGGTATACTGTAACGCTACGAGAAGTGAAGAATTTTGCCGCATGACTCTGGACTGGCGAATTGGTTAAAACCAAGATCGCCAGAATGAGTTCGAATAGCCTATGCATTTTATCTATACTATTAAGTTCAATAATCTACAGTTGATGGGTGTAAATTCTTTATAGTATAGTGACTATAGTCTTTACATCTTTTTTCTGATGTCTATCTATGTATGGATATGATACTATGACTATAGCGCCTTTTCAGTTCCTCACAAAAACTCTGCCTACGCTGTCATCACTTCACTTAGGCCCTATGTTATTAGAAGATATAACTTGATGGCTGTTGCGAATTATGTGTTGTGGCTTGAGGCAATTTAGTGTCAGTGCTCACCAACCTCCAGCAAATTATAAGTTGCTCGAATTCGGTAAGCCCTGACCGTCTGCAACCTCATTCTTCTTGCTGATGGGCGACTGAACCGAGAATAGACCGCAGGCTATCCATGCAATAGAACGGATGGCAATTTGCCATGGCAAAAAGTATTTTTGCCGGGGCGGAGGAAAAAACCGGTAATAACCGGCCAAAACCATGGCAAAAACTTATAGACTGCAGGTATTGGGCCATGACAAATTCTTTAAAAATAACAAAATATAAGCAATACTATAATGCATTTTAATCTGTGTCAGCACTGATTTCTAAAAATGCTAATAATGTTATGACAGTTATCAATTTCTCAAAGAGTCAAACAGTGTCACTACATCAGTATCAGTATCAGCATAGGTTGACATGTTGATAATGGTGTAACTGCGCAGTTCATCACTGAGTAAATTCAGTGTTCACTTTCACTGTCCAATGCACGAGGACCACGAAGTATCCGAAAACAAGTAATGAGATGGCTAAAGAGCCTCTTTCAACCTGGCTTCAATGGCACCTGCTGACCTGCACTATGCTTAGATTCTCCTACTCAATCAGCATTAGCCACTCATGACAAGCATCCGCCAGACTTACTTACTCTGGAGTTTCTCAAGAGCCGAAGCTATTGGTTTCAGCTGTAGCGAACGTATACTTGTCAATGCATGTAATGTACACAAGGCTCGATCACTGTTCAATATTAGAACAAGTAATAATAGTAAAAAGAATATTTATTTACATCTTGATGTGGTAAAAAGTATTTTTGCCCGCAAAAACTATTTTTAAGCCTGTTTTTCCTAGTTGAAACCAGCTTTTTCTACCGGTTGGCAAAAACTTTCCAATCCTGTGTAGCAGTAACAACACCTAAAACAGTAGCAAAGCGTTTTACGTAAGATAATTATTGGCTTACCAAATTCGTTGAGTCGGTAAAATGAGTGACTTAATACAAGTAATCGTAATTGTAAAATTATCTGTAGCGCTGCGCTGTGGGAATTGTAGAAAAAAGACTGGGGGGGTCGAACATTTTATCCGTATTTTGAAAACTGATGTCAACGAAATTTGAAAGTAGATAATTTCAACGCTAGCAGTTTTGCAAGTCAGACTCGAATCAAAATCAATTCCTTTGTTGAGAATATTCAAAAATCATGTATATATGAAGCACCATGAAAATTTCTTCTCTTTTTCAGAGACTCAGAATAAACTAATGTTAAATCACACTAGCACAACTTATCTTATTTTATCTGAACATTTATAAAACGCTTCCCTCAACAGGGCTATACAGTAGCGCTGTCAACGTGACCGGCCCGTAGCGCTGATGTGTACATACGACAAGCGCAAGCACATGTGGGGGGTTGGAAACGACCACCCTGGGGTGTGCAATGAAGACTTTACTGGGGGTCTTAAGAAAGATTAGGGGGTTGAAGCCCCAAACCCCCGACAATTCGCCTTGGCGCCGCGTCAAGTTAAGCAATGTTATTTAACATAATTTAAAAGATCCAATAGCTAATCTAATTTTAAATGCAACTAAATCACCGCAAGAGCTTTGACATACGGCTGAACCAGCGCAGATTTTAAAACAACTTAGGCCCTATATAACGTTTCTGGTAGTTTGTTACTAAACAGGCGCTATATAAATCGACATATACAGTGAGATTAAATATAAGTATACCGTATGTGTAACTTAACCTACTTGATTTGCGAGACTTAATAAAATATTCGATTAAAAACCACAACTTAAAGCAGAAGAAATGTGACCATTTCATGTCAATTCAAAATAAAGTTTCAAGAAATTGTCAGAAGTTCAGAACGCTGTTACGCGAGTCAATAACAAAGAACTTGATTTTGAAGTACTTTCAGAAATGACGATTGTCACCTTCTGCAGTGTTTAATCTAGACACCTTTTGGGGGGAAATCCCCCCAGGATTTATGTTCCCCCCCCCCCCAGAGACCAGAGAAATATACAATAATAGCTTTGAGTTGCTGATGTTGAAATTGAAATTATAAGATGAAATTCCCAAAAAATTTCTTTTGAGACGAATTCCTGAAAAAACGTCATCAAATTTTTCTCAGACGAATTCCTTAAAAATAGAGCAGTTTTGTTAATATGACAGCTTAAAATGCTACCATTACAATGTCGAAATTGAAAAATTAAATTTCGGAATTCTGGACGCTCGTTGGTGCCCCCACGAACCTTGCCCCCCCCCCAAGAGGGGGACTAGATTAAACACTGCACCTTCTGGGAGTTTTTTCTACATTTGATTGCGAATTGTCTGTAGAGAATTAGCTCTCATTTTGCGGTAGAGTCTCTTTACTTTTGTTTTCTTTGCGATGACTGTTGCAGATGCATCCGAGCCAGAGATGCCACATGTTCGGTTGATTGGCCAAGTCAATATTCAAATGCAGAAAGGCAAAGCGTGCAAAGCAGCTGCTGTCTTGCAAGATCTTTTGTATCTTATCTATGAAGGAGTGGGCACTGTTTATTTACATTCGAGTTATTCTCCGTATAATCAAGTTGTTGTTGAAGAGATGGAAGATCCGTGCTGTATTGTTGCGTCCGTTGAACATCGTTGTGTTTATATAGCAGAATACGGCAAAATATGGCGTCTACGCAGAAATAGCCAGGAATGTGAAACGTTTCTAGATGATATATGGCCCGTGTCTATCTCAGTTACCGAAGAAGGTCATCTTCTGGTGGCAACAAATGTTCGTTCTAACGACTTTTCTTTTGTGAGAACTTATGATGCAGATGGCAGGTGCATTCAATCCATTGGTATACTGCAGAAAATTAGTTATGCAGTGAAGTCAGGAGCTATAAAAGTCTTTGTCAACTGTTGCTGTCCGAAAGAAAAGTGTAACTCAATGAAGGAAGTGTCACTTAGTGGCGTCATTTTACACACGTATGGACCATATTTCGATGATTACTTTGAATGTGGTGGAATGGCTGTGGGAGAAGATGATCAGATATTTGTGATAGACAGAACAAACGGTGGCAGAATTCTGGTATTTAGTTCTCGTGCACGACTAATCGGCGTATTGCTGAGCAAAGATGATCATCAGATAACACAGATAACTGGACTCTGTTATATTAAAGACAAGAAGCAACTCGTAGTCATTGGGTCCGACCATATAGACATCTTTCAACTTAGCAAGGTACTATGATAAACTATTTCCTCTGAAATTTATTTTATTACGATTCTTAACAATACCTTATATTAAATTTATTATTTTTTGTGCTCCATTCAATGCCATGCAATTTACTTGCATCTTTATAGTCACTGTTGGGGTTAACCCTGGCAAATTTTGCAAGAATTACACGTCCATTTATCAGATGGTGTAATAACGGAGCATCATTTTAGCAAGGAGAAAGCGACAAGAACAGTCTGCTAGATCCTCGCAGGGCACTGCATTGAATAATGCTTCCTTTTTACCATCAACATTTTCAGTCAGATTAAGAAAATTCAAGTCTCATCTCTTCCAGTTGGAGATATATTGCAATTCAAATTGTCAGCGCTGAAGTGTGTGTCATTATGCTGTATGAATAACAGTGTCATATAGACAAGGCTGTGATGACTATGAGAATTTATTATTACTAGTTAACAATACATATTATTTTAATAATTACAAGTATTATGTGGCCCATAGCTAGCTTAAGTCAGTGGTTCTTAACATTTTTCGCCACGGGATCACTTTACTGGAGTCTAGCTTACGGCGAACCACCTAGAAAGTCCTACGGTCCAGGGATTTTTTAGCAGATTTGAACCAACAAGGCAAAACTGTTTTCACTATCACATGAACATCCCAAACCATTGAATAGATATAGTACATTCTAAAAGCAGACTAGAATGCTAATTAGTTCTACTGAACTCCGCAAACACAGTGCTAGGGCCTATGTTGTTAACGGAATGGACGACTCGGTAATACTGTATAGGGGCCTACATAAATTATAGGCGGCATAGGCCTAACTCGCCGCCACGAATCATCTGATTCAATCTAGCGCACCACGGGTAATCCGCCAATCGCACTTTCAGAACTTGACAAACTCAACGTTTCTTGTGCTTTTTAGTTCTTTTTGTTTCATATGAATGTGCACACATCAAGGATATCAAGGATTTTTCGACACATTTTTTATCTCAAATACATGTTTGCTCATTTGCACAGAATCGAGAAACGCGAGTGGATGGGCATGGGCGAAAGGCAGCATTAGACGTGGAAGATCCAGTTTTATGCAGTAGACAGGGTAAATTCTGTTTTAGATGTTAAGAACCTCTGTTTTAGAACCAAATACTGAGACTGTCACCATTAGCTTTGTTTCAGGTATTCATAGCAATTCTAACGTAATTTACAATCGTTGTAACTCGCTAAAATACCGCAGTGCAAGCTTTCGGCGAGTTGTTCAATGTAGTACATGACGAAACACTGTTTAACAGGCTTACATTTGACATTACTGACTGCTTTAAAGGGTCTTACGAAAAAAGTGCCATCGGGGAAAATACTGTCTATTTTACATGACAAACTACAGAGTCCCTTGTGCTGGTGATTTACATAAAATCGCCTCAAATCCAGATGTTTCTTCTTAGAAACATACAGCAATTAATAATTTTCTTAGGCCCTAACTTTCTATGTTGGCTTTGAACTAAAACAAAACCAATTTCGGTTCGTGCATAAATGCGTTATATCGAATACCACATTAGCTGTTAATCTATAATAGAGGCCTACTACACTATGACCTTTTCATCACTTTCTCCGCTTCTCTCTTATCTTCCAAGTTTTCACTGTTATTAGGATTGCCAATCAATTGCCTGATATAGCTGACCTAGAACTTAAATCTTTTGACCGACCTTCCCCTCCTTCCACTTATTCTTTCCTCGCATCCATTTACTGTCAAGCCTTCGCATAGGCGCCGACTTTTGCTTCTGTTTCTGGGTGCCAATAGGTGCATGGGTCTTCCTCCTTTCCCCTATCCCTCCTCTTTGGTAGGTGAGTTTTAGCGGATTTTCAGAGAAAGAAAATTGTTTTCTTGTCAAGGGCTTCAGTGTTATTATTTATTTATTATTTTAAATGATAAATAAATAAATAAATATATAATTTATTTATGTACGGCTGTGACTGTGAGATCATGCAATGTTGGGTATTTGTGTTGTAGTTCTACTTCTCACGTTGTGAGATTACTGCTTACGTGTAAAAAATTTCAATTTGGGGCCAGAATTCTTCTGGGTGCCAGGCACCCACTGAACTTTCTCTCTGGGTGCATTGGCACCCAAGGCTCCCAAGAAGTCGGCGCCTATAAGCCTTCGTCCAAGATATCCTTGACTCCCAGCTGGTTCTTAACGACCTCTTCCCTTGATGACTTTCTCTCTTGCTACAACTCCACACCGTAAAGTCTCATTGACACTCATGCACTGCTGTGACCGCTCATTACCAAACATAGCACGCACGCACGCACGCCAGTAACCCTTAATTCACTTTCCCTTTTTTCCAAGTATTTAAAACCTCGTAGACGCCTCGAACACACCTCCAAGCGCACCATTTAATGCAAAGGCCATCACTACCCTCAAATCATTCACCAATAAATGCCAGCAAATCACTGCTGCTGCCAAAAAAATGTTATTCCTCACGCCCATCATTTCCAGCTCCTCAAACCCAAGAGATCTCTAGAGAGCTGTCAACTCTCTTCTTCATCGCAAGTCTTCCTCCCACAGCCTAACTCCCTTCCCTCCCCTCCGGCGCTGATTATTATTATTATTTATTATTATTATTATTATTATTATTATTATTATTATTATTATTATTATTATTATTATTATTATTATTATTATTATTATTATTATTATTATTCGTTTATTATCTCTACACGTTGTCTCATCGCAACATGGTACAAAGCACAAGTTTAAAATAATAGAATGAAGAGTTGCTTGATTGTAAAGAAAAATGGAGGAACCGGATTATAATTTAAGGCACCATAGAGAACTCTAGGAATAAATTTAGAATCGTCCTCAGGAGGCAGGGCTAAGTCAAATCGCACTGCCCTTCTGTTCATTCTTTTCGGACAAAATCTTATCCCTTCGCTTCTACCTGCACTCTCTTCTTGATTCATACTCCTCCCATGCTTCCTTTTCACTGCCTCACTGCTTTCCATTAACCCTACTGCCTCTGCTTTTCTCTCATCGTTCCCAATTCTCTCTTCTGCCTGTGAAGCAGAAGGGTCACTCCTCCTAAATTATCTTCCCAACAAGCAATTCGAACTTCATCCAATCCCCACCTCTCTTCTTAAAGACTGCCTCTGTCCCTGTTGCTGTAATCACCAACATTCTTCATTGACTATCTTCCTGGTTCGGCGTCTCTGGCACTGCTCTACTGCTTTACTGCTGAGTAGGACAAGTAGGACTTGTCTTCCTGATCATTTTCTGTTAAAGCCTCCAGCCAGTGCTCGCAACCCCTCCTCCTCTCTTGTGGTGTCTCTCAAGCCGTCGTTCTGGGTCCACTTCTCTTTATCCTCTACAACACACCACTAAGCCATTTCGTGGAGTCCTACAGCCCTGGACTGGCCCACCGGGACACCGGGAAATTTCCGGTGGGCCGGTCGCCTAGGCTAAAAAAAATATGATTAAAAGTTTTATGATATTTCAGTTTCAATTCTTAATTTTAGTGTTACAAATTATGAAAATTTGTATTGGCAGTGCATGGTTGTTACCAAGAAACTTGCACTGCCACCTGAAACGTGCGGCTACGTGCCAATATGCACTTTAACTTAGGGCCTACCGTTGATTATAGCGCATGCAATAAAGAAACAGCAGTTATCGATTTCTTGTACATAGGCATGCTACAACATGCTTTCATGATATTTCTGAATCAAAAAATTTGATACTGATGTCCGGTACAGAGTGAAAACTCTTCTGGATTTTTGACAAGTTTGAATTAAGCCTATTTTGGCAGCGCAATTGCTTTTGAAAGTATTTGAACACACAACTCCGTTTTCTCAATATTTGCAAACAACGGCATAGACATCCTACGAGCCTATAAGATGGTTCATGATACTATCAATGAATTAAGCCAAATACATCGAACTTTTGATGTCATTTTTGAAGCAGCTACACATTTTTCAGAACTTGGTAACAGTGAACTAGATAAAAGAAACCTCGACATTGATGTTGAAAGTGCTTTGAAATAGAAAAGAATTAGATCAAAACAGAAATTGCCAGGAGAATCTGCTAAAGACCAGCCAAATGAAAATGCGAAAGATAAATTTAGAATAAATGTTCACAACATGGTAATGGATCAAGTTATTAGTTTGAAACAGAGATTCTCTGAGCACGGTAATCTTTATGCTGATTTGTCTTGTTTAGATCCAAACAATTTTGCAGAAATTTCGATAAGGATTCCCAGTCATGGATTACGTACAGTATCTGATTGAGTTGCTCAGAAAATTTGATTACAGTATAAGAAAAGTGCAGCTGCAAAGGGAATTATTAGACTTTACAAGGAAATCCGGAAGTTTCAAAACTTATAGACTAGTTTGCTATTCGACACTGAAATAACAGACACAGTCTCAGAAAATGCCATATAGTCTGAATCTATATAAAGTGAAACAGTCCCAATAGCTGAAAACAGCAATACGAACAGAAATAAATGCAAATCTTGCAGAAAATGTATCAATTTGTTTGCTGTTCGCCTTAAGTTCAATTTGCATGGTCTGGCTTATTCGCATTTATTTTTGGCTTACAAATTCGTTTTGAGATTATCCTCATCACAAGTTGCTCGTGAGAGGTCACTTTCGAATTGAAATACATTTTGAACAGATTAAGAAATTTGCTAAGTCAGTGAACTTTAGAGTCTTTCATGCTGATGGCTTGTGAAAAAGACCCTATTCTCTGAATTAATAATGATGAAATCGTTGACGTTTGGGCGTCACCTTAATATAAAACGATGAAAAAATGCTATACCGAGTGCTTATGTTAAGTTATGTCTACTAATTCTATCATGAAGTTACGTTTTTGAAATAATATAAAAGCACTAGGCCTGCACAATGTAACATTTGGTTCCAAACATAATTACGAATTTAGGACAAATCATAAATTAAAACTCACATGTGTTAATTTCTTAAACTTTTAATATTCACTTAATAATATTATGCTATTTGGCCCATTAATACCTAAAAATGTCCTTCATTTTATGTTAAATGTTACAAAAAGCATTGGTATAGGCACCACACAGGCCCCTATTTTTGAAAGGTTTTGGGCCTTCGGCGAGCGATTATGTGGGCCGCGGTGACCAAATTTCCCGGGCCGCTTTGCAAGCCAGTCCGACCCTGGAGTCCTATTCTGTTGGCCACCATCTCTGGAGATGACACCCAACTCTACATATTCTCCTCTACCTCTTTTTCCGCCTCAATCGTACAATTACTCATTGTGGTCCACCTAATCTCTCATTGGGTATCATCCAACCTTCTCTGCCGTAATCCTTCCAAAACAAAATTCATCATCCTAGACCTTTCTGATCAATTCAAGAAAATCCCTGACCCTTCCTCATACATACCGACTAACTCTTCGTATCTCACATTCACCTCCGACTCCCCTGTTCGCAATCTTGGTATTACTTTTGATCCACATCTCTCCTTCTTTAACCACATCTCTAACTCTCAAGGGCCTAATTATGCATATTCGTCAACTCCGCCGCATCCAACCCTTGCTCGACTTAAAAACCTTTCTCCATCATTGCTAACTCTATTGTTCACTCGAAGCTTGATTATTGCAATTCCCTTTCTCCTCAACCTTGACCACCCGAATTAAGCGTCTGCAACTTTCCAAAACTCACTAGCCCGAGCTATCACCAAAACGCCCAAGCATAAAACGCATCACTCGCATCCTCAAATCACTCCTTTGGCTATAAATCCCAGAACGAATCCACTTCAACGCGCTATCACTAACTTATAGTTCCTTAAAATATTTACAGCCTAAATATCTTCGCGAACTCTTCACCATCCAGGCACCCCGCACTACCCGATCCTCCTCCTACCTCAGTCTTTCTCAACCCCAGTCACTACTCATCTCAAGTTTTCCAACCAAGCCATATACTATATACAGACAACGAGCCATTTATATAGCAAGTATACCACTGCAAAAACGAGCCATATACCGGTGCAAAAACGAACTCTTGTTTTTCCAGCTTAAAAACCGAACCATGATCCAAATGTATGTCTAAATTATCGGCCTATTTCTGATATTTTTTTCTCTCTAAAACTCTTGAGAGGCTTGTCGCTGTCCAGCTACTGCCTTCTGGGCTCCTGCATCCTTCAGTCCTGGTTCAGAGGCTATCAGTCTACGGAGACTGCCCTCTTATCCCTCCTCTCTGACATTTGCATGGCCATCGATACTTTGACACTTGTGGTACTTTTTGATGTCTCTTCGGCTTTCGACATTGTCGACCGCACGATCCTATTCCAGCGTCTATACCTGTCTTGTAGTCTCTCTGGACCTCCTCTCCTCTGGTTCAATCTTATCTCTCTGTTGATACCCAGATGGTTGTCCTTGGCGAAACCAGAACGACTTGAGTTGGGTTTGATTTTGGTGTCCCACAGGGCTCAGTTCTTGACCCCATCCTGTACCTACTCTATACTGCAGACGTACCTTCTTTATTTATTAAACACCTGACCACCGGTCACCTCTATACTCACGGTGTCCAAACTTTTGTTCAAGGCTCTCCTTCTGAGCAGATTCCTCTTGTTGGATCCATTGATTCACTATCTCATGATCTTCATCTGCGGCTATCAGCTAACCGCCTCAACTCCTCTAAAATCCAACTCATCTGGTTTGGAACTAAGCAGAACTTACCCAAGCCTGATCTTCCACTTCTGACCTCATTGTACCCTAAATTCACATTCCGATCTAATGTCCGCGAAATGGGTGTCACCCAAAGCTCGAGGGTACGTACCATACGTATTCTATTTTTTGAAAGGTACGTACGTATTTTAACGTACCCTATTTTAGGGTACGTAAACAATACAAAAATACGTTAACCACGTCATTGCTCATTATCCAATCAAATAATTGTTTTTCGCATTTTTCAACACTTTCACGTGCGTCCATTCCTTCCCACGTTCTCTGGGCATCGCTGAATCGCTGACTGATGCGTATAAAGATTATATGCTTACTACACCTTTTAAGTTACAGAAATTTGTAAACCAGTGACGTTTACTTAGCTCTCCTCAGAATGAAAGTACAATTTGCATTAAATTAATTATAACCGAAGAATTGATCGAATTAAATTTACTGCTACGCTACCGGAAGTACCGGTTTCAATGACTCATACTGTTGACGTCAGATTATACGTAGGCAATGGGTCGCCGAGTAAACCATAAATAAAGTTTTCGTGTATGATACGTACCATACGCGTATTGTATTTTTTTAAAGGTACGTACGTATTTTAACGTATTCTATTTTAGGGTACGCGTACCCTCGAGCTTTGTTGTCACCCTTGAAAAAGTTGATAGCGCCCTGTCATTCTCTGAGCACCTCACACACTTTACGCGCTCCTATTACTATCCCTTGAGGCGTCAGAGAGCAATCAGAATACCTGTTTCTTTTTATGTCTATACGACTATGGTCCATTCTCTCATTTGTAGCCGCATTGACTATTGTAATTCACTTCTTGCTGGACTTCCTAAGGTACGTCTATCCTCCATACAGTCTTCTGAACTCGACAGCATGGCGTATTGCTCGTCTCCCTCGCTACTCTCACATTTCTACTTACTTGACTGATGTTCTCCACTTGCTTCCCATTACCACTCAGAGGCGATGCTTAGGCCAGATACTCATCGCAAGACTGCTTGATGATTCTTAACTGTTAAACATCACTTTAGATTTATTAGCTAACTTTGGACCGGAAACAATTCGTTTTGGTTTCTCTGGCGTCAATGTTCTCTTCATTAAGAAGCTAATTAAAGTTTCTCATTTTGGAAATCCACCTAGATAAGTTTTTTGTCTTTTTTACATTTTAGAAGATTTTGGTCAGCTGCTTTGTGCTAGGAGGGTACGTGATGATGATTGCAATATAAGAGCTATAGAAAAGCTGGGAGACAAATTATATTTGCTTTATAACACGCTCTTGGAAGTTTTCCCCACAAAAGACCTTGTAAGAAAAGTTGAATTTGGAAATGGACGACTTAAAATACCAAAAGATCGATCTTATAATAGTGATGATGTTGGTCTTTGGGACATAGCTGCGAGTGAGAGTGATCTTTGTCTCTACGTCACCGACCGACACAACCACTGTGTGTGGTCAGTTACTATAGACCACAAGATAAAGAAATGGTTGACGGATATAGGATCACCTTATACTCTGTCTGTAACTCAAGATGGATGTCTGTGCATACTAAGCAACGATTACAAAAGCCTAGACATTTACGATCGAAGTGGGAATAGGAAGTCCATACGACTGCCTCTCTACATGGAGTATTTGTTACACGCCGTACAGACGCCAAAGGAAACGTATATTATCAGTTGGACCTGGAAAAGACAGGAAGCTACAAACGATGGCACCAGATCGAATAGGGACGATTTTGTCAATGACCAAACAAACACCAAAAAAGATCACGAGAACCAAAATGATGGTGCAGATGCTGAAAGTGATGATGATGATGATGAGCAGGAGGAGGAGAAGGAGAAGGAGAAGGAAGAAGAAGAAGACGAGGAGGAGGAGGAAGAAGAGGAGGAGGAGAAAGAAGAAGAGAAGAAAGAAGAGGAGGAACGAAAATTATTTGACGACGATGTTGTATTTGAAGAGAGACACAAAAACTGCGTCTTTTCTGGAGATTCTGAAACTCAAAAGTGTGGTCTCGTTTGTGAAGTTTCGTCAGATGGCTTAGTATTAAGGTCGTTTAGTGCAAACAATCTGCAACCTAATCAGATTAACACCAGTGATTCAAGATATTTATCTCAGATGGACAAACCATGCCACCTAGCGGTTGATCATGAGGGTCGGATATTTGTTGCCGATTACCACCGCAGTAGCACAGTTCTACTGCTCGACTCTCAACTAAAGTTCTTGGCCAATTTGACTGAGAAATTTTCAGTAGAAGGTTGCAAAGCAAAGCGACTTTGTTACGACAAAAACAAGAAAGAACTTACAATAATCCAGCGCCACAAAACCCTTGAATCAGGTAATTACTCTATTATCACACGCATACGAATGTAGTGTGAATAATTAGGCAGGTAAAACAAAAACCACAAATCACCCGAAGACTGACGGAGATAAAAGTTTCAGCTCCTAAATTGAGAACTGGTATTACATGTCAGCAGAGGCAGCCCAATGCATTTTAATGAGTAGGCCTACTATGAAATTTTAAGGATTACTATTGCGAGTAATTTAAGCAAAGATCGTAGTATGACCATTACGAACGACTCTACACAAAGACAAGAATGTTGCCCTGTAACGACACGCTTGAGAAGGCAGCTTCATTACTGAACGAGAAGTGTCTACACGTCTCGAGTTGTTAACAGGCAGCTGCGTCGACAGTCCCGTATACTAGAAAGTTGACACCTAGCCATTGTTAATGTTGCCCAAGGTATCTGTACACGAGCCAACGGAAATGGATATTCGTAACATAACGAGGGTTTTAAGTGGTTCAGAAGACGTACGTGTAGTCTGTATTACAACCACTGCACGTCGTGTGAAGAAATTGTATATCCGGTGCTATGTCTGGGAGCTCCATCTCTACCTACAGTTTCACACACGATGTTTTAACAAGAAATGATGAGTCCTGTGTAACATTGGTCCTTAGACTGAACCGTAACTATTCGTCGACTATTCTTCATAGCATAGGCGTAGACTCTGGGGGGCAGCCGGGGCACGTGCCCCCCCCCCCCAATAATTGAGGAGCCGGGGCAATGCCCCCCAATAATCGAGACGAAAATAAAAAAAATTTGGAGGTATATTGAACTAAACGAAATTTTTTCGAGACGAATCGGTAAAAAGTTAATGACAGTGGTTTTTAGTGTTTGAAAAAGAGCTCCTAACAGAAAGAAAAGAGGCGAATGACTAAAAAAAAAGGTCATCAACTTTTTTTAAGATGAAATCCCAAAAAAGATTTTGGAAATGTAGAAATTTTTCGGGAAAATGCCCCCCAATATTTATTAGAAGTTTACGCCAGTGCTTCATAGGCCTAGATATAATATGCTTTTCTTTCAGACTATCCTTCATAGATATTATATGTTTTCTTTGAAACTGCAATGCATTTTTATGTAAACAGACGAGATACTACCTGTCCGCCAGAGGCGCTGCAGTGCACAGCAAAGCGACTGTGCATCGCACGACGTTTAATACATACTTTAGTTACATTTTGCTGTACATTTATGTCTATGAAATCTCCTCCTGGTATAGTCTATATCAAATATGTATGTTGGCCTAATCGTTGTGTACAATGTGATGCATGTGCGCTTGTCAGATGAAAGTCAAAGCTACTTATGTGCTTCTTTGTCACACTGACAGTTTACTTAGTTGCTTAGTTTGGGGGGTTCATAGAGTAGTGGTAACATCACTGGCGCGAAGTGCAGTAGGTAGCGGGATCGCCTCCCGTGACCCTCCCAAGGTCCACTCAGCCTATCATTCGCGAGATGGCGCGTTTGTGAAAATGAGATGTAGGACGTGATGGGCCCCTTGCATGGCTGCCGTATACAGTTAAAATTCGACACCTGTAATAACTTGTGATCATCCGTTCATACTGATTTGTAATCAGACTGCATAATTGTCAGTTTGAACATATTAAACGAAGATTATTATCGCTACGTCTCAAAGCGTACACCTCTGCACAGTATAAATAATGGTGACCTCTGCCTCGTACTATTTTATAATCTGAGTTGGTCACTTGGTATTTGACGATGAGGGGAAAACAGCTCAAGTAATATAAATAGGCAGCTGGAAGACAGTGCACGTGTACTAGTTTGCAGCGACATTCTGACGTTTTAGTTGCACCGTCCCTAGCCTATCTTCATACTGCTTATCTGTCTTGTAAGACTGACTCTTTGATATGAATAGATTGTGATTTTGCTTTTGAGTGCCATCGATTTATGCCCAGTGGATTGTTATTACGGCACTCTTAGAAGTTCTAAGATTGGATAAGTTTATTAATCAGCGAAATCATCATGGTCATTGTTATGTTGTTTTTGGAAATGTAACAAACATTACGCAATGTCTTTGATACAGGTTGAAAAAAAATACATTGCTTTGATGTCTTGATCATCCCTTTATAGAGTTCCTCCTGTATAAATACATAATAAAATGTATTTATTAAGTTTTTTTTTTGTTTGCCTATTTGCGTAATACGACCTAAGACAAGTGCAGTCGAATGAACTAATAAAACTGTCTCGTGAAGAACGATCGGACTCTGACCATAGGCGCAACCACCCTATGGGACCCGTGGGACGCGTCCCCCCAACTTTCGAGGAAGTTGGAACGGTCCCCTCCAACTTTTTCCACCGGCTGTTAATAAATTTTCTTTTCAATAAGGACTGGACTGCGAATTTAAATTTATAAAATAGCAGCTTCTACAGATTTCCCCAACTGTTCTCAAAGAAACTGATGAGTAGCTAGGTAGCCCGCTGTGTATAATAGAGATGACTAGCATAGCCCCCATCCATCGTCCACAGTTATACGGCCGGTACAACCGGCTATGCCTATAGCCATCCCTCTGTAAAAGCTCCAAGCCTCGACTGTCGCTTGACACATGACCTTGTATACAAAGATTTTGAGCCAGAAAATTCCCGCCATTCCATCTTCCATCTCAATCACTAGCACTCGAGCCAGCTACAGCCTCTGCACCATATGCCTCCTTCGTATCGCTCTCCGTGTTCTCTCTCACTCTCACTCTCTCTCTCTCCACCCCCCACATATCTCTCTCCCCGTCTCTTTCTCTCTGCATTTAGTATACCACTACATGTCGACGGCTACGCACGCAAGACCAATACAAGACCAACGGTTTTAGACCAAAGTTCAATGCCCATTTCTCACCTTGTCACCTTGTGCTGTCGATTCGTTGAATCCTAGCGACTGTCATGGTCAACCTTCTCCATGTGCTCCGATTTCTCGTTGCCTCTCTCAGCTCCGAGATGTTCATCTTCAATGTCTCCTGTATCTCGTCCATCCATCTCCTCCTTGGTCGTCCTCTCCTCCTTCTGCCCTCCCCACAAGCCAACATCATCTCCTTTTCCAGCCCATCTGCACGCATCACGTGTCCAAAGTATGACATCTTCTGCCTGGACGCTCTCTGCCCCAACGTCAAACTCCCTCTCCAGTGTCCTATTTCTTCCAGGATATCCTCGTTAGTTCTCTTCTCAGTCCAAGAAACCCTCAACACTTTCCTCCAGATCCACATTTCACATGCCTCAATTTTCTTCTCCAATGCCTTGGTTTTTGTCCATGTTTCGCATCCGTAAAGCACCATTGGTAAGATCATTGCTTTAACAATTCTTGTCTTCGTTCCCAAACTCACTGATTTGTCCTTCCATATCTTTTCCAGTCCCTGCGTTGCCGTCTTCTCCAATGTAATTCTTCGTCGTATTTCTCGTTCGCATCCACCTTCACTCTCCATCATGGCCCCCAAGAAACAGAAGCTTGATACCACCTCTATCTCCTCTCCATCTACCTCAAAGTAACTCCATTTCTCAGTGGTCATTATCTTCGTCTTTTTTATATTAAAGTACATTCCTGCTTTCTCGCTTGCACGTTTTAGCCTTCTGATGTTATCCTTCAGTTTCTCCTTTTTTTCCGCCAGCAGTGTTGTGTCGTCCGCATACCTTAAATTGTTCACTATCCTTCCAGCTATCCTCACACCCTCCGCCTCATCATCAAAACCTGCTTCCCTCATTATCCTTTCTGCATATAGAATGAATAGGTATGGTGATAGTATACATCCCTGTCTGACCCCTTTCTTTATTCGAAAACTTGCCGTGTCGCCATGCTCTGTCCTGACCACCGCCACCTGATTGCCATACAGGTTCTTGAGGAGAGTTATCAGATGCATGGGTATGCCCATTTCACTCAGGGTTTTCCACAGCAGAGCATGATCAACGCAGTCGAATGCCTTGCTGTAATCTATAAAACAAAGATGTACCTCTTGTCCATATTCCCTCTGCCTTTCCATTATCCATCTTAGGTTTGCAATATGGTCTCTTGTGCCTCTCCCTTTTCTAAATCCTGCTTGATTTGCCGGCAGCTCTCTCTCTATCGTGTCTTCCATCCTTTTGTGGATTATCTTTAGGAGTATCTTGCTCGTATGAGATATTAGCGCAATGGTTCTGTAGTTCTCTCATTCTTTAGCATCTCCTTTTTTAAAGATGGGTATAAAGATCGATGTTTGCCAGTCCTTCGGCCACTCCTCAGTCTCCCAAATCAGATTACACAGAATTGTTATCTCTCTTATCACTCCATCTCCAGCTGCTTTGATCAGCTCAATAGGGATTTCGTCTGCTCCTGGGGTCTTGTTATCTCTGATTTGTGTAATTGCCCATTCCACCTCTGCTTCCATGATCTTTGGTTCCTTGACGTAATCAGTTGTGATCGCTTCTTCATTTTCCTCCACTCTGTCATCGATCTTGTAGAGATTTTCCGTATATTCTCTCCACCTGTTCTTTGCTTCCTCTTTATCGCATATTATTCCGCCATTCCCGTTTCTTAATGAGCCGTTCCGTGGTGTGAACTTGCCAGTGATTTTCCTCATTTCTGCAAACATCTCTCTAGTTCTTCCCCATTTCTAACGAGTCATAACTTCTATGTCTAATGCATCTTGGAAGTAGGCTTCCATCAAACTTCTCAGACAGTCATTGTTAAGTTTCGGTTCCAGCAAAGAGAATAAATCGGGTACGTATCACAACCTATATCAGTTCTCATAGAGCCCGGGCCCGGCATTGTAACGAATAGAATATAAAGTCATATCACTCACGTATACAATACACTAATCCTTCCAGCCTTCCTATCTCCGACAGCTGTTGACGGTCCAACCACTCCGCTCAACCCGCTCCTCTTCTGCCCTAACACTGCTCCGCCCTTCCATCACCTCATCACTGAAATTTGCCAATCGCTCCATAGCTGCCACCCCTCTGGAACAAACTCCCACCAGTACTGTGAGAAATTTCAGATCCATCCTACGAACTCACCAAAACCTCAACACTTGCTATATCTCCACAGGTCTTTCACTCAAAACTGAAAACACTGCTCTTTCACAAATCCTATCCCGATTCCTCCTCCTCTCTCTACCTCCCCTCAAAAATGGGACTATAATAAACGCCAGAGCGAATATTAGATGGAGCACAACCCTAAACACCACCCCCCTTGGCCGACATACTGCCTACCTGACTGACTCCTTTGGATCTTGAACTGGAACCGATTCGACACCCCCGCCTATCGATTTTGATTTGACTAAGCGCCTGTGAATAAGCTGGTTGCCGCTACGTAGCTTTTTTGGGCGCTGTAGAAGTCTCGAGAGATTACGATTACGATTGTAACTGGCCGGGAGGGGGAATCGTGGGATCTGGAGACCGTGTCGGTACCCTCTGAACTCGAACCGTCGTTATTGCTCAGATCCAATGACATTTTAGAGAACCCCCACCCACCCTTACCCACCGATACAGAAACAGTTGTAGCACGAGCAAGATTATCCAGACATAGACACAGATAGATTTCTGGTCCAAGTCGCCATGGCCAGGCAGCAGAAAAGAAAATTGAAGGGCTTGCCTCAATAACCAGGTATGTCGACATACCTTGTTTATGTGAAAAAGTATGCCAGCGTGCTTGGAATATTGTATTCTATATAGGCCTACCTTGCAAATTTTGTGCAAATCTGATTATTTTTGAATTGGCTTTTGGATAAAACAGTTTGTCGACATATGGTATTTAGCAGCCGGCAACATTACTCCAATGCAATAACCCGGTATGATAACAAAAATTGTCGTTTTTTTCTGTAATCTTTGTATTAAAACCGGTGCAATAATCAGGTTATTTGACATACCCAGTTATTGTCTCTTACTTACTCTACAATTCACTGATTTTGCGGTGTTTTTTTCCTTACTGTAATGTAGCTATGATGACTTACCTTCTTATTGCAAGATTAATTTGTACTGTGTGCTAGTCACCATTTGGTGCAAGAATAAGGTATGTCGACTAACAGCACACGATTTTTGCTTCATACTGGGTTATTGAGTGTCAATAACCAGGTATGAAGCAAAATGTCATGAAAAAACATTAATGTTATCTTTTGCATTGCATTATGTAACAATTTCGTGAAAGACGGTAATAGCTCACATGGTGCTTCAAACAGCTTGTCGATATCTCGTAAAATGGCTTAGATACAACAGTTTGAAGTGTCAAATCTTTGAAGCCATTTTCCCAAAACTCAAAAAATCCGACATACCTGGTTATTGCTGCAAGCCCTTCAATTATCAACGGCTGATAAACTGTGAAATACTGAACCTGCAGTTAGACGGATGTTTAACCAAGTCGAACAACTTGCCCGGCTGCTTTTGACAGTAGCATGTAGCAATGCAGAAGCAGAACGCAGCTTTTAAAAAAAATTTCAGGCTGAACTCGAGTCTATAAGAATTCAATGTAGAATGTTGCAGTTGTTGCTGTAGAATTTCACTCTAAAACTACTTCATCTCGATTTTTAAAATCCCACTATGGCTCGCAGTAGAAGCCTAAAAGGACTTTTCGATTTTTAATGCTACGACTACGAGCGGTGTTCTTCTAACACCTAAAATCTCGGCTTCCTCGCATATAATATAGTCATTTTTTTCACAGATCGAGGTGGTTTAGGTAGTTTTATTTCGAAATCATCGTTGAAATTTTTGAGGTAGGGGCCTAAACAAAAGCCCAAAATGTGCTCCATTTTGGTATGAAATGTTCAAAATTGCGTCGGCTCATCGTTGAAAATTTTGAGGTAAGCAAGAGCCCAAAATGTACTCCATTTTGATATCATATGCTCAAAATTGCGTCGACTTCTGGGGCTCCGCCCCAGACCCCGCTGGAGGACCTTACGACGCTCCCCCAGACCCCCTATTCGTTAGAGGCTTCTTGCCTTCGGCAATCGCGGCTTCGCGCCTTCGGCGCTCGGCATTGTCTCCCCCCCACTCAGGCATTCTAGTGGGTCCCCTCCAGCTTCTAGACCGTGGTTGCCCTATGACTCTGACTTAGTTGAATTTGAGAGATAATTGTGCAGTGTTGTGCACGGTATATTATCTGTCGTCTCGAGATGTGATCGTTGCAAAGCAGCATTTATATAATTATGACAAATAACAACACGTTGATCTCCTGTAGCGCTGTCTTCAAAGCTATGTTCTACAGCGGAATCATTGAGTGCAGGAGTGTAACAACATGCAGGGGCGTCCATCCCCCCTTACGTCTATGACGCATTCCCCCCCCCCATGTGATCAGATACCCCCCCCCAACGACGTCCCCAGACGATTGGCCGACTGTCGACAAAAGAGAAAATAGGCCTATCGATTACCGAACTCTGAAGCACAATTTTACTCTTGAATTCTGTAACTTTCAGTTCGCTATTAAAGCAACATTATGCATTACAAAATATGAAGGCTTGACGATGATGACGAGCAAAAGACACATCTGTCGAAAGGACAGTGGATTGAAAGTACATGTAGGCCTAGTTACGTTAAGACAGAGGCATACCGCCATAGCGGCCAGACAGTACAAACGTAGTAACACAAGTCCTAAAATTACAACAGGTGCCTCTTCAGAGCAGCAGAGTGCGTAGCCAGGCGATTAACAATTTCGTCTAGTTTTAGTGATGGAATAGCGCAAGGGAGATCAGGATTTCAATCCACTGTCCTTTCAAAAGATGTGTCCTTTGCTCGTCATCATTGTCACTGTCTAGTTGAATTAGTTCCAGTTTTCCGTCGTCTGGAATCAATTCATTAAGAGGCACAAGGTCTTGTACTGCGCGATATGCGTGTCGAAACTCCTCGAGCTCGGTTTGCACTACCTGTGGGTATAGTGCGAAGCGAGCTATGTATAAATTGTGTGCAATTTATATATACCTTGTAGTCTTCCACTTGTGGTGTGTAGTACAATGTATGCGCCATTTGTCACTACGGATAAGCATGCCGCATAACGGCTCGCAACATTTATAATTCATTAAAACATTGTCTCTGGGCATGATTAGGCCTACTAGTAAAATGAAATTGCAAAGTATTAACACATCAAAATTACGAAACGCTTATAAATCAAAGTATCTCATCTTGCGGGAGGCAACGTCAACCAAAGAGTACCCCTTCATTCACCCCTTCGCCGCAATCACCCCGGAGGCGAGGAATCTGATACCGGCCAAGGTTTCTCCACTGGAAAGATCTTGGATACCGGCCGACTTGTGTGCAGCCGGGCTGCTATCTGCCTTCCTCTCTGCCTGCCTGCCTGTGTTCCACCCTACTGGCCTGGAGTCAGCTCTGCAAGGTTGATGGGGCTACAAGGGAACGTGGAGGAGAAGAGGGCAATACAGGGCTGTATATGTGGGCTGTTACATTAAAACACTGGAAACCTCCTTTGGTCTGAGATTGAATATGCCGCGTACGATACGCCAACATTATGAAATTGACTAATCGATTAATCACTGAAATGGAAAGAATGAGCAGACGTTTAACTTTAATGTAGGCCCTACTAAAAATTTCTTCTTTCCCCCCCTAAAAAGGCTATGAAGATTTCTGCTTCATTCCCCCCATAGGATGGACGCCCCTGACAACATGCAATGTTTAGAGTTAAAAATATCTTCAAGAATCTTTTGCACTACGTTTGAACAGCAGTATATTTAGGCCTACATAAGAAAGACCAAAAGCAAATGCAAATGTTATATGTTGACAGTGATGTCCTTAGAAAGGTTCTGAAATAGGTCAACATGGATCTTCGTAATGGTTTCCTTGTTCTAGGAAGGATGGAATTATGCAGTAAGTTTTTTGCAACTAATCAGCTAGGCTAATTAAACTATTGAAGTACGTAGGTCATGTGCAAGTCATCAAGGTATAGGCCTACATTTATAAAATAAAGGACTTCTCCTATGCCAAGGGCTTTCGCAACATTGAATATATGCTATCTGGTACTTCCATCATTTATCATATAATAGGATCAAAACGACGCTACATAGAAGATGAGCTTTGGCACGGTTTCCGATTGGTTAGAGCGCTTGGCTAGTAACGCGGAGAATAGGGGTTCGAGTATCCTCTGAGACGGTTACTATTATAGGGAAAATTATTTAGTGGCATCGTTGCTCTGTCCTATGTTTGTTTCTGCGCACTTGTACTATACTCATGCATTTCCTACTGCTGCATTTTCCTACTCATGCATTTTTACTCGTACTATTTTTACTCATACGTTTTCCTACTCCTACATTTTCCTAGCGAGATTTGACAGAGGACAATACCAAATGCAATCGTATTTGATATTGCTTTCCGTTAATTCTAAGAGAATTAAGGGAAGTTTGAACCAATTTAAACCACTCCTGGTTTATGTGTATTTCTTAATCTCGAATTATGGTAATTAACCCCAAACCTCACCTAAATTTGATCACCCATTAGTAAATTAATTACCACGCAACAATCTCAAAGAAAATATTATTATTATTATCACTACAGCTATTATTATTATTATTATTATTATTATTATTATTATTATTATTATTATTATTATTATTATTATTATTATTATTATTATTATTATTATTATCATCATCATCATCATCATCATCATCATCATCATCGTCATCATTATTAAGCCTATAATTATTATTATGCTTGTAATACAAATTATGCCGTTATAATTATTTAACAATCGCTAAGCTGAAACAATGCGAAATTTGGTAACCCCACTTTCTTGACCAAAGTTACGCCACTGTGTAGCATATATAGCATACATAACATTAAGTGGCGTGGTGGCTCAGTGGTCAGTTCGACGCCTTGTGACCGGAGGGTTGCAAGTTCGAATCCCACTCTAGCCGCTGCGTACGGACCTTGGGCAAGTCCTTCACTCGCAATTGCTTGTGGCGCTTCGGCGTGAAAATTCCGGCACAGTATCAAATGCTGACAGTAGTCGGGAGCGCCTCTGAGTATAAGTTGACTTCGAGAGGCGCTATAGAAATATCCGGAATAAAAAAATAGAAAAATACATGCATACTTATGATCAAGTCAATATTATTCGCACATGAAGCCAAACGATCAGTTAAACACCACTGATAAACACGCATTTGTGTGCTTATCAGATGCAAATAAAAGCTAATTATTTACTTACTTAATTGCTAACTTACTTACCTACTTGCTTGCTTTCTTCCTTCCTTCTTTACATCTGCAGACTGGTATTTCTCCAGAGATTTTGAGAGGTACTATAAGAGCTTTTATTAGGCCCACGTGTCTTGATACATAATAATATACAAATATACATACTCAAGTCAATGAACGCCTTTCAGCCTAAGATCAGGTGTGGGGCAACCCTAAGGATTGCAACCCCGCCCATGCAGTCGGGGACACACCGGATTTTCACCACGAGATCGGCCCTTGCTATATGTTCTGTCTGTACCTGAGACGGGCTCGATGCAAGTTTAAACATGGCTGTAAGGTTAGCACGTAGGCAATTAAGTTCGTACTCTCCTCTGAATAATGCTATCTTATCTTGTACGTTGCTTGGTTAGGCAAGATAATACTACACCCATTGCTGGATTGTTCAGCTGTGTTATCGTCTAGGAAGTAAGGTTGAATTAAAGACGTTACTTCAACTGCCACTCTACGTTTCTGAGGAAAATGTAATCCTTTTGTAGGAGTAATACAGTTGTATTTATGAAAATTATATAGCACGCCTAATTTTACATTTTCATGTAATTGTAACAGATGGATGATGAAGGCCGCCAGATGCAGATCGACAGAGAGATAGAGAGAGGGAGAAAAAGAGAGACTGACAGACAGACAGAGGGATAGACAAAGAGATAGAGACAGAGATACAGAGAGAGACAGAGAGAAGAAGAGACAGACAGACAGAGACAGGAAGAGACAGACAGAGGCAGACAGAGGCAGACAGAGGCAGACAAACAGAGACAGACAGACAGACAGAGACAGACAGAGGACAGAGAGACATACAGATAGACAGAGACAGAGAGAGACAGAGGGCAGAGAGAAAGAGAAACAGAGAGAGAGACAGACAGAGACAGAGACAGAGACAGAGACAGAGCCAGAGAGAGAGAGAGAGAGAGAGAGAGAGAGAGAGAGAGAGAGAGAGAGAGAGAGAGAGAGAGAGAGAGAGAGAGAGAGAGAGAGAGAGAGAGAGAGAGAGAGAGAGAGAGAGAGAGAGAGAGAGAGAGAGAGAGAGAGAGAGAGAGAGAGAGAGAGAGAGAGAGAGAGAGAGAGAGAGAGAGAGAGAGAGAGAGAGAGAGAGAGAGAACGTTGTCGTTGTTGACGTTTTATTAATTCAGAATTAGCCGTCCGCAGACAAACCAGTGATTCAGTTTACTCTAGCTCTTCTTCTAACCCCTCAGGTAAATGGGACTAATTGAAAACAGGTTGGGAGGATCAGAAAACTGACCAGTCAAAACAGAATCGACGTGCAGCTTATAGACCTACATAAGTTTTCAACTTCTTATAGGCAACCATGCAACTTTTTGCCTTAGAAATAATAATATGCTAAATTACTGATCACATAAAATCTTATGTCCATCAACCAATCCACCCACACATTCAACCATCTCTCACCCATCCATCTATCCCATCCAGACAGTCCGTCCGTCCGTCCATCAATCCATCCATCCATCCATTAATCCATCCATATATCTATCCATTGATTCCATCCATCCATCCATCCATCCATCCATCCATCCATCCATCCATCCATCCATCCATCCATCCATCCATCCATCCATCCATCCATCCATCCATCCATCCATCCATCCATCCATCCATCCATCCATCCATCCATCCATCCATCCATCCATCCATCCATCCATCCATCCATCCATCCATCCATCCATGTATTTATGTGTATATGCATGCATGCATCTATGTATGTATTGCTACAAGTTGTCTAGTTGTCGACAATTACCAGTGCGGTATTTCATGTGGTATTTACAATCAAAATATCAATCATATAATTTTTTATGCGAACACCAACGGGTCAGCCTCACGCGGTGACAAAACCCGCATAACCTTTCAATCTCCCTAACAAGTAAACATAAATGGTACAAAATTGACAACATGTCATCCTAAAACGGATATAAAAACTTCGACTAGTTGAGAGACTTGCAAAACCAAAAAGGCCTCGCAGGATCAGACATTAAAACTCAGTCTAACTTTAAACGAAACTCTCACCTTTACCTAGGATTTACATTTCCCACCAAAAGTTTACACGGCGTCCAGCTTATACAAATCGCTGCTCCACTTTCAATACTACGAGCCGGTTGAAACAGTATCTATCTTTGTATGATGTTGAGAAAATTAATTTGCTTTCCAGCGGAAATAATAGTTTGCTATGACGACCGACCAAGTCGATGCGGCATGTATTTGATGTACAACGGTCGATCGTCCTAGTAGTATGGATCACCTTCCATTACTCTTCCATTTTGGTATGCACAGGCGGTTCAGCCTCTGATGTGTGTTAATGTTCTGTTCTGCCACCTCTACCCGCCTTCGCTCTCTGGTCTACGGCGTTTGCCGCCGTCTTTGATCTCTCTTTCACCTGTGATGTCCTAGGACAGCGGTTCCCAAATTTTTCTGGGTCGCGACCTACTTGTGAAGATCTTGGCAGTCTCGGTACCCACTGTGTAAAATTAAGCACCCGGCACTATGTACTAAAATTTACTTCGTAAATTGGTATCGAAATATGCGAATTTACGTAAAGCGCTTAGAAATTTAAAGCATTAAAAGGAAAATAATTTAGGTAAAAACAGTTTACAATTTATTGCAATCCTGTTAGTTATAGCCCAATTACAGCCAAATGTTGCTGCAAAAAAATAAACGTTTCTTGAAAAATTTGGCGACCCACTTGCCAAAGCTTCGCGACCCACTTTTGGGTCGCGACCCACAGTTTGGGAAACTCTGTCCTAGGACAGTGTCCTAGGATCCTGATCTCCTAGTGTCCGCCTTCCTTCCACATCTGTCTTTCGTTAGTGATTTACTAGTGTCCTCCCCCCCCCCGCATCTCTCTTTCGTCATGCTTTACCTATATAAGCTGAAAGAAAATTTTTAAAAGGAAATAAGCAGAAATGGTTTAAAGAATTTATTTTAGTAGTGGTTTCACAGAACTACGATATATTAGTATTAATTGCACGGCGATAAATTGGTCGTTGATATTCAGCGTACTGGTGTTTCCCAGAGTCGTTCTCCTATCGTGAAGTGACTGTTTCCAGTTTTTGCCAGTTAAATAAAACAGTGAATTGTTCGTTTGTCGATCTGCACGATCAGACCTCTGACAGACCATGGAGGCCTAAAGACAGCTACCTATTGAGAACCCTCGCATCTTGCCTTTCTACACATGACTCGGCCTGGTGATTGACGGAGAAGGAAGGTGATTTTCGCGACAATATATTATGTGTCTGATTGTTTGGGGCGCCATATGACGTCTTTCGAAAGCACTTAAGCGCTTATCTTAACTGAAGAGGTCTGACTTACGATGGTGTTGAAAATGTGTCCTGTATGCAGGTTACTTCAAGCGGAGAGATTGCTTCGTTCCAATGCACAATGAACTCCGATTTGCTCATAACCTCGTGCACGATATCAGTACTTTGCGGCAGGTCACGTGGGTTGAAGAATGTAGTGATGGAAAAACCCAATTAGCTCGAGACAGAGATACCTAGCTTTACGGTGTATCAGAGGCTACATCCGCATTCGATGATCTTATAAGCCGGTTCTCTGATGTAGTCCTTCGCCGTAAACCAGTCCAGTGCGTCTAACTTACAGCTCGTATGCACACAGGTATGTATTTAAGGCAATATGCATGTAGGCCCATATGTATATATATATGTTACAGGCAATTCGTAAAACCAGGGATTTTGTAAAATCCCTGAAATTTTTAGGTACTTTGTAAAATCCCTGATTCACTCAGGCACTTTACAAAATCCCTGAAAAAACCAGGGATTTTGTAAAATCCCTGAAATCAGAAGACGAAAATTTGACAGATTGCCTGAAATGAAAATGACGAACATAATCGATGCTTATTACGCAAACAAACCCTATTTTCAAGGGATCGACAGTTGAAGATGGTATTTTATTTTAAGTTTAGTTCTCATGTTGTACAACCAGGAATTTTGTAAAATGTCTGACCGTTTATTATGCAAAGAAGTCTTATTTTCAAACGATTACCATTTTTAGATGGTATTTTATTTTAAGTTAAGTTCTACATCAGTTTTTGTTGTCACACGACATACTCGAATGGTTTCGACACTTGACTTTCTCTTTGAAAAATTTTAACTTTGAAGTTGCAAATTAATTGAAGTTGTTGATACATCACAAATTAATAAACAATCCGGCTCGACAACTTGACTTTCCCTTTGAAAAATTTGTCCCTATTTGTTTCGCAGAACTCAGAGAACTTTGATTGTCTATTTACTTATAATTCTTTGATGTGCCGTCGCAACAATTAGAAGTTGACCGAAATATTTTCCGATTGGCTGAGATTAACTGTGGTCAGACGAGTACCCTTGCTATAAATTAAAACCCAGCAAGAACTATTTCATTTCTGGTTATCCTTTGGTTAGGTCAGTTCTAAACAAAATGGATAGTGAGCATAATATGACAGAGGTACAATTTATGGAACAGTTGCTTGTTTTGATAAGAAAACAGCGCTGATGAAGAAGGAAACGTACTTCGATTTGATTGATGAGCTGAAAGAAGCGATGAAGGATACAACAACAAAGACCAACAGACAGTACTACATCCTAAAACGGTTAGTGACATCAGAGAACTGTATAATTGCGATCATTCCTACTGGTGGGAAGAACATATATAATAAGAACATGCATAATAAACTGTCGGACATTTTACAAAATTCCTGGTTGTACAACATGAGAACTAAACTTAAAATAAAATACCATCTTAAACTGTCGATCCCTTGGAAATAGGGTTTGTTTGTGTAATAAACTTCGATTATGTTCGTAATTTTCATTTCAGGCAATCTGTCAAATTTTCGTCTTCTGATTTCAGGGATTTTACAAAATCCCTGGTTTTTTCAGGGATTTTGTAAAGTGCCTGAGTGAATCAGGGATTTTACAAAGTACCTAAAAATTTCAGGGATTTTACAAAATCCCTGGTTTTACGAATTGCCTGTAACATATATAAGTTTGGCCGGGTCTCGGAGTACAAGCGGGATGTGCTCCGCTGGCTCCCTTACCCGCAGCGCATTGCTTTTCGGGTCTCTGCTTTGGTTTGGCGGTGCCTTGAGGGATTGGCTCTCCCTTACCAGCGGGAACTTTGCTGTTCCAATGTGGCTGTCCAGCGTCGTGGTTCACTTCGCTCTGCAGCGCAAGCTGAGCTCGTTATCCCACGTGCAAGGACTGCTATCCGGCAACACCATGCCTTCTCTGTCTCTGGCCCAGCGGCCTGGAATGGGCTCCCAGGAGCGCTGCGCCTGACCCCAATCGATTGCTCTTCTCTGTTCTACTCTTGCCTTAAGACTGTCTTGTTTGACCACGGTTGGACCACGGTTGGACTGGGAGCGCTTTGAGGAGATAACATTGAAGGGGCGCTATATAAGACCTCTGTAATAATAATAATAATAATAATAATAATAATAATAATAATAATAATAATAATAATAATAATAATAATAATAATAATAATAATAATAATAATAATAATAATAATAATAATAATAATAATAATAATAATAATAATAATAATAATAATAATAATAATAATAATAATAATAATAATAATAATAATAATAATAATAATAATAATAATAATAATAATAATAATAATAATAATGAAGAATGCGCTCACGATTCAACGTTTCAACGCGGTGGCTTTTATGGGTACCTTCAACAACTTAAACCTGGACGAATAGGGCCCATTCCGGACAAATCTACTCTGTAAATAATGTTGAAGTCCCTGAGGGATCCTGTATACCTCAGGGCATAAAAAAAGTAATAATAATAATAATAATAATAACAACAATAAACTCATAGTAATAATAATAATAATAATAATAATAATAATAATAATAATAATAATTATAATAATAATAATAAACTCATAATAATAATAATAATAATAATAATAATAATAATAATAATAATAATAATAATAATAATAATAATAATAATAATAATAATAATAATAAAAATTAATAATAATAATAATAATAATAATAATAATAATAATAATAATAATAATAATAATAATAATAATAATAATAATAATAATAATAATAATAATGGGAAATACATGACTTGGGACGCCACCAGTGTACACACGTGTGCAAACTCATATATACACCTGACTTCCATAACGCCAGGAGCAGCAGAAATGGCAGCCACCGGGAAGAGCACAAAGTATGCAGAAATCCCCACTACCCACGTTTTCATTCCAGTAGCACTGGAAACTCTGGGTCTTATCAATACCCAGGGTCGGGAGTTCTTATCAGAACTAGGTCGGCGTTTGACCATTGTTTCGGAGGACCCGCAGGAGACAGCACGCCTCTTTCAGCGTTGCATTTCGAGGCACTTTTGCACCGTGGACCGGTGAAGATGACCGTTAACTCTAGAACGTCAAAGCTGTCGGATAGTTTCTAAGAGCCTGAGGGATTATTTTTACCTCGGGCGTTAAAAAAATAATTATAATAATAACCAAACTTCGTTTTGACAGTCTGAGGGTAGAACTACCTCAGTTATAAAAAAAAATAAAAACCAAGGGGCAGAAATTAGGAGAAAGGAACTTGTCCGATGTAGATAAACCAAAAATGTCATCCATATATTATACGTAGGCCTATATCAGAAATTTTGTCTGCACAAAAGTCAAGCATTTACTGGCAACTCATAGGTAGCAAAGTAGAAAGCAAATGTAACTTCTGCCAATGTAATAACTTGCTTAAGGACCTCCCAGTAACTGAATCGTGTTCTTCATACTGTATCTCTGCGCTTTGTTTCTGACGTCGGGCAAGGCTCTTGAATAAGCTTGAATCGTGCGCATAGTTATTAATTCGGATTTTTTTAATTTACAAATTTACGATTATTGCAGCCGCTAACAGCACCAGTCTTCGAAGATATGGATCTGGAGTTGAAGAAACTTAACATGAAAGACAAAAATGGTAAAGCAATTCAGCTATAGTGTACGCCTTCAATGTAGTATAATTTCACATCGCAAAGTATTTATATATTTCACTCTGAGAGTGCAGTGGTATTCTTAAGAGATTAAACGTTGTTTTTCGATGTAAAGGTACCGTCTCATTTGGCTCCCCATTTCTCTTTGTCAGCTCAGCCGCATCAGATTCCTGATCTGATGGATTTCGCAGGGCCAAAAGCAGATGTGTCATCGATATCACAAAAGACAAACGCGATGTCTGATGACGACAAGAAACAGGTAGGCCCTACTAAACCAGAGTTTCTAGTTTGTCACACCCGTGTTGGAATCTAATGGCGAGCAATATATTAGGCCTACCTCTGTGCCAAGAATTTCCAACAGCTGAGACAATCGCAATGCCACCCACAACATCTGTAAGCATCAAAACCAAACACAGTCTACATGTACATCATTCATATTAGAAATTATAGCTGCAAGCTTCCGAAACCAAATATAAATGAAACCCTCTGAATACTTTCACATGGACATCATTATCAAATTGTCATGATAATTAAAACCAATTTAACTTAACCTAAGAACATCAGTGGTAAACTATACTTCGTTAGACAAAACTTAATATATTAAAATGTTAAAGTTCATTGTGTTTTATTGCAGAACGAAGTCGAAATGTTACACATGTTGGCACAAGAGAACTCGTTAGTGGATAGAGGTAGGCAGGGCTTTTTGTAACACGGTTCCGTACGTTGGGTGTGCGCCGTTGGAATAGACACTAGATAACAAAAGCCATCGTCTAAGCTACCATGTTTAATTATCCAATTATGTGTGATTAAATCTTTATTGCTGAACTGAATATGTGTTAATAATGGATCGTCAGTGTGTAGTGGCTCAATTGAGCCTATGTAGAGTTAAATGTGTGCTAAGAACATCTTCAGTGTTGATACAGGCGTGCTATTTCTCGTAAAAAATTATGATACAATACAGCATAGGTATATTAACCGCAGCTTCTCAAACGATATTAACAATTCCTTTTCAAACTAAGTATGCTTGCTTCAGTCTGTACCACCACGATATAGGATCTCATAGTCCTAGGAATGCCTAACTCTTTACTCTTCTTTTCCATCCAGTACCTGACCGGTCGATGACTTTCGTCAGGGTATCAGTGACATCAGGTTTAATCTTATAAAAGTACTGTTAAGTTTTTAATAGTTTTTTTTATAACAGGACGTGCACATTCTTCGCGTGTTCCTAAAAAGAGGAAGATGACCTCGGAAACTGGCGAGGAATTCATTGAAGCAAAGTAACTTGTGTAGCATTACACCCATCTGAATAATAAAACTTTTTTAGCTCTCAAAGTCGTCAAATAGTATGATTCAGACACGAAAATATTTCCCAAGCAACTCGCCAACTATTGAGTCCTACTTTTGATATAAATGGGGTCCAGATGGCGCCATGGAAATGCCACAACATCACGATAGTCGGCATCTAATGTGATCAGATAGTTTCTGGTTTGACTTCGTCGGATCTAATCGACCCTAGGAGACTCTATTCTAACCTGACTTATGTAAAACTGTTGTGATAATAGCGCAGGTCATCGATAGTCGCCCCAAGATAGGCCTAATGAATTGCAAGCCGTTGCAGTCGCACAGATTTTGAAACACATAGGTCAAGAAGGCCGGAAAGGCAAGCTAGACTGGAAAAGAGTTGATATAGGTATCCAATTGCTTAGCCTAAGCCTAATGACATCAAAGAACTCGTAGGAGAATCTGAGCTCCGCAGAAAATCCGAAGGCTTCGAATAACCTACGTTGAACGACAAATGTAAATGTAATTGGACATTTATATGGCGCCGCTTGCAGAGATACAAATCAGTGGCACTCTCTGCACTAGCCTATAATATAATATTAAATGTCATATAAACTACACTATAACGTCAGTTGGCAAAACAATGCACAGTAGACTAGCAGGGTCACCAGTTGCGAGCCCACGCACACTCGTGAAGCCAGCCAGAGCCCAACACGTGCCATGTGGTAGTGCGATGCTCAACAATAGTCACACTTTTCATTGATCGAGACTCATCGAGTGCAATTAAATTTTATGGGTCTGAGAGAGTGAGCAAAAATGTAGAATGTTGATTTAATGGAATTTTTTTGGAAATTATGAGATTTTAAACTCAATTTGTTTGAAGTGCTTATTATGACTGTTAATTTCTATAGTATAATTTGAGAAGTGATCGTTTACAGGCAGCATCAGAGTTCATCTGCTCAAGAGAAGGACCTCATTCATGAACCTATAGCTGACTTAAGGAATGTTTCTGATCCAGATGACTACATCAACAACTTCTCGACTGCAGTCCAGGGTGAATTTATTTTGTCTAAAGATTTATTTAGTTATTCTTATAGTTTTTTCACAAAATGCGTAACCCAAAAGTTCATAATTTATAATTATGTTCGAAAGTATGAATATTGAATATATATTATTATACTCCAAATTCTCACAAGATGTCAGTTTCCCAGTTGGTTAAGCGTTAACTACGGAGGTGGTTCTAATACTTTTGCGTTGTATCAACTGGTTTAAAAAAACGAATAGGCCTACTTGATATGATTTGCAAAAACGCGAGATTTCAGTCCTGACCGAAGCGGTACGACAGTACCGGTGTATCGGACAGAAACACGAAGCAACTTCGAGGGCCTTGGGCTGACGACTGAAAAGACCGGGAATACAGTAAGCCGAGTGTTGAAACCAGTTGTCACGCTGTGCTATATCGTGCATAAATTTGCGCATTGATTTCGAGACATAAATTCCACGAATGAACTGTTTTTGAAGTTTCAGCTGTTGTAGGTTCTATGTCATCCGTTCATCCTACTCCTGGTTTTACAATGCCCCAAATGTACACACTTCAGCTAGACAATGGCACTTGGTATTCGGGCCAAAGGAGCACTGACGCAGTGCCTGACCCTACGCATACACTGTACTTATCCAACTTCACTGACTCCCTAAGAGTACTGGAGCAGCAGATTATTCAAACGCAGGGACCTAATATAAATCTTACCAGTCTCAGCACACAACATTTGGATTCGCGAATGCTACAAACGAAGCAGCCAACCTCTGGATTGGAAAGCACTTGGTATTCGGAAATGGTGAGTAATTAGACGTTTCATGCTTTAACATAATATAACATTAATCGCAATATAAATATATTAAGGATTGTGATTACTAACAGGTGTGTTACCACGATATTATTCAACGCATCATAAATTGTATCTGGATATTAATTTTTATATCGAAGTGAGATTAGTAAAACAGTTCGGGATGGAAACCATAGGCCTATAATAGTCTTGTGTATATCATGGAATCAGCAGCTATCAGTAGACCAAAACGCATCACGGGTTTGATAATGTTCAATGGTAGGCTAGCCCAGCCTTCAACATAGGCCTGTAGGCTTTTATAAACCCAATTTCTTTTCCGTGCATGCCAACTGCACTAGTACGGCTTCTGTTCACCTGAGCCATGGACCGGTTGTTACTCGCACTACGTCATCACGTAATTCGAGCATTATATAGTTGATTCTGGTATATCTTTCCCAGAGCATTTCAAGCTATTTGCATATTATGTACTTTTTCTATATGCGATACCCGCAGAATGAGTCCTGGTGTGACTGAGATTGTCTGGGTTTATCTGGCTATTGCCTTAGTTTTAAATCGTCTTGAGTACACTAATTCGCTACTTACCGGCATCACAAAGACAAGCAAGCACACATTGCAAATGCTTCCGAGGTCCTTGGCAGGACCATAACGAAGGTACCCGCATTTCGACGCATCACCCTCAATGACCCTCATACAGTAATACTACTGAAACAAAGACTTCAGCTGTATAAATGTCCAGAGTTTACACAGTGATGCAACAACTTATATTTTGTCTTGGCTAACCCATTGGACTCACGATTACTGCACTCCATTTGATTCTATTGTATGCCAATCGACAACTATTGCATTCCAAGTCTTTCTTGGTCACTGGCCCAAGGTTATGGAATTCGTCACCAGTTTCTATTTAATCTGCAAGTTCTTTCAAGTCGCTTAGCTCAGTGCTGAAGTTTCGTCTTTATCGGATTGCTTGCACCCGCTTCATAGAATATTTTTTAGCTTAGAGGTGTCACGAATTTCAACTAGTTCTGTGCAGTGAATTATGGTTTAGATAATTATACAGTGTTGCTGAGATAGCGCTTGTAGATTGGTTCCTTATTCATCACGATACTACACGCTATAGAAGTATCCAGAATTAATCAGATTTTGATTTTGAAAGAAATTAATATTCGTTTATTAAATTCAAACTGACAAGTGCGCAGTAAGATTACATGATATATATAGTATTAACAGATGACAACAAGTTTAATAGTGGTCGAATTTAACTGTATTGCAGCCTAACGCTCATTTTGTAGTCGTCCCCCGAGTGAAAAGGTTAAGTCAACATTTATGGGGCTAGGGAGTATAGAACCTGCGTCCTTCTGATCTTCGTGGCAGCATGTAACCACTCAACCATCACCCTGCCCCGGGGATTGATTAAATTTTATAAAATTATTATGGTGGTGGTTTTTGGAACAATTTTAAATTATCTCATGAATTTTCATATGATTTGGAATATTAGTCTTGATCATCTCATACTCAAGAACAGGCCAGAATTGAGTTGACAAAGCCAATGCCACCAATAATGCCTTTCAGAACCATTTACTCATATTATTCAGCCTTTGAATTGCTTTTATCAATCAATCAATCAATCAATCAATCAATCAATCAATATATCTTTATTGCTTTCCATGACAATCAGTTAACAAATCGTTTGAATCTATGCGATTTAAGGCGATATACAGCAGTTTTTTTAAAGTACCAATAATCAGACGGTAAGTTCGGTAATTAGGTAACATTGTTTCCGATTCTGATAATTAGGAATGGTAAGTTAACAAGGAGTATTTAAGAATTTATAATTGTCACCGAAGGCAATGGGCTACCCTCAGAGGCGCGTTTACAGAAGACGGGGCCCTAGGCGCAAACATTTTTGGGGACCCTTCTGAACTTGTAGACTGAATCTGAGACTCTGGTGGTGTTTCGCCACCAAAGTGCGACCGTACGTTACTTACCGGAATAACGTACGCGTTCGTAGTAAGTTATCGAAAAAAAATACGTACGCGTACAGTACGCGTACGTTAAAAATGCCACAAGTTTATCTGATCATTCACAAAGAACCTCAATATAACTATGGTCTTATAACGTACGCGTACGCAGGGACGTCTATCACCCCTGAGTCATTGGAGCAACTTCCCCTTTCCCCCTCTTCTTCCCCTCACCTTCCTCCCCCTCGTTTATGATGGCACACACACTAACAGATCTCCCCCCATTTCTTGGATGGAGCATTTGCTCCAAGGTTTCTGTGGTGTAGACGCCCTTGCGCGTGAGTCAAATATGATCAGTTTAGCTCTACAGTATTAGTCTCCTCGTACGCAGGCCTTGTTATTTACGAACGGCACCGAAATTTAGTAGGCCTATTACCAATAAAATGACCACTGGAACTAACCATCCTATAAAGTGTGCCGTAAAATCTTAGTTATCTTCATATTATACACTAGCAGGTTTACCCGGCGTTGCCCGGGGTTATAAGTTTCAATCCCTGTAGCGAATAAGCAACAAATTTAGGTACAAGTTTAAATCCGTGTAGCGAATAAGGTTTACCCGGCGTTGCCCGGGGTTATAAGTTTCTATCCCTGTAGCGAATAAGCAACAAATTTAGGTATAAGTTTAAATCCGTGTAGCGAATAAGGAAGAAATTTAGGCGACCTGTGGGGGAGACTGCTTTGCAGTCTAGGCGTGGACTAACTGCTTCGCAGTCGCCCTCTGGCGACGACTGCTTCGCAGTCTCCCGTGGACTGACTGCTTCGCAGTCTCCCGTGGACTGACTGCTTCGCAGTCGAAGAGGGTGAAACCGGCGTTGGCGGGTTCAAGAAAACGCCAGAAATCTAGCCCTCACTGCCCTTAGTAAAGCAGAGTCTTTGAACATACAATTTTGCTGTAAAACGATGAATATAGTTCGAATCGATCGTAATTAAATTTTGTGCGAAAGTAAACAACGTCGTTATTGCGCATTATTAATGACGTTGGGGAATACCAGCGCCATAAATAGAAGCGCTTCGCGTTATGCGTATTATTAATGACGTTGGGGAATACCGGCGCCATAAATAGAAGCGCTTCGCGCCGGGTCGTCAGGGACGGTCGGTTGGGTAGACGTTTTGGGCATTTTCACCATGTTAGCGGTGAAAAGGGGGTACGCGAACCCCTCCACTGGGTGTCCGAAGCCGAGGCCGACACAGTAGTGAAGGTTTCGAGTGAAAAGGTGGAAAATTGTAGAAGTTAAGCCCGGTCAAACAGACAGAGACAGACAGACAGACAGACACACAGAATTCTCGCTTTATTTACATAGATTAGACAGAATATCAGCAATTTGGAATTTAAAAGTTTAAGAGTAGAGATCATTAACAGCCACACACTCATGTAATGGTTAAAATTGTTGACGACCATCAATCACCAACCATTATTAACTTTTCGGGGGGAGGTCCGTAGAGTAATAGATAACACACTGGCGTGAAGAGTTGAAGGTACCAAGATCGAATCCCGTAGACCTCCGTAAGGTTTTTCAGCCTTCCACTCGCTAGGTGGTGGTGGTTAAATGAATAGTAGGCCATGTTGGCGCCGGGTGGCTGCCGTTTAAATACAGTTATATTCGACTCCTGTAAAACTGTTATCATGTGCTTCTACTATATACATGTATGTAAGGCGCCCTGCGTGGCTGCCGTTTCTACTATATGATTGTATGTTCACTGTACAGTGCAGTGCGTTTGCAGGCGCTTAATTAAAGAACAAGATTATTATTATTTATTATTATAAGAATATGTATTTTATTCTCGTAATGAACTGATGTGAACGTACGGTATCGTACGGCATGATACCCCTTACGCGTATCGTAGCCTACGTACGTTATAGAAAAAATAACGTACTTACCGTACGTACGGTCGCACCTTAGTTTAGCCTATCATGTGCAAAAACTCACAGAGCTGAACTTGAAACCGTGTTTTTGAGTATATATTGGCACTGTAATGATGATTAGTTATAAAAGATATTTTCAAGGAATGTGAAGTTATTTGATATCATAATTTTAGTAAAAACAGGAAACAAATTATTTTTTTCTAATTTAAAAAATATTTTCATTCGTTTGGGGCCCCCGAGATTTGGGGGCCCTAGGCGCGCGCCTAGTGCGCCTAATGGTAAACGCGCCTCTGGCTACCCTAAAGGGACAGAGTCCCGCTATAGGCAGGACTATTATGGTGGTTGAAGCATATAACCTTATACTTAGTAATATCAGTCAAAATTTAGCTTTCGTACCCTGTAACGAAATGTTCAGGATGCTCCAGTGGCTGTGGACCGGTGCGTGATTAATTGCAAAGCTTTAGTCATAGAGCTAATAAAGGGATTGCCTAGTTCTTGTTCGTACATGAAGGAAAGCAATTATTTTTGTTTTAAAACCTTTATACCCAGAGTATTGCATTTTGGGAGCAGCTTCTTACTTATAGCTGATTACTATCTGATTTTAGGTCTTACACAATACATCGAACAGTGAAAATACGTGCAACGCTTTAAACGGTATGCCATTACATCATACTAGTTGTTGCCCGTCGTAAGACGATTTGTGAACAATTTGAAAATGTGTTTTCCAATGTGCATGAAATTATTTTGCATTTGGTAAGTTCAAAACATCAAAGCATTAAAATATAAAACAAAAACTTATCCAATCCCAAGTCTATTTCCATAACACGTCTTGAAACTGTTCTGCTTCAGTGAAAGTGTTTTCCGTGAAATTTATTATGTATTTGGTAACTTCAAAACGTTCAAATGTAAAACAAAAACTGATCCAATCCCAAGTCTATTTTCATTAGGGATCTTTAAAATGTTCTGTTTCAGTGACACGATTTTCGAAACTATTTTTCATAAAACGGCAATAAATCAATTTCTTTATAATAATTATTATGGACTCCGTATGTGGTCACGTATGTGGCACTGTTGAGAGAATACCGCGGGTCAACTCGAGCGATCGCGGCCTAAGTAAATTGGTCCGTTTTAAGCCGTAAAGCTCGTTTCAGCCTGTTCGCCACCTAAGTAAATTAGTTTCAGTCCCTTTAAAGCCGTTAGTTTAAAAGAACAGCTGTTTACGGTATATTTCAATTTACGCTGAATAAAGTGTGAAACGACCGTCCGTTGGAATGTCGCCATTTGTAAATGTGACGTCATTGTTCATGAATATTCATGAGTTGGAAGCGGTCAGTGAGAGTGGTGTAACGTGTAAAGTTGCGTTTAGGACATTTCTCTTTTATTTTTATTATTGTACAGATTTTAAAATTCACAACTTTGATTACTTTGCCCGTCTTTTATGAATGATTATATATGCTCTTTTATATTTTGCTTGAACTGTAGATTTCTTTATAGCTAAAGGTACGGTAAAAACGTTTATGAGATTAGCTTGCAGATGAGAGTCGATCAGTCTGTGAAGTGGGCTACTTAAGGTATCGTATCGCCTCATCTGTGGCTTAACCAGCAGCAGATCTTTACATTTCATGGCTAATTCGGCTATGGATGAATTGCCTGTCTGTATTTCGAATTGACGTCAAACAAAATGCAGTGTTGTTAAAAATATCGGGCGATGTACTTTACGTCCTTAAGTAAAAGTACTTATCAAAAACACTAGTTTTGTAAAAGTAGAAAGTATTCTTTCAAATAATACTTCTAAGGTAAAAAGAAAAAAGTAACTAAGTTTAGTTTCCATAATTCGATTCACTTATTTACTTTCAACAAGACAATTCTCAAAAATGCTTGTCATTCAATTCAGTGTGTTTATGGTTCAGTGTTAAACCAGCACAGCTAAAAAGGTGTTCGACTGCTGCACTGACAGGAAGTGGTGTGCAATCAAATAAACAGTTCCGCTGAACATGCATTCTCTCAATATATTTTTTACAATTGGGAATGGCGAAATGAATGCACGATATTCAGTGTACTTGGGCCATCACAAACAGGCAAACCATGGTCACAGCATTTCCTTCTATGCTCTAAATATAACCATAGATGTTCCAAATTGCCAACATAATTCACTAATTATAAATTGAAAAAGAGTTTAGGAATTAAATGGATAAAAGTCCAAACAATGTCCACATACATTTCGACTTCTGTTTAAGAAAATTTCTCACTTATTTCCCAAGCTACGCAGGAATTACTGCAACGAGTCATGTGTTTTGGGTGAAGCCTTTCTATTGGTCACAATTGGAATTTAGCAGAGTCTATAAATAGATTTCCTGTCGCGCGCTGTATACAAATTTATATTAGTTCCTTCAGTTTCGACCTTACTAACAAATTGTTAAAGCGCAATTCTTAGTAACGAACATTGTAACAAATATTACGTAAATTGTAACGCATTAAGGGTACTGAAACTGGGTTAAATTTTATTTCGTTAAAAGTAAAGGTATTTCCGTTTTGTGATACTTCGTTACAAGTGAAAGTACTGAAACTTTTACTTAAGTACAGAAACGCGTTACTTTTACTCCGTTACTGTACAACACTGGAAAAAGGCACTTGATCTTGACTTAGTTCAACAGTAGTAACATTTCTACTGGGTCGAATGACTGCAAAGGGCAGAGGGTATCTTCCTCTCAGTCTTCTGCTTTTGAGCAGGTTTGTGACGTGGACGACCTCGTGTTCCCTTCCGACCTCCTCCATTCTGTTCTGTCCTGCGCCCTCCTCTTGGTGTGTCCGTATGTATCACCATTATCGAGATCACTCATCATATTTAATCTTCTTCTGCCTCTCGTTGTCTTCCCTCCATACGCCCCTCCAGCAGCGTCACCAGCATACCCTCCCCCCTAAGTGTGTGGCCCAGCCACCGATGCTTTCTTCTGCTTATTGGTTGTAGTAGATCCCTCTGCACCCCTGCCCTTTCCAAAACTGCCTGATTTGTGACTTTGTCTCTCCAGCTTATTTTCAGCATTCGTCTCCAAGTCCACATTTCGAAAGCCTCTATTCTCTTCCTTTCCGTACCAGTCGTTGTCCAGCACTCAGCTGCATATGTTGCAACTGAGGGTATCTATCGGAGTTTAAACTATGATAAAAATGTCAATAGGAATGGGCTTGAGAACATCTGAGCATCATACAGCATCTGTTTTTATTGTCTAGTTGTTGGTCTCGTTTTAAAGGAACTATTAGCGCTTTCTTTTGTTTAGTAAATACTGTTCTGTTCCACTGGGAGTACTGCTGTCACATATGCATATATATATAGTTTAGGCATACATAAATAGATTAATATTTAAGATGGAACTTATTTATGGGAAGTTTTTCCGCAATGTTTTATTCGCTAAATTTAAAACGTAATTAAATTTGGCAATGCTTTATAAATGAGTACGCATTTATGGTAAAATGAAACATAATTTGACAAAAATATTGACATTTTGCAATTTTATATATTTTGCTTAAGGACAAATTTTTCTCTATGTTAAACATATTCAGTAAAAGGCACACTTCACAAAACTATACGTAGGCTTTTTCGAGAAATAAGGTCCAAAGTAGAGAACGATGATGTGTAGGGCCTATCTTTGGTGTAAAAAGAAAATATTCAAAGCAAGGGTATCCGCTACAGAGGTAGTCAAATTTAAAATTCGATCGGTTTAAGGATTTTTGCATCATAGCGCAGCAAACTATGTCGTTTACTGTCCCTATTTCCTCCAATAACTGAGCAACCATATAATCTGCGACCAAGACCACATAATTATATACTTCCGATCAAAGACGACAGATATTTTATTTCCCGTATTCTGTTCAACCGATAAATGCCTAACTAGTTCAACATTCATAATTATGTTTAAACTGGACATTAGTTTGTACTCTAATGCGGTCTGTCATGTAGGATTTCAATAAACGAATATTATATATTAAATAAAACTAAGGGACCGCTAAAACTGACGGAATTGTCATAATGCAGTTTTTATATCACCAGTCTGGTGATATAAAAACTGTATAATGTCTGCTGATTCACCAACCTGCGTAGAAGTATCTGTATGTAGACAAAGATACATGCGAGCATACAGGCCTACAACCATACATTACGATTCTCGTTAACGATAACGGTAGCGAAAATTTTCGTTGACGAAAATAAAATGATATCGTCAACGATAACTATAACTGTTGGTAAAAATATCATTTACGATATATCTAACGAAATAATACTAACGAAAATTTATTGTTATCTTCTTTACAAAAATAAAAAGTACAGTATTGACAAACATGAGAATGTGAAAATGCTCTACTACAACCAATAGCCTATGGTCACCTCGGATTGTGGATTTGTGAATTAACCCAGTAGTAGTGGCGCATTTGATTAAATATAGTTATTTTGTAAACGTTTCTATTGCGATTTCGACCCAAGTTGACTCGCGCAAACTCGCAAAATTCGCAGTAATCTTGTAGTCATAATGTCTCTAAAGATCTTTCGCTTCGCCTTATTGTGTCTAAATACTAGCTAAAATAAAAAATCCAGTAGCTATGACTATAACTAAAAAAATAATACTAGCTATAACAGTAACTATAACTAGAATAAAAACCATTAACTATCACTGTAAATAAAATAAAATCTATAATAAGGGAACACACTGCATGCTTACATAAATACATAGCACATAGATGTATACATTACATCGGCTTCTGCGTGCCTGTGTGAGTTCGCCAGTGGTGACTTTTAGTTATCTGAGCATATTCGTTGCTGAATACGTTTTAGTTAACATCAGTTAGGTTGGCAGAGGCAGCGCTTTATGAGGAACAAAAGCGCTATAGTAAGTGTCTAGATTCAATTCAATTCAATTCAATTTTATTCGGTAACCAACGTGTAAACAGTACAACAGTTAACAGAAGAATAACCTTTTAGATCTCGCAATTGCTTACGCCGGGGTACCAAAGGGGTTGTACACCCCGCTTCCCGGAACCCTCCACATGGAGTAATAATGTAAAGGCAGTATGCGAGTAGTATTAACAATTAACTATTAACTATACAACTATACGAAGCAGCAGAGAAATAATTTCACAATCTTAACTAAGAAAATGCTTAACTAAAGGTACACATAACGGTACCGTGGCAATGGCAAAGGACTCTGTCGATTGTCTTCTTGTCTTCAGGCATAGTTAAAGTTTGCATCATTCAGAAATAGTCGAAGTTGGGTCCTAAAGCTAGCCAGAGAGGTTTGTCTACGGATAGACGATGGAAGAGAATTCCAAAAACGGGGTCCAGTACACTTAATGGAGAATAGTCGTGTGTTTGTATGTGCAAATGATGGTACATAGGGTGCTTGATTTCTCGTCTGGTAGTGGTGTCGGTAGATACATACATCTATACATACATCCGCACACGCATTCACACATATATGATTAAGCAATCTGACATGGGTTCGCAGTGTACAGAGTCTGAAAGAGAACGTTAGAATGAGGCCATGTGCCCAGTGTTTGATAAATCTGTCATGTCCTCATATTGCTACAAGCAAAAACTTTTATGAAGATGAAGTGGATTATTAATCGATAGAGTTTAGATTATTTTTTTCAAATGTTTCTTGAGTCTTTGTCAATATGTTATTTTAGAAAATATGTTTCCTTTTCAGGTTCTAATCTTCCTCAAGCACAACCACTTGGTGAGATTGAAATTAAACGGGGCTATGATATTGCGGATATCGCTGCTATGAATGGCAAAATGTACATCGCATTTACGGATGAAGATACTTTGTTCGTATACAACAATAGTAGTCCATTCCAAAAAGAAAAAGAGATGAAAGTTAACGGAATGGAATATCCGCGTTGCATTTCAGCATATGCTGAAAAGAATTGTTTATTCATAAGCGACGGTCAAGCCGCATCTTGTTATTGTATCTGGAGAGTGAAAGACGGCGATGAAATTGTCTACGAAAAATTCGTGGAAGACGTCGAATGCCGCAGTCTGTCTGTTACACGCAATGGAGAATTGTTGATTTTGGACAACAGACACAAGTGTATTCATTTGTACAAATCGGATGGTCGTTGTTTCTGTTGTGTTAAGTTGCCAGATATATTCAAGTTTGTTGAGTCACCATTTCCCATGAAATCCCTTAGAGAAAGTTTCTATGTGAGTTGTATAAGGACGACGAAATATGGCAAAATGGATACTTTGTATAGCATGGTTTATGAAATCTCAACGGACGGAGACATAGTGAAGACATTTGGCGGAAGAGCAGGACGTGGATCAGGACAACTGAGTGGATCTAATCATCCTCTAGCATTGGACAAATATGGACGAGTGATTGTCGGTGACGAAGGAAATCACCGTATTCTTATGTTGGATTCAGATTTACAGTTACTAACTATTGTTCTGGACAAGGACGATATAAAGGATATGTCTAACAGTGGAATGCACTTTTACATGGACGCCAACTCCGATCTCATATTTGCTAAGGACAGTGGAAGACCATACGTCAGCATATTCAGTATTTCGCAGGTAATCTAATCAGATTAAATTAAATCTGATTTATTCTAATCTAGATACTTGTTCAGGATGCATAATCCGAAATACTTATTGGATTTCGACCAGATTTATCCAACAGATACGATTTTGATAACTATTGGTTTTGAAGTGAACATCGATTGATGTCACGTGGTAAAGGCGCTTTAGAAGTTATTGATCATAATCAGAATTCAAAATAATGCAAGTCAGGAGGCTTAGTGAGACTGCATTGATACGCATATGATCTTTCTTTATCTCAACATACTGCGAATTCCAGGTTCATTATCTTACAGTTCGTACAATCCTCTCGCTTATTTATCTCTCTTCAGTCGGAACCGACGATGAGATTTGTCTCCACTGTTCTCTCTCTTCACTCATGTAGGCGATAGTTCTCGTGCCCACCCCTCACGTCGCAAGGTCTTCCCTCACACTATCCATCCAAGTCTTAGTCTGTCCTCCGTAACTCCGCTTAATCGAGACACGATTGTAGAGTGTCCTGTCCGTCAATATCGCGCCGTCTAAGGTAAAGTGTACATCGCATGATTGACTAAGGTCCTCGAAGAGTGTTAGTCTTTTTCAAATCTTTTCTACTAGATACCACCTCCTCATTTTGGATCCTATCTCGTCTGGTCTTTCCCAAAATTCTTCTTAATCAACCCATCTCAGTGACCAGTATCCTCTTTCATTCTCTCTGCACACGCACAAGCATTCGGATCCATTATGTCAACAGTGGATGGTAAATGCTTCGTGGGGTCTTATTTTATTTCCTCTTAAAATGTTATTCGCCCTCCATATCCTATTAGACCTACTCAGTCTACCAAAGATGGCAGGTCCTACGTTTTATATCTTTTGTACCGGTACATCTGCAGTTTTCTTTTATCAATCCCCAAATATATGAATACCGTGACTTGTTCTAGCTCATCACCATCCAGTGTCACCAATCTTTGCCTTGTGACAAACATGGTCATTATTTCAGTCTTCTGAGCATTCATTATGAGTCCATATCTTTTGCTCTCATCGTTTATCCTAGCTGTTAGTTCGTCCAGCTGTCTTGGTGACTCCGCAAGAAAGTCGATATCGTCAGCAAAACTAAACTTTTGAGTATCTGCGTACATTATTATTCCCTTGTTGCCACACTCTACACGGGTTGGGTGACAGGTCAAATCCCTGTTTTACCCCTAGCTTAACCCTGAACCACCCTGTTGGTTCTCCGTCCGTAGTTACCGCACTCTCCGACCTGCTATAGAGATCCTTCAGTTGTACAACCATCTACTCAGGTATTCCATAGTGCCCCAGTATCTTCCAAACACGCTTCAGAGGAACGGTTGTGACGTAGGTGGTCCTCAGCCAATAGGAAACCACTTCTGCTGCATGGCGTCCTTTCGCATCTAACACGGCAGGCATTCATAACTGTTCTGAAGTAACACGCTTTTGGATCTATTCTCTCTTTAACTTGAACATGCCTTTATATTTTACATCATCTAAAAGGGTAGGTATGTTACCTTCTTGTTGCGAGGTAACTTGAAACAATAATTGATATTAGACCAGTCCGGGCATTGATATTAGGCCAGTTCTTGAGACTTGCCGTATCGAATATTTCTCGGGATGTTCTTTTGTGGATTGTTTGTAACTTAATTCTAATTCAGGCCATTAGCAGCCGGTCCCACACCCGGAATGGGACCGGAATGGGAATGCTCGGAACATTGCAACAGTGCTCTTCCACCTCCTACTGACCAGTATGAAAGCTATCATATTTCTTGTTTCGCCGTCTAATGACTCCCGCGTCCATTTCCTCTTCGATTTTCTCTCTGGAATGCATTGTTCATTAACATAAGATTGTTATTTAGGCAGAAGTTTAGTAGGCTCCTCTTTCGTTCTGTTCAAAGCCATATTTACCAAGGGCTGCTCTCCAGGTTCTCCAGTTCTCTCCAACATTTCATTAAAACCTCCTATAACTGCAACCCAGTCCTGGCTGGACGAATCCTGAACCGTGGACAGCAGTGTCGCCTACAATTCTTCTATTTCTTCCACTGCTGATTTTGATGTTGGTGCATGTACCTGTATAATTGTCTTGCCGCACGATGCTCAAAATCTCTTCTTAGCAATCCATTCATTTTCTGTTCCAACCCGTCATATGACGGGCAAATACTCTGGTAGATAATTACTGATTATATGTATGCATGTATGTATGTATGTATGCATGTATGTATATATTTATGTATGTATGTATGTATGTATGTATATATGTATGTATGTATATATGTATGTATGTATGTATGTATGTATGTATGTATGTATGTATGTATGTATGTATGTATGTATGTATGTATGTATGTATGTATGTATGTATGTATGTATGTATGTATGTATGTATGTATGTATGTATGTATGTATGTATGTATGTATGTATGTATGTATGTATGTATGTAGATAAATGCCTTCAAATATGCATGCATTCATACATAGGTCTACAAGCATACATACATATATGTCTATATATACACACACGCATAGCGTTTTGCGAGGCTTTATTGTCTTGATACATGTACACATACTAGCGATTAATTTAGAAGGCATGCACTGTTCTGTCTCAGTTCAGTGAAGTTTGTATATTTTTACTCGTTTTTAATTAAGTAAAATACACTTATTTTTATTATGTTTTATTTAATGTACTCAGCTTGGTGAAATTCAGTTTCAACCAAATCTTATGCTAACATCTTCAGGCAATATCTCCTCAAGAGCTATGTCAGGTAAATTTAAATGGATCATCATCGCATCTGGAATCGTTATCGGGATCTCGAAATGTTTACAGCGCCCAAAAAAGCAAACTCGCGGGAACCACCTTATTCACAGGAACTTAGTGAACTTGCAAGCATAATAAAAAATGTTGAGAAAATCTTACCGCATCACCAAATATTGATGACGATCATTACTGCCGTCGATGACATTCTATGAAGCAACTTCTTTCGTCAGATGTGCCATAGGATGTTCATCCTACGTGATACTTGTGATTAGGCCCAATTAAGAGGTCTAGTCTACGACGCAGTTTCATTTAGACTTCAGTTTGATGCAATCTAAAAAGCATATGATAATTACAGCTCATAATTATTATTAGAAATTGTGAATTGCAGGCGATATTGTTATGAGCTAACATGCACAATGCGTGGAAAAGATTTACTTTACTGTCTTTATGGTGATATTCACTGCTAAAATTATGTGTTGCTTGTTTCTAAATAGGCCTAATGTCTTAACAGTCGAAAGTGTTCTTGTTAATAGGCACAGACGAGTTGCATTTGCTATGCAGCATCGAAAGAGAAGGGAGCAAAGAAATTGATGATATCAGAGGCGTGGCTACGTTGACGGATAGTATTTGTGTATTAAATAAAACTCGTATTACGGTATATAACTGTAAGCATCCATACACACAAAAATATAGAAGCTGTTTTGGCAGTGATTTCTGGGATATTGCAGCAAATATTACTGACGAATGTCTGTATGTAACAGACAAATACGAACGATGTGTTTGGAAATTAGGCATTGACTTCAGACGAAGGAATCGGTTCACAGAGTTTGGATCACCATATACGTTGTCTGTTGCGAAAGATGGATCTGTACTGATTCTCAATAATAAGGACCAAAGTCTGGATGTCTATAACAAAGATGATGGTGATGATGATGAGCTGCAGCTGCAGTCAAAAATCAGGTTGTCGTATAACAGGAAGATGTATTTAAGACATGCCGTAAAATTACCTGCATCGACAGGAAACGAGAAATATTTAGTCTGTCATGGCCATAACTTAAACGATGCAATTGGTGATTATGACTTCGACAGTGATTTTCTTTCTCATGAGGTCTTAATAGTTTCTGCAACTGGTGATATTATACAAGCCTTTGGCGGAAAATTTGGTTCCAACTTAAATCAGCTAAACCTACCCAGTCACGTGGTCCTGTACGGAGATAGCACAGTATTAGTGGCTGATTGTAAGAACAACAGAGTTCTGAGACTAGACCATCAGCTTAAACTTCAGAGTATTCCGTTAAGTAAGGATGTTCAACGCATAGAAGAACCATTCAGACTGTGTTACAGTGAAAACACTGGCCAAATAATAGTTGCCAATTCAAATTCTGTAGACATATTTGTACATGACAACTTCATGCGATGTCAAGGTCAAGATGAATTTTCCTCATCGGACTCGGCTGCAAGCACAGGTAAGAACTGCGCATAAATTTTATTTGATGTCTGAGAACACCTACAGTTTATGTTAAAAGTCTTAATTATTATCACATAAGTTATTGATAACTGATGAGCTAACTCGAGCACATAATAATAACGTAAGGAAATAAAAATGGATTCAGTATAGATATCAGCACTTGGGCGTGTGAATGTCGGCCTTTGCATTTGTGACCACCTTTCTTCAGTGCTGGTGGACAGCAACTGTACGAATTACATATTGGCTTACAGGATTGTTAGAGGCCTAGTCGTTTAGTCCTTTGACCGTCGTTTGGATTTACCTCATGACGCAACTCCAACTGTGAACTGGTACAAGTAGTTCTCTGCCAGCATGCCCACATGGAACCCATATAGGACCCATATTCCTAAATGGACCTATATGAACCTCATATAGGTCCATTCTAATGCCCATGGAAATGATGATAGGGGGATGGTATTCATAACCGGCAAAACATCAAAAACATCTAAGTTCCTGCAACTTTGATCGAAGTTTTTGATGCTTTTCCGGTTATGACTACCATCTCCCTTTCATCATGGGCATCAGAATGGACTTATATGAGGTCCATGTGGGTCTATTTAGGAACACGGGTCTTATATGGGATCCAGGTGGGCGTGCTTGCAAGGAACTACTTGTACGCGTTCACAGTTGGAGTTGCGTAGACGCCGTAGAGCATGGAAGTCCTAGTCCGTGGCGGTTGAATACTTGAGGGCTGCTAGTTCCTCCATTTATTTGACACGGCTCACTACTTCAGCGGTCACCTCACAAATCTCCTCATTGTAAGTCTATTAGTCGCGATAGATGTGGAATGAGGATGACCAGGTCGAACATTCGATCGTTGTACAACAAGTTTATGGACGTCGCAGATACAATGGCCACGATCTGGTCGTTCTCACTGTCGCCAAACTGGCATTCATTTTCCTCGGATGTTCGTTATACAGAGAATCTCTGCCGGGTTATTCATTCAATGTTCACCTCGTGCGACCGATCGTAACGAGTAATTTCGGTCAGAATCACAGAGTTATATTAGACTATTACAAGGACACCCAATGTTAATCTCACTCGTCTGCACATCGTCCATTGATGCTGATCGCCTACCGCCCTGGTTTGTCGCCTCGGCTTTCTACGATGAGTTTGCTTCCCTGTTTGAGATGTTCGCAGCCTATAACTGCCAACTTTATATTACTGGCGACTTGAATACCCATTTTGAGGACCTACAGTCAGCAGTTCGGCTTGGCTCATCACATCTCAGAACCATTGCACGATCTACTAGACGTGGTCATTAAAAGAGCTGAATGCGTCTTTCAGGATCTCGCGATGGAGTTTCCTTCCATCTCGAAGTACGGTCTGTCCCGCACCACCGCTATCTGCATGTGCCGACGGAGTTTGTTGTCAGGTCTATGCGGGAGGAACTGCATTGGTTATCCATGCGAAAACACATTGAGTTTAACATCGTAATGGTCTTGGCTAATTGTCTTACACATTGTGCTCCATTTTTTCTTATGGAGCTAAGCGCCTCGGTCTCTTCGGTTACGGGCCGCAGATTTCTTCGCTCTATTGTGCAATGTGACTCGTCGACACGATCTTCTGCGGCCTAACGTAGAAGCTTTGCTGTTGTCGGCGGATGTTTCTGGAATAAGCTACCTTGCAACTGCGACTTGAACTTTTTTGTCTAACTTTGCCTGCTTTCTGTAAGCGCTTGAAAAATATTCTATGATTTCGTGGTTTCGCGTTGTCAGGTCGAGAATGGCGTTGAACCTCTTACTTTCTTGCTTAGTGAGTTTAGAAATCGCAGGTAATTAAGGTGTGACACGAGATCCTGTTATGTGTTTTAATGTCCATGTAAATTCCATTTGTGAGTCGTCTCAATTCCAGATTCGTAACGTCTGTGGTTGTATTTTTCTTGCCATTCCTCGAATGAACACTATACTTCGCAGTACTTCTAATTGATGTTTGTGCTCCTCAACCTATCTCTTCCTCTCATAATCGTAATCTCCAAACTTCTAAAGCGCCTCTCAAAGGCCAAGCGCAGGGCACCAGCCTACTCACGAGCGCTACGTCAAATCAGAGGGGGTTGCCAGAGAGCAGTGCAAAAGAGGTCCGAGTCCGGTTTCCAGAGGGCCAGATCAAGAGAGGAGGCAGGGCAGCTGTTAAGGTGGTGTCGTTCAGGGTGAGTAGAATTAGAAGGCGGAGGAACAGATGAGTCAGGGTAGGAGTACTTGAAAAGGTGAGACTTCAATTTTGAGTGGAAAGTCCGGGTGTGATAGACCAAAAACATGAGGAGGAGGATGGAGGATGGATTGCAATAATGATGGCGGAACGGAGAATCTGCGGATTTCAGCGGGAGATCATTCCATAGACGTGGTGCTGTGTTGGATAGGGTTCGGTTGGAGATCTTGAAATGAGTAGTGACTGGAAGTCGAGAAAGACTGAGATAAGAGGATTATCGGGTGGAGCGGGTTGCCTAGATGGTGAAGAGATCACGGAGGTCCTTGGGCTGGGAATATTATAGGGAGTTGTAGGTTAGTGATATGACTTTGAAGTGAATTCGCTCGTGGATTTTTAGCCAATGAAGTGATTTGAGGATGGGAGTTATATGATGATGTTCGGGCGTTCTAGTTACAACTCTGGCTAGTGAGTTCTGGATGAGTTGGAGACACTTGATTTGAGTGGATTCAAGGGGGCTGAGGAAGAGGGAATTGCAATAACGAAGCTTTGAATGAACAATGGAGGTAGCAATGGTGGGTGTAGGTTTAAGGTCGAGCATGGGCCGGATTCGTCGGAGGTCACGAATGTGCAGGAAGCAGGAACGCGAGAGTTTGGAGGTTAGAGAAGAAGACGTTTGAGTCAAAAATAATACCAAGATTGCAAAGGGGGAGACAGAGGCGAAGGTAAGAGACGACGTCAGTCGATAGGTGTATGGAAGGGTCAGGGATTTTCTTGATTTGATCAGGATGGCCTAGGATGATGAATTCGGTGTTGGAAGGGTTTAGGCAGAGGAGATTGGATGACATCCACCGTGAGATAAGATTAACCACATTGAGTAATTGTGTGATGGAGGTAGAAAAAGAGCTTGGGGAGAAGGATATCGAGCCTAGAGTACAATACAGGTCTATGTCCACTTTCTCGAAAAGCGAGAAAAACGATTTCTTAGATTTGCTGACGAAAATGTTTCGCGCTGTTTCATTGATGGCAATTAAATTAAAATTTTTGGACAAAACTGTGTTCCACTAGTATGACTAAGTTTTTTCAAATATGTTTTTTTCTTATAATGTACACTGCGTATGAGTAAATTTTTATATAATTATGGCAGGGTTGACTATTTTTGGACATAGAGCTGCATAAGATTAAAAAGTCCAGGTTATGGACACATAACGCCATGATTGCAGACAACGTGAGTGCTATAGGGATAATATAAGTCCAAGTCACGTGTTCATATCTCTCACTGGTATTGGCTATGGACATAACGCCGTATAATATTATTCTTCAAACGTCACTTCATCGCGGATCTCTCGAATATGCACGTGATACAAAATCATTCATTCTATTGGATGTGGACTTGTACCTCTGTAGCATGAAAAAATATTTTAAAATACTGTCCAAATTTGTGGACATAGAGCTATATGATCCTGACAGATAGCGCTGAAGACAGCGTCTACAGTTAAGCTTGACTATTCTGGACATAGCCCATGTCATCCTGATAACGGATATAGCATTAGGTTGATTTTTCAAAATAGTGGACATGGACCTGTATAATTCTATAGGCACGATATGTAGAGATGGGTGTCGTCTGCGTAGAGATGGTGGTCAACAGAGGAGGATTTTACGATGTGGCTTAAAGGTTTGGTATACACGATGAAGAGGAATGGACCCAGGAAGGAACCATGAGGGACACCACAGGAGAGAGGGATGGGTTGCGAGCAATGGCTGGAGGTTTAACAGAGAAGGATCGCGAAGACAAGTAGGACTGGAACCAGGGTATAGAGCAGTGCCCGAGACGCCAAACCAAGAAGATAATCGTTCAAGATCGATGGTGTCAAATGCAGCGGATATGTCGAGAAGACTGAGGCAGGAGACTTGTTGATGGCTGATGGCAGAGACCAGTTAATTGTATAGAGACGCAAGTAAATTTCTGTGGAGTGGTGTTTAGTGAAAACAAATTGGTGGGAGTTAAGAAGTGGATTAGAAGAAAGGTAGTCGTTTAGCCGAACAAAAACTATTCTTTCAGTTAATTTAGAGAGTAACGAAAGATTGGAGATGGGACGGCAGTTAGGTAGGTTTCCTTGACAAGATTTGCTTTGAGCTTAGGAGGAGTGACACTTCTGCTTTGGAGGCGGGAGAGACCATTAGTTGTTAAGACAGCCCAACGATATAAGCATCTAACGTTTACAAAAAAATGTTCTCATCGAACAATTGCAATGATAACATTTAGCTTACGTATATTTTACATTTCTACAATCAAGCACATTAAGGTTTCTAAACTAAATTTACACACCGTGATTTTTCACGGGTTACAGCTAGTATATATATAATATCTAATCTAATTTTAAATGCAGCTAAAAGACAGCAAGATCTTAGACTTACGGAGGCTGAACCAGTTTAGATTTTAAAACTTAGGTAACTTATATATAACGCATCTGGTAGTTTGTCCTAAACAGACGCTGTATAAATCGACAAATATGATAAGATAAAATATACTGATATGTGAAACTTGTCAATTAAAATAAAGCCTTAAGAAACTGCCAGAAGTTCAGAACGAAGTTACTCGAGTCAGTAACAAAAAACTTGATTGTTGAAGTAGCCAACTTCCAGAAATGACGAGTGTCACCTTGTTGTGGTTTTATCTAAATTTTGATGACGAATTGTCTGTGTAGAATTATCGCTCATCATTTCCGTATATTCTCCTAACTTTTGTGTTCTTTGTGAAGACGTTGCAGATGCATTGGAGCCAGAGATGCCAGATGTTGACTTGATTGGCCAAATGCAGAAAGACAAAGTGTGCAGAGGAGCTGCTGTCTTGCAAGATCATTTGTATCTTATCTATGAAGTTAACACTGTTTATGTACACTCGAGTGATCCTCCATATATTCCGTTGAATGAAGTTGTCGTTGTAGATATGAAATATCCGAGGTTTATTGTCGCGTCCGTTGAAAACAACTGTGTTTACATAGCAGGATTCGTCAAAATATGGCGTCTGCTCAGAAATGGCCAGAAATGTGAATCGTTTCTAGACGAAGTGTGGCCTGAGTCGATATCCGTTACTGAAGAAGGTCATCTTCTGGTGGCAACATATATTTCTGATGACGACTTTTCTTCTGTGAGAACTTATGATGCAGATGGCAGGTGCATTCAGTTCATCGGTATGCGGCAGAAAATTAGTTATGCGGCGAAGTTAGGAGCTACAAAAGTCTTTGTCAACTGTTGTTTTCCTAAAGTAAAGTGTAACGCAATGAAGGAAGTGTCACTTAATGGCGTCGTTTTACACACGTATGGACCAAATATCGTTGAATGCTTTGAATGTGGTGGAATGACACTGGGAGAAGGTGATCAGATATTTGTGATAGACAAAGCAAATGGTGGCAGAATCCTAGTATTTGGTTCTCGTGCACGACTAATCGGCGTATTGTTGAGTAAAGATGATCATCAGATAACAGAGATAACTGGACTCTGCTATATCAAAGACAAGAAGCAACTCGTAGTCACTGGGTCCGACCATATAGGCATCTTTCAACTTAGCAAGGTACTACGATGAAATATTGTCTCCTGAACTTATTTTAGTACGATTCTTAACAATATTTTATATTAAATGTGGGCCTATTATTTTGTTTGTGCTCCATTCAATGCCTTTCAACTTACATGTATCTTAATAGTCGCTGTTGGGGCTAACGCTGAAAAAATTTACAAAATGTGTATCCTAACGGGACACAGTATTGAATAACGCTTCCTTAAAAATTTGGATCAGATTGAGAGTTGGTTTAATTCAGTGATTCTCAAACTTTTTTCGCGTCGCGGTTCACTTTACTGGAGTCAAGCTTTCGGTGACCACTTTAAGTCTTGCGACTCAGGGTTTCTTTTATCAGATATGAACTAGGCCTAATATGATTTTCAAGGTAAAACCATTTTCACTATAACGTGGAACATCGAAATCAACAAACCATTGAATATATATAGTATATCTACAAACCGGACTAGAATGCTATTTGCTGACTCTGAAAACACAGCGATAAACGGGATGGACGACTCGGTAATACTGGGCCACGAACTATCTGATTCACGCCAGCGGAACACTGGTTATCCGCCAATAGCATTTTGAGATTTATTGGTTTAAGTAATTCCGATCAATAAGTAGCCTAATGCCTCGTCGACATATTGGTATCTGGTAGAAAACTAGAACTGACAAACTCAACGTTTCTCGTGCGCAATAGTTGTACTTCATATGAATTTGCCTGCATCGTCCCTGACACATTTTTTTTTATCTCAAATAGCCTACATGTTTGATCATTTGCACAGATTCGAGGACTGCAAACGGATAAGCATGAGCGAAAGACAGCAAGAGACGTGGAAGATCCAGTTTTCTGCCGTAGACAGGGTAAATTCTGTTTTATAGCCGAGATTGAAAGGTCTCAATTATTTATAGCATTTCACAATCGTTATTTACAATCGTGTAGCGTAGCTAGCTGATGAGGAGGTTGATGTATGTAGTAGGGAAACATGTAGCGTAAGGTTGCTGACGCTCGTGTCTGTAGTAGATCGGTTCGTGAGGTACGTTATCGGCGCGTCTCTAGGACGACCGGGCGGAGCATCTCCGTGCCTGATGACAAGTCCGGCCCCAGGCTGATGGCCCGAAGAAAGACTACGACGACGCTCAGCAGCAGTTCATAAGTTTATTCACGCGTTACAATTACGACGACAACCTTCTATTTTAACTCGTGACAACTCTCTCCCTCTACACGTTAAGCTCAGTCTCTATTTATAGTCAAGTCAGTCGGTTGGGTTACTCGCATAGCTGTATCTGTTCATCCCTCTCTCTGTGTCTGTATTCGTCTTCGTCCGTCTGTATATTCCTGTATACGTGGCATCTGGTCAGTTGGTCAGTGGGCTCGCACTTCAGACTAATCGGCGCCTTCGTGGTCTGGAATCTGTGCGTCGGTTTGTCAGTCTGTGTGGTATGGGTGCATACCTCCACCAATTAACCGTGTCATTGAGCGCATGCCTTCCAATGATAATCTGGCGCCATAGAAGTTAACCACTACAATCGTATACTGACTAACTAAAGTACCACGGTGCAAAACATACGGCGAGTTCAAAAGGTAGCGTATGACTAAACACCGTTTAACAAACTTAAACTTTGACATTACGGTCAGCTGTAAAGGGTCTAACGAACAAAGTGTCATAGGGTAAATGCTGTCTATTACATGTACATGACACCATACACTGCTAAGACTCGATTGATCTGGTTTGGGACTAGACAGCAGCTTGCCAAACTCAACTTTCCATTGCTGACTGAGAAATTCCCTGCTTACACCTACTCTTCCACCGTTCGCGACTTAGGTGTGACACTTGACTCCTCCCTCACATTCACAGAGCATATCTCCAACATGACTCCCTCCTGCTTCTTTCAACTGAGGCGTCTCAGAGCCATCAGACGCTCGGTCTCACCTTCTGCCTTTACCACCATAGTTCACGCATTTGGCTGCTCACGCTTGGACCACTGCAACTCGCCTATCCACTATCCACCTATCCGCTAACTATTCGTCTCTTCCCTTCACCTCTGACAATTCTGTCCACAATCTTAGAATTATTTTTTAATCACACCTCTCCTTCTCTAACCACACCCCAACCACTCGTTCTCTTGCTTCATACACATTCGTGAACTCCGCCGCATCCGGCCCATGTTCGACTTAAAACTGCTTCCATCATTGCTATCGATCATTGCGCACTACAAGCTCGATTATTGCATCTCCCTCTCTCCTCACCCTTGAATCCACCCAAATTAATCGTCTGCAACTTATCCAAAACTCACTAGCCCGAGCTGTCACCAGAACGCCCAAGAATCACCACATCACGCCCATGCTCAAATCACTCTATTGGCTAAAACTTCCAGAGCGAATCTATATCAAGGTCCTATCACTAGCTGTAGCGACGCTCCTTTTACTCACACAAGATACCCTTCTTTAATTATTGATGAAGTAGGGTAGGTGTAATGGGCACTGAATTAGATGAGATTGTTATTTTAATTAACAGTGTAATTAACCACCATATATAACCAGCTTGATGGGATATAAAATTTAGCTAAGAGTCGGGGAGATTACCTTGGTTTGAGGATACTATCTTCACGGTGTCAAGCGTTGATTGGACGAGTTAAATCCAACGGTTTCAAATTGTGTCAGCTGCTGAGCATGCGCAGTGAGAACTTGGGAGTGGACAAGGATCAGTTGTAATGCCGTGTCTTGATGTATGAGGTTGACGATAAAATTTCAGCGACGCTCGACTCATGATCTGGGCGACACTTAGCGAGAAAACGCCGAGAAGATCAGCGTAGTTTGTTTTGTCGAATATGAGGAACTATTCGGACGATTGTTGAGTAGTGTTGATAGCGTAGAAGCGAAGTTATTATCGAACGATGTGAATCGGTGAGCCGGTCTTAACCATGAAGATTGCTCAGAACTTACGAAAGCTTTAGAAGTTGATTACAATTCAGCGTTTAGTATATTCGAATTGAACTTTGAGGAATTCACTTCGATTCGACAAGAGAACTTTGTGTTTAAATTCTGCGTTAAACGGCAGACTATCTACGACTACATACACTCTACATTCATCGTGAGCAACATGGGCGGCGTCTACACTTCGCAATAACTTCAACAAGAAGAACGATACTGGACTTTCTCTGGAGAAGAAGGATGCACCTACAACGAGGATCATTAAATAATATAGCTTTCAGATTAATTATATGCTGAATATTACTGAACAGCCTTTTCTGAATTGATATATAAAAGGATGAGCTACAAGAATACTAATGGGGGCTTTATGGATTAATTCAAAAGTAACCGGACATACATTGCCCGTCCCTAGGTCACAATATAATCAAATAAGGGGCAGTTGAGGATACACTAACCTACAATTTCGTAAATTTGTACAGCCCAAGTATCTTCGCGAATTGTTTTCCTTCGAGCCACCCTGCGATTATCCTCCTATTTCAGTCTTTTTCGACCCCGGGCACTATTCATCTCAAGTTCTCTTACCGAGCCATATGCCAAACTGCACCACTACTCTGGAACAATCTTCTTCCTGGGTTCCGCACCGGCAATTAGCAGTACTAGGCCTACTTTAAAATAATTAGGCCAGATACTCATCGCAAGACCGCTTGATGATTCTTAACTCTTGAACATCACTTTAGATTAATTAAAGAACTATCGGCTGGAAACTAGGCCTAATCGTTATTGTTTTTCCGCCTGGCGATATTGTTCTGTTTGAAGCCATCTTCATTAAGAAGCCAATTATAGTTTATCATTTTGGATATCAATATAAATAAGGTTTTGTATAATTTTACATTTTAGGAGATTCTGGTCAGCTGCTTTGTGCTAGGATGGCACATGCTGATGATTATTACAGACTAAGAGCTATAGAAAAGCTGGGAGACAAATTATATGTGCTTGGTTGCAAGGCCTTGGATTTTTCCTCCGCACAAGACCTTGTAAGAAAGGTTAAATTCACAAATGTAGGATTCATAATACCCGAAGATCGATATTGGTGCAACTTTGATGATGAAGGTCTTTGGGACATAGCTGCAAGTGACATTGATCTCTGTCTCTACGTCACCGACCGTTATAACCACTGTGTGTGGTCAGTTACTATAGACCACAAGATAAAGAAATGGTTGACGGATATAGGATCACCTTATACTCTGTCCGTAACTCAAGATGGATGTCTGTGCCTACTAAGCAACTATTACAAAAGCCTAGACATATTTGATCGAAGTGGGAACAGGAAGAAGTCCATACGACTGCCACGTTTCATGAAGTATTTGTTACACGCTGTACAGACGCCAAAGGAAACGTATGTTGTCTGTTGGACCAGGAGAAGACAGGAAGTTATAAAGGATGGCATCAGACGGAATAGGGACGATTTTGTCAACGCCAAGAATTATCACGAGAACCGAAGCGATAGCTCCGATGCTGAATCTGAGGATGATGAAGATGAACAAGACTCATTTGACGAAGAAGATATCGTATTTGAAGACAGACACAAAAACTGCGTATGTTCGGGAAATTCTAAAACTCAGAAACGGGGTCTTGTTTGTGAAGTTTCGTCAGACGGTTTAGTATTGAGGTCATTTAGTGCAAACGATCCACAGCCTAACAAGATTGACACATGTGAGTCAAGACATTTATTTCAGCTGGGGACACCATGCCACCTAGCGGTTGATCATGAAGGTCGGGTATTTGTTGCCGATTACCACCGCAGTAACAGAGTTCTACTGCTCGACTCTCATCTAAAGTTCTTGGCAAATTTGACGGAGAAATTTCAACTAAAAGGTTACAAAGCAAAGCGACTTTGTTACGACAAAAACAGAAACGAACTCACTGTATTCCAGCGCGAGCAAACGCTTGAATATGATTATGACTCATGTATCATGTGCATACGACTGCAGTTTCAATAATTACGCTGTTAAGACTATATTATTAGCCTAAGCCTATTATTTTTATTTTCTGTATTGTGGTAGGCCTGCAATTGTAATATTCTTTACCAAGAGTCACTTTAATATTGTTACACCGTTAAAGATGTATACCTTAACATTAGACTGGGTAATATTATTATAAGACCTACTGATATTGTACAAAAGAAAGAAGGCACGAATTAATAATAGACGAATGTTGGCTTGTTGACTATAGCACGTTTTATGTGTCTTTTTATTGTGATTCTGTGGGGCTGGGGTCCCACAGTTTAACTGAACAGGGCCACCACATTTGTTAATCCGGCCCTGCTCCTCCTTCCAATTATTCTCGCCCTAAACGACACCCGCCTTAACAGCTGCTCTGCCTCCTCTCTAGATCTGGCTCCCTGGAAACTGGACTGGGACCTCTTTTGAACTGCTTTCAAGAAACCCCTCTGATTTGATTTGGCCTTCTGAAAACCGGACTCGGGTCGCTTGTTGACTACTCTTTGGAAACCCCACCTGATTTCATTTGACCTTCTAGACACCGGACTCGGATCTCTTCTTAACTACTTTCTGGAAAACCCCCTCTGATTTGATGTAGTGCTCGTGAATAGGCTGATGCCCTGCGCTTGGCCTTCGAGTGGCGCATTAGAAGTTTTGTCCTGTTTGGAGATTATGATTACGATTAATGTGGCATTGCCACTCCACTAGCAGTATGGCAACGCCGTGCGCGATAATATGGGTGGCGTTTGCTTTGATTTTCTGTTAGAAAACTAAGTCGAATCAGGAAAATCACACGAACACTCATAGTGGATTGCTGTCGTAAACTTGAATGTTATCGAAGTGATTATACTTCCTTCTGTATCAGCATTGATTAACTTATTGAGTTGGCTTCGCTTCTAGGCTAGCTAGCCGAAGGATCGTAAATACGAGAGAATTAAAAAAAATACAACAACTCGACTAGAATAACCTAGGCCTACGTTTAATAAATTTTCACGGGTGTAGTGTTTCGAGTCTGAAAACAGTCTGGACTCGAATTTGAAGGCTATGCTTTTTTATAGCCATTGCTACAAATAGAACAAAGCCGCTATTAACACAGTTTCGTTAATTACTAATGCTAAAAGTATGGCCTTCGCGAAGTAGGCCTACACAGCAGGGGCGTCTACACCATGGAAACTTTGGAGCAAATGCTCGATCCAAAAAAATAGGGGAAGATCTGTCAGTGTGTGTGCCACCATTTTAGAGGGGGAGGAAGAGGAAGGGGAAGAAGAGGGGGAAAGCGGTAGTTGCTCCAATGACTTAGGGGGATAGACGCCTCTGGTACACAGTGCACTGTAGTAGCGGATCTGCATCACCTGCCACTGTGCTCTATACTATATGCTACTAATGGCTAAGGCTACTACTAACTACTAGCATACACAACACAGAAAAAATTTCACTCGACAACTAGACAGGCCTGCCGCCTTACGGGGTAGGGCGGCTGCACACTGCTGCTTTGCACCACCTTTGACAAATCCACGCGCCGCCACTGCGTCGACAGTCCCATATACAAGAAGGTTAATAACTAGCCGTTCTTATTGTTGGCCAAAGAATCCATAGGGTCCTACACACAGGCTTACAGGGATGGTAAGTCGTGCGAAGAAATTGTATCTCCGGTGCGATGCATAGAAGCTCCAACTCTTCACATATAATAAGGAGTGATGGATACTGAAGAGCTGATTGCCCGAGCAGACAGGAAGCTTTTCCAGAAATGGAAATCCCTCGGACACTGCACTCATCAACTCTTGACACCTCTTCGTGAGGGCAGTACTCGCTTAGCAAGAAAGAAGATTCTTTCATGCTATAGTTGAATCTAAACTGCTAAAAAGTAGTTTCGTTGATCGATCTATCTTTAGTAACATGTAGCTATGGTGTGTGAAATTACTCTCGCTACACCAATAATCATCTAAGCTATGTGGAGGAGAACTAACTCACTTATGAATGAAATAAAAGTGGTGAACGTGACAACTGATTTTAAGATATAATCTATTTTAATTACATGAAAACTGAAACAATGAATTTAAGTTGAATACATTATGTAAAACTCGAATGACGACCTTACATAAGAAAGTCAATAAATTGAACTCTTGCACGTCACGACGCGACTCAGAAACAGTATTCAGATTTCTCTTAACCTGCTGGACTCTAAAATTCTGAGCAGCCAGTTCTGTCTGAGGACTCTATTTAAAGACCGTTGTTATGTGCGTTATCCAACGGGAACATCTGACTGGACGGAAAAAGACAGTGAGCTGTCATTCCAGGAGCCACTGGTGAAAACTTGTCCAATTATTGGGGGGAATTTGGTTATTTATTATACACTTATTGCATTGGTTGTACAGTCAAATCTCAATTATTGAGGGGGCACGTGCTCCGGCTCCCCCCTCCCCCAGAGTCTGCGCCTATGCCAGGAGCTAGCCAACGTAAATACAACGCCTTGTCTATAACATCATTGCCTGTGACAAGGTGCCCTTTAGATTATAAATTAACCCGGGATCATACTGTATAGGGCCGCCCATTCTGGGAACAATATGAATTAAGGCGTGGAAGTTACGTAATAGCCTCATGATATAGCTGTACATGCATGCCTATAAAAACTGCAAATAATATTATGTATGTAATCATTTTGTACAATGCAATGCATGTGCAATTCTCAAATGCAAGTCAAGGCTACTTACTTACTTATTTATTTATGCGTCTTTCTCACACTGTCAGTTTACCTAATTGTTATCGCTACGTCTCAAAACCCAGATCTCTGCTTCATATTTAACCTCTGAAGTAACCACATGCTATTTGAATGGAATAACAGCTCAAGTGAGAAGCGTCGATGCCATGCGGTTGCTATATAAAGATGGGTACATATACATTTAACTTTAATATAAAAATCGGCAGTTAGAAGTCTGTGCACATATTGACAAATACGTTCTGACGTTTCTTGATCGTGCATGCCTATAAAAACTGCAGATAATTCAGACTGTCTCTGTCTCAAAGGATTGACCCTTGGAATTGACCGGTGGGTGATTCTGTTTCGGAGTGCCATCGATTGATGTCTACTACAACATTATTACGATGCTCTTTTTAGTTCTAAGATTATATTAGTTTTGTCAATCAGCAGAATCATCACGACCATTTTGTGTTTGGAAAAGTTACAAACATTATGCAAAGTCTTCCGCACAACTTACAAAGCTGTAGGCCTATTTGCAATTACGTCATGATAATCGGTTTCGCGCTGTAAGACGAGGCTGCTCATTGCCTTCTAGTATCTAGAAGGCAATGGCCTGCTTTGAGTTTTCCCGAGGAGACGCTATAAGACTTGTACATTTTTTTTATTACAGCTACAATTGATTAGTTTTAAACAATATTGCATATGTCAAATGTTCCAAAGATAGCTTGACAGCCGGTACTTCCGCCTTGTTCTTGTCCAATCTCCTATATTATAACGTCGTTAAACTCAGCCACTGCCCGTACTCCAGTAATGCCAGTCCCAAGCCTGAATAAAGGGAGAGGACGACGCTATTCATCTCCGTCAACGGCGTCGTTATGCAGTAACTAACCAACCAACGTCGTTAGCTTTAAAACGTAGCTACAGTTGTCTTAAAATTATTTTTCAGTTCAGCATGTATTCTTATAACGACACAATGAGTTTCTAGATTCCTAGAAAGAAATTGGTTTGAAACGAGACTAAAAGTGCAGTGAATACTTGTGTCATTGTGTCAGAAAGCTGATAGATTTGGGTGGTTGGACAGTGAATGTTATTATTATGCATACACCACTATCTAATTACCAAGCATCAATCGATGGCGCTAAGTATCTGTAAGTGAAAGATAGACTCGAACCCCCGACTCTCCACTTTATAAGGCGAACGCTGTAATCAATCGGCTACCGTGGCGCATGTCAAATGGTTGAGAGGTTTGAAGGTCATTGCAGGTAAGAGATACAATTTTGTAATAGATGCGCTGATGAACTTCAAACCAATGATCTGCTATAATAGAGCGTCTGTCTTTCATCGCTGCTTTCGAATTCGAATTCCTACAGTTCTTTCGATCATAGACTGTTCTTCCGAGGACCTCTGTTGACAAAGAAGGATGTATGTATGTATCTGGACTATTATAAAGCTGGTTACTAAATGTACCATTACACTTTCATTGCATTGGGAGGGGCATAGAGTAGTGGTAACATTCATGGCCAGGAGAGCATAAGGTACGCGGATCGACTCCCGTAACACACTCCCCCTCTAGAGCGGCGCCTTGCATGGCTGCCAAACCGTTTGTTTAATTAAGATATTGATTGTACTTTCATGTTTCAATGTAATCTTACTGCGTCTGCCGGTTTGAAATAATAAAGAATATAATTTTTTTCTCCGAGGTACATATGATCCCTCGGGAGTTCAAAAATTAAGAGGGCATTGTTCTGGAATGGCTAGTCTTCGCAGATGGTTTTATCGGTGCAAAATGTGCTAACAAAAGCGACAGCATTGAAGCGTTGGATTTCCATAGATAAGCGCTGATTAAGGAAGGTAGTATCTCTATTGTTAATTATTATTATTATTATTATTATTATTATTATTATTATTATTATTATTATTATTATTATTATCATTATTATTATTACTACCGGTATTATTATTATTATTATTATTATTATTATTATTATTGTTGTTGTTGTTATTATTATTATTATTATCATCATCACAGTAATGTCTAGTATTTCATTTAATAATTTTATGAACGTTATACTAATGCTTAAGACTAGTCTTGTTTTTGTAAGCGATTCCATTGACAGCAATCCGTGCATGTGTGCCTTGTCGTGTTTTCAACCGTCCTCGATCCGAGGACTGGCTACACGACGGATAATTTGTTCCATCTGATTCTGTGTCTCCCTCTCCCTTAATATGTTTTATTTGTTTCACTTAAAGTTAGTACATCTGATCGAATGACAATTCAGTCCACGACCCAATGTTATAGCAGTTCTCGTCATTTGAGGTCAGTTATAGGGTCTAAATAAATTTATTGTTTGTTTCATTTTAACCTGTTCCGCCTTCTAGTGAACCCAGCTTCACCTTATATATATGGTTTGTTATTTTAAGCGATGTTTGACAAAAGACGAGAGACCTCCATATGTTTGCTAAAGCCGCTATCATGAGTTTGATATTACATTTCATAGACATCGAAGCCAAGTGAAACATGGGAAGGCTGATATTATGAACGTGTTTTTAAAAACCACCGTATAAACAAATCAGAACACGTATGTAGGCCCCTATGTGTGTGTTCAGTATATGATAAGGTGGGTAAAAAGTAGGCTTACACCCATATAGGTATATTGTCTTAATCTATTTTATTTGTTTCGCTTAAGGGTAGTACATCTGAATCTGAACCGCAACACAGTTACTGTGCGCAAAAAAGTCCAAGACTTTAAGTCCGCTGTAATTGTAATCTGACATTTGCAAAGCGCCACATCAAGAATTATACTCATCAGTGGAGTTCCCGATCCTAACCAGTGAATTCATTGTCAAATAATACTGACTTCAGGCGCTACTCTACACGGTATCAAATCAGAAGGTTTGAACCCGCGCTTGTTGGAGTGCAGATCCAGCGCGCTACCCAACAAGCCATAGCGCCGCACAAATACATCAAGGTAGTCCAATAGATTACATGCATGTAATCCTATACGCAGGGAAATCGTATCTGCACCAATTAAGCTTGAGCACTTCCAAACAGAAGCTAGACAGTTGCATGCAAAGAAATAGGCACTAGGCCTAGGCCTATAAACTTATATAGCTTTCCTATCCTATTAACTGTAACTCAATATAAATAGACAGCTGGAAGGCAGGGCATTAATTTGCAACGACATCCTGACGTTTTAGTTCCACCGCGCTTATCTTCAGAATGTCTATCCGTCTCAGAGGACTGACCCTTGGAATTGTATTGTATTGTAGGCCTAAATGGGCATTTATAAAGCGCCTCTCGCGGCATAGATCATTCAGAGGCGCTCCCAAATCCCAGCCTATACTCCGAGAGAAAACGCAGGATTTAAGGTGAGAAAAGTAAGAAGAAACGCTACCAGAGAGAATGGTGTTGCGGGAAGGAGTAGGAAGTCGGTTCCAAAGCGAGGGACCTACGAGCGCTGAGAACGCTTCAGCGAGAAGAGTGTTGGGTTTCAGATGCGGCGAGTCGCATTGGAGGCTAGACTTCAATACGCTGCCGGATAAAAATGGAGGCAAAGGCCACTCCAAGTCACTGAGAGTTTTGGAATTTGATAGCGGGTAGCGAGTTGACATAGGCGGGGAAACAAAAAGATAATCCACTGTTTGAAGTGAAGAAGAAATATATTGGATACTAAATTAGATGAGGATCTATCGTAATCGTAATCGTAAACTCCAAATTTCTGAAGCGCTACTTCAAAGCTGAACGCAGGACATCAGCTTATTAACGAGCGCTGAATTGTGTCACAGGGGTTGTCCAAAGATTTCAAGTGAAAAAGAGTCGAGTCAGGTCGCTAGAGCGACCAGATAGAGAAGGCAGAACAGCTGCTAAGGCAGGTTTCGTTGAGGACGAGAAAGGTTGGAGGGCGGAGGATTTTATGAATTAGGGTAGGAATTCTTGAATAAGTTGGACTTTAATTTGGAGTTAAACTCATCTGGGGTGGTTAATAGAGGAGTCTGAGGCAGATAATGGTGGGTGAACGGCGGTATTTGTGGGGCACTGAGAATTTGAGAAATTCAGAGGGAGGATTGTTCCACAGTCGAGGTGCATGATTGTGGCATATGGGTCGACTGCAGAACTTCAGGCGAGTAGTGATGCGTGATACGGGAGCGAGTGAGACAAGACGACGATCGAGTTCAGTCAGGCCCAGAATATGTTGAGTATAGTGAATTGGTCGGTTGGCTATTGGCGATCTGCGAACTTTTGGTAACCGGACCATTGCTGACAGGGCCATTGATCATAGGACTATTGATCATAGGACGTTTGGTCACAAGGACCATTGATCATCAGGACCATTGATCATAAGACTGTTGGTCATAAGATCTTTGGTAGGCCTATAGCAACCAAAACTCAGTATGTACGTATTTACATACATACATACAATACATACATACATAGATACAGACATGGTGGTTCAGTGGTAAGTTCGGCGCCTTGTGACCGGAGGGTTGCAGGTTCGAATCCCACTCTAGCCGCTGCGTACGGACCTTGGGCAAGTCCTTCACTCGCAATTGCTCGTGGCGCTTCGGCGTGAAAATTCCGGCACAGTATCAAATGCTGTAGTCGGGAGCGCCTCTGAGTAGTAGTAGACTTCGAGAGGCGCTATAGAAATATCCGGAATAAATAAAAAATAAAATAAATAAATACATACATGTATACATACAAGTATATATACATTGCATACATACATGCAAACATACATACATGCATACATACATACATACATACATACATACATACGTAGAGACATACATGCTTATATACATGTATGTATACATACATGCATACATACATGCATGCATGCATACATGCATATATACATGTATTCATGTATACATACACACATGCATGCATGCATGCATACATACATACATGTATGTATGCATGTATGTATGTATGTATGTATGTATGTATACATGCATGTTTGTATGCATGTATGCATGTGTGTATGTTTGTATATTCTTGCAAACATAAATACATACATTCATACATACATGATCAAAAATCCTTTGATCATTGGTCCTAATGATCAATGGTCCGTGTGACCAAACGTCCTATGATCAATAGTCCTATGATCAATAGTCCTGTGATCAATGGTCCGCAAATCGAACTTTTATAGGATGGTGTTTTCGGAAACATAATCGTACACCTTACATGTATGTAATGCAGTGTAACATGAAGCTAATGAAACATAATTTCTCAGAGCCACATACAGTAAGAGCCGCGTCAGAGAGACCAATTTAACAACGGTGCTATATCAAATCAAGACAACAAAGACCACGTTGTTTTGTCGGTTTCAGTGTCAAGTCAGAACCAGTGGAGCGACAACCTATACAGGGCCTAAAATGCAGGTAAATGCTGTCCAGTAGCCGTCCACATAATTATAGACTTAGGCAAACGTGTAGGACACTGTAGTCCTATATTGTAATAAAGACCTGTTCCAGTGTGTCTGTTTCTATAACTAGGCCTACACAATATGGCGATGGTTGTTTGTGGTTATCTGACAAACTGTGCGTCATAGGTTTTCCTGTGCACAAGCTTACTTGGGAATTTGAAAGCTGAGTCCAGAGGACGAGCCCATGCAAAGCAGGTCATGCGCTGGTTGGCTGATCAGAATTTCACGGTTGACGGTTAAATAGGCCCTACTCTGTCACGCATCGTGGGAATTCTTTTAATCGCAGCTAAGGTAGGCCTAATGCTAGTGTTGTGCGTTACATTTCAAGAATTCTGGAGCGTTATCCATTACTTATTCTACGCGGTAGGTTGTTCTGACATGTCTGGTTAGTTGACGGGAATGACTTGATTTTAATTGTTTTTGTTCGCGTATGAATGTAGTGTAATGTAATCACAGATTTATATTGCGCCTCATCGAGAGAAACTCACCACAGGCGCAGATTGGTACGAATCGACCGATATCAATGTCACAACATGCCCAAGAGTAAATACGGTAAAGAGTAGAGAAAGAGAGTAATGAGAGGATCATTGACTTCACTGTATTCTTTGCCCACGCATGCCAACAATAAGTAGCATATGCCTTTGCCTATGACCATGACTGATGTAGTTCTAAACTGACTTAAATCGCAAAAAATTTGTAATTATGTTGCAGAGGGATACTTTTTGACGGGGGGATAATTTCGTACGACTCATGGGGGATACTTTTGCACGAGGGGGATAGCCCCTCTCGTTCACATTCATCCGGCCGGATACTCCATTCTACTAAGGGGATATACTTGTATGGGGGATACTTTATTTCGTGACACCGGCCTTGTACGTCGAGGTCAATAGTCAGTCACTACCCGTCTCAAGTTCTCCAATCAATCCATCTGCAACACACTGCAACTCGACTCTGGAGTCTGGAACGATGCAATTAACAAGTACCAACTTAATAAATTCTACGTTTTCATTTCTTACATGTGTAAGTTGAAATTCTTCCAAATATCAAGGTTTTGATCACTTTCGAAATATGTTATTGTCATGGTAATGATTACTAGCCTATTATTCCAATTATTAATCGCTCCATTCAAAAGAACTTGACCTGGGTGAAAGATGGTTAAATCTGCCCATGAATGTGTGTTAAATATTGGAACTTTCCATTTCCATGATTTAGCTGATTGGTTTGAGCGCTAGCCTTGCAACGCGGAACATGCGGATTCGATCTCTTCTGAGATAAAAAAAAAGCTGTTGAAGGATGTAGGCAATCATGTCTAATCATGTACACTCAATCTACTCCGATCCGTCCTGAACTGCACCGTTCGGCCAGCGGCCAATCTACCCAAATTCTCTCATATCTCGGCATACGTAAGAGATACACTCCACTGACTACCTTTCAAGGACCAGAATAAAATTCAAGATCCTTTTACTTGGCCGGGTATCGTTGTTTGACTCTGCTGCATCATACATACGAGAAACTGTTTGTTCCTGTTTCACCTCAGTCAGGTCGTTGGCCGCTTCGTTCATCGGCTTACAAGTCCCTCGCTGCCGTATGTCAACACGAGTGTACCGTGCACTCTCGTCCATCCCTTTGGAACAGTTTTCCGTTCGACATTCGAGCTGTCCCTTTAAGCTGTGCTCAAGTTACTTTTCTAGCTAATGAAGACCCACTTGTTCAGATTCCTTGGACAGCCATGTTGGTAGCACTTTTGACGGTTCCTAGAATACGCTTTATAAATGTCCAGATACGTATATTGCGTTCAACAGCGCAATTTTTATGTTACAGCAAGTCGCTACTGCATGCTCTTGATATGCTCTACGTACAATTAAACAGCGGATATTATATTCAATAGAGCAATTTGTATGTTACAACCATTTACTATGTTTTTGCTGCGTCAACTTTAGTCTGGGTTTGTAAGTTTATAATGGAGGTTTTACGAGGCGAAGGCCTAGACTTTTTCCTCACGAACATCTTACGAAAACGTTCTTACAACGACAGTCTATAACGTCGTTTGTTTGGAGGAGGTTGTTGGGGATTTTCATTCTTCAACGAGTTAAAACAGCGCTGATATAATATGATAACATAAACAATTGATCTCCTGCACGTGGAATGACCGAGGGCAGGCGTGGACCACATTCATCGATCAGAGTTTAAAATATTGACCCTGTTATCTTCAAGGATCTCCTCCTGTATAAATAACTAATGAATCAGTATGGCTCAATAAATTCTTTGGGTTGTTTTCTGTTTACCTACTTGCGTAATACGCCCTAAGACAAGTGCACTCGAATGCGACCAGTGTAGGCCTACGTATCTGAACTAATAAAACTGTCTCGTGAAGAACGATCGGACTCTGACTTAGTTGAATTTGAGGGATAATTGTGCATGATATATAACTGTCGTCTCGAGATGTGATCATTACAAAGCAGCATTGATGTAACTATGACAAATGACAACACGTTGGTAACATGCAGCGCTGTCTTCGAAGCGATGTTCTTCAACGGAATGATTGAGTGCAGGCGTGGACCAATGATTGACTGCAGGCGTGGACCAATGATTGAGTGCAGGCGTGGACCGACATGCAATGTTCAGAGTTTAAAAAAATAGACGCTGTTATCTTCAAGAATCTATTGTAGTACGTTTGAACAACAGTATATTTACACAAGCAAGACCAAAAGCAAATGAAAATATTATACGTTCACGCTGATGTCGTTAGAAAGGTTCTGAAATAGGTCAATATGGATCTTCGTAATGGTTCCGTTGTTCTAGGAAGGATGGAATTATAAAGTAAGTTTTTGCAACTAATCAGCTAATTGAACTATTGAAGTACCGGTACTTAGGTCATGAGCAAGTCATCAAGGTATTATTTATTAAATAAAAGACTTCTCCCATGTCTGGAACTTGTGCCCAAAAGCCAAGGGCTTTCGCAACATTGAATATATATAATTATATATGCTATCTGGTACTTCCATCTTTTATCATAGGATCAAAACAACGCTACATAGAAGATGAGCTTTGGCACGGTGTCCGATTGGTTAGAGCGCTCGACTAGTAACGCGGAGAATAGGGGTTCGAGCCTACTTTGAAACGGTTATTATGTTATAGGGAAAATTATTTAGTGGCATCGTTGCTCTGTCCTATGTTCGGTTTCTGCGCACTTTCTACTCATGCATTTCCTACTGCTGCATTTTCCTATTCATACATTTTTACTCGTACAATTTCTACTCATACATTTTGAAATTTTCCTACTCGTACGTTTTCCTAACGAGAGTTGAAAGAGGACAATACCAAATACAATCGTATTTGATTTTGCGTTCCTTTAATTCTCTTAGAATTACAGTCTGTACGAGATCGGCCCTTGTTATAAGTACAGTCTGTACGTGAGACGGGCCCGATGCAAGTTTAAACGTGGCTGTAAGGTTAGCACGTAGGCAATTAAGTTCGTACTCTCCTCTGAATAATGCTATATCTTATGCACTATTTCCTGCAGCAATGGGTTGCTATGATGACCGACCAAGTCGATGTGACCCGTCTTTGATGTTCTAGTTGCATGGATCCCCTCCCCTTACTCTTCCCTTTTGGTATGCGCAGGCCGTTCGACCTTTGATGTGTGCTAATGTTCTGTTAAGCCACCTCTCTCCGTCTTCGCTGTTTCGTATTCGGCGTTTGCCGCCAAAGTCTTTGATCTCTCTTTCACCTGTGATGTCCTAGGACTAGGACAGTGTCCTAGGAACCTGATGTCCTAGTGTCCGCCTTCCCTTCACATCTCTCTTTCGTCATTGATGTCCTAGTGTCCTCCTTCCTCCCTCCCCGTATCTCTCTTTCGCCTGTGATGTCCTATTACAGTGTTCTAGGACCCTGCCTTACCTACATACGCTGAGGGAATATTAATACAAAAAAGGAAAGAAGAAGAATTGGCTTTACGAAATGGTTTTAATACTGGCTGCACAGAGCTACCATAGATTAGTTTTAATTGCACGGCGATTAATTGGTCGTTGATATGCAGCGTAGTGCAGCACGATTGGTGTTTCGCAGAGACATTCTCCTATCGTGAAGTGACTGTTTCCAGTTTTCTCCAGTTAAATAAAAGAGTGAATTGTTCATTTGTCGATCTATACGATCAGACCTCTGACAGACCACGGAGTCCGGATCCTCGCACCTAAAGACAGCGACGTATAGAGAACCCCGCACTTTCCCTTCCTACACACGACTCAGCCTGGTGATTGACGGAGAAGGAAGGTGATCTTCGCGACAATAATTATATTGTGTGTCTGATTGTTTGAGGCGCCAATTGAAGTCTTTCGACAGCACTTATCTTAACTGAAGAGATCTGATTTACGAAGGTGTTGAAAATGTTCAGGCCATTTCAAGCGGAGAGATTGCTTCGTTCCAATGCACAATGAACTCCGATTTGCTCATAACGTCGTGCAGGATATCAGTACTTTGCGGCAGATCACGTGGGTTGAATGTAATGATGGAAAAACCCAATTAGCTCGAGACAGATATACATAGCTTTTCGTTGTATCAGAGGCTACATCCGCATTCGATGATCCTCTTATAAACAAAGTTCTCTGACGTAATTTAGTCCTTCGCCGTAAACCAGTCCAGTGCGTCTAACTTACAGCTCGAATGCACACAGGTATGTATTTAAGGTAACATGCATGTATATGTATATATATAATTATATGTGTGTATGGATATGTGCGTGTTTGTTTGTGTGTTTATGTGTACACACTGTACAGTGTAGGCACTATCATTTCATGTGTGTAGGTATGTATGTATTATCATTATAACTTCATTGCTGCATTCTGCCTGATATCACGCCTGGCATCTCTTTCGTTTTTGATATACCATCCGATCAGTGCCCCAATTTCAGACGTCTTAACATGCTACCTACTCCACGTCCTAATCCTGTGTTTTCTTCTTTCCGCCGCATCAGTTCAATTAACACTGAAGCCCTCATGCAAGATCTCTCTTGTTCAGACCTCGCTTTAAATCCTGTTTCCTCCTTCACTGACCTCTCCTGGTATACAACGCCTTGTACAGGCACCGCCTCATTTGGCCCCCCATTCCTCCTCATCAACTCAGCCACGTCAGATTCCTGATCTGATAGATTCGTCTCCACTGCCACTAATACAAGGCCTGATATATCACCTCCACTATCATTGTTGCATTTGTCTCGCATGTGTGGCTAATATATATATATATATATATATATATATATATATATATATATATATATATATATATATATATATATATATATATATATATATATATATATATATATATATATATATATATATATATATATATATATATATATATATATATATATATATATATATATATATATACCGGGTGGCCCATTGAAAACGTTCCCAAATTTTGTTAACCTGGCAATTAAACAATTTTAAAGTAAATTGAATCATAGTACATCAAACTAATTATAATTCATATTTGTACAACACAGCCAAAATTTAGCGCAAAATACTCAACAGTTTGAGAGAAATTGTTGTTAGAACTGTATGACCCATGGTCACAATTTTGCGGAAGGATGCTCACATAACAATTGGCTGGCGCTTTATATACTTGATGCTTGCTAAAGTAGTTCTTGACTTATTGTGCTATAGACGCTTTTCATTTTATGAATATGTAGTATAATAAACTTTCCCACTGATTGTAAAAAATGACAAAATTTTCATATTGGTTATATCGTATGTAATGTATAATTCTACCCATCTTAGGTCTGTACTTGGCTGAAGTTAGCTCACGCAACTTTTTAACACTTCCCGAATCACTGCTTTTGGCCAAAATTGCTGACGAATGTTGTATTTTTATATTCCAGTACCTAAATTAGTCAAAATTTTCAATTGCACACTCTTCCTCAAACTCTAAAACTGTAATTGAACTGGTAAGTACAATTTAAGGTATTATAAAGATGTCGTGTGTGGTTGACTTGAGCTACACTGTAAGAAATTCTGACCGCACACTGCACACCCCAGGCAAGTAAACTCCACACAGGACAATGTGTCAGAAGCACGCGATTTTAAGCCCTGTTATGTTCATGTGACTATTAGGCCACGCTAATAGTAGACACTTATCATAGGTCCTTTTAGGTTCATGTGCTTCACAAGGCGCTTCTTGCATCAGCCTAAATGATATGCACTGGGCAACAAGCAGATGAGTCATCGATATCACAAGGGACAAACGCGCTGCTGGTAGTAACAGACATTCCTGGAGGTTATGACGACAAGAAACAGGTACTAGGCCAGAGTTCCTGGAGTTTCATAAACATTCAGTAGATTAGAAGTGGGGTTTTGAGCGCAGGAGCTACAAAAAGCTGCTTGATATAAAGACTGCCTATACAGAAAAAGGGTCCACAGAGGCCTACAGGACCCACAGACCCTTATCAACGATCGGCTTCCAAGCAGTGTCTGTGGCTATCGTGGCTTAGAAGTCTTTTGAATCATGGTGTTAAGTAGATCTTTAAAACAGGCTCAATGGAAGTGATTTGATATAAAGTCTCTAAGCCGATTCGGCCAAAGCCAAAAAATCGGATCATGGATTGCCTTAACACATCAAACCGCAAAAGTGTCGTTTGCTGCCGGCCGAGACCCTCCCACGAGGCCGGCTCAAACTCGTGTGTGTGTGGTGGTAAACATTGTAGCCCACTAATCGTACGGCGGTGGTGCGCTAGGAATTACAGACTCACTACTCCAACCACCAAGGATGAAAATTTTTATATCGCGGTTCGCGGAGAAGACCCAGCGCTGGTTAGTTTCTTTATTAGTTCTGCCACCATCTGGTCTTTGCTTTGACTCGGCAACTCTTTTTTTCCATTCTTGCTTTGTATATCACGTTTCATCGTTCTATATTTCTCCTCCTCTCCCAGAATAAGCTTATACTCTTCATCGCTAATAGCCGTGTCCTCCAGCGCCTTAGAAATGTGGTCATGAACTGTGTTTAGCTTACTCTCCGCCAAAATACAAATTTCGTCGTGTTTTGAAGCTTTAGCTACAAAACTTCTACTAATAACATTTCCAATAATATCCAGAAAACTGGTCGCTATGGCTAAACTCTCCAGAACAATGCCAGGAATAAAACCAATACCAGTGGCTAACATAGCTGCCCCACCCACCCCAGTTCCAAGACTCACCATAGCAAGGCCGGCTGAGGCCCCATTAGCAACATCCACAACCCTCTTATACTTTTTGCACAGTTGTCCTCGACTTATCGCCTCAGATCTCAGGAATGCTTCTACTTCACCAATCTTCTGCAGACGAAACGTCTGCGACTTCGTGTCTGACGAAATTGTCGGCTCCGTAAGCGTTGGATACAAAGACATTGTTTTTTTTATAGTTGCTCTATTAGTAAAGTTACGTTTAAGTCGATAGATGAAGTACTTTCAACGCCTCTCTTTTTGCCTTCAATTCTAAAACTCGTTTGTCCTGGAATGAATATTGCCCTAGCTGCATCAAATTGCCCACTTGAAATATCGACTGTACGATCGATGCTACCACCACCAGCTGCCGGTGCTATAACGCGAACTGTTGCATCACCGCCGCAAACACCAAAGACTGTAAGCTTCCAGAACCCGCACTCTAACGAAACCCCCTCATTGGTGGTTTGCAAACTTATACACGGAAAACGCGCAGCGGTCAATGGAAGAATTTGCCACGCACTGGTGGTTACCGTTCCGGCCGCCGTATAGATATCGCGGTTGTGGTAATCGTCAGACACGAAGTCGATGTGCTGTTGAGGCACCGCGGTCAATAGCTCTGCGGTGGGCTTTGGGATGTCGTAACCCCAGTGGCCTACATCACCTAGACTGTCTATGCTGTATTTACACATGTCTATTTCTCCGTGTTGACGGAGATACCCTCGAATCTTGAAGTGCGTGTCAGTCATATTTTTCTATACTATTGACTGTCCCCCGTGTCTAAAATATGTATAGATCTGGAAGTGGGATATTCCAAAAGTAGCTTGTGGTGGGCTGGTGGCCAAGACCACCAGCTTGAATGCTTTGAATTCTGTGTTGTCGACAAAGCTAGTAGTGAAGATGAACTCTTGTGCAGAATTAGTCAAAGCAACATTGGAGGTCATGAGAGTTTGGTGTACAATTCTACCAGGTTCGGCATAGGATGGAGTCCCATAAATCTTCCAGGACGTGATACGTGGTGCAGTAGGACTAGATCCCCCAGCCAGACTAACCTTCCATACTCGCACAGCCGTCGGGCATTCAATCTGTAGCCAAGTTTCCGTAGTATCAACTCTCGATGTGGACGCCGTCTTCCACTCACCTCTCACACCCGAGTTGAATGCCATATGAGGCGGGTTAGTGGGTAAAGATTCGTTGGCTGAGGCAATAAAACCCGTTTCGGAAACGTTTCTGGATAGGGGCGGAATATGGCCGCTGTAGTTGAGAATCTTGATATTCTGCGCGTATCGCCTTTCAGTAGCTATCTCGTTGTCTACATACCGTTTGTTAGTCAAGTACTTTGGTCCAGCCGGCACCGTATCATTATTCGTAGTGGCGATGGTGATCAGCCGCGTCACTTGTTTAAAACTCACAGCGTCGCTATCGGATCCTGAAATTTCTGTTGGGAGCCCAGTCACTCTTTTACCACCCATATCCAGATCACCGGTCATGGTACTGCCGGATTTGAACACGCAGGCGTTCATAACGATAGCATCTTGCTCATTGGCGTACCTCTTAGCAGCTTCAGCTTTCTGGTCCGCATAGAGTCTAACGGAAGCCCCAATATCAGCATTTTTCACGTCAACGTATCGTTTATTTGCCACATGCAACGGTTCTGTTGGTACTCTATCACTCTTTGTCATGTTGTCGGCGATCAGCTTCGATACTTGTGCCATACTCGCCGCGTCGCTTTCGGACGTTGCTGCGCTCGTAGGGAGCCCGGTAACTCTTTTACCGCCCATGATTAAATCACCAGTCATTGCATCACCAGCTTTAAGCACGCATGCGCTCCTAACGATAACATCTTGCTCGTTGGGGTACCTCTTAGCAGCTTCAGCTTTCTGGTCCGCATAGAGTCTAACTGAAGCTCCAATCTCAGCGTTTTTCGCGTCCACATACCGTTTGTTAGTCAAGTACTTTGGTCCAGCCGGCGCCGTGTCATTATTCTTAGTGGCGTTGCTGATCAGCTGCGTAACCTGTTTCAAACTCGCGGCGTCGCTATCAGATCCTGGAATTTCTGTTGGCAGCCCAGTCACTCTTTTTCCACCCATGGTCAAATCACCAGTCATAGAATCGCCGGTTTTGAGCACATGCCCGCCTCTTACGATAGCATGCTTCTCGTCCACATATCTTCTAGCGGTGGTGACCTTCTCATCCACGTACTGTCTGTAAGAAGCGTCGCGGGAATCTACATACCGCTTATTCACCACATGCAACGACTCCGTTGGTACTCTATCGAGTTTTACTAGAGCGCCAGCGACCGCTGTTGACACTTGTTTCCAACTCGCTGCGTCGCTATCGGATCCTGAAATTTCTGTTGGGAGCCCAGTAACTCGGTGGCCACCCATAACTAAACTTCCAGTCATTACGCCGCCGGATTTGAGCACGCACGCATTCCTGACGATAACATCTTGCTCGTTAACATAACTTTTAACAATAAGGTCCTTGTCATCTGCATACCGCCTAACGGAATCTCTCAGCCCCGCATTCTTCTCGTCCGTGTACTGCCTGGCATCGATAAGCTTTTGGTCTGCATGATTTTCGGCTGCGGTCGCCTTCTGGTCCGCGTATCGTACCACTTGTGCCCAGCTCGCAGCGTCGCTTTCAGACGCACCAGCGTCTGTGGGCAGCCCAGTTACTTTGTGACCGCCCATTTTTAGAACGCCAGACATCGTTCCACCGGTGATTTGTAGGTTGTCCTGATCTATGATGTCTGCATAAGCCTTTGTCGCGGCGTCTGTTTCCATCGTGGGCGTTCCCACGTTTGTCAGCCGAAAACCTCCAGCCGACAGAATTCCCATCATGGTATCACCCGCTTTGTGGACGAGCCCAGCGGCGCTTATCTGCCCCCCTCCCACCCCACCTCCACCGTCTCTTCCAAATTTATCAACCGGCATTTTTTATACAAAAAAGGGTGACGGAAGTCTAACATAAGTCAAGCACGATATCTTCAAAATTCTTTCCAGCAGCGAGCTCTCTTAGAACGAGTAGACAGAGATGACCACATACGACATCATCGGGCCCCTGTAGCTGAAATGTTTGAGTTCTTATGGAACGGTTTAAATATCGAGAAATTTCGAGAGGTGGATCCAGCCCATAACTATCAAAATAGACGGCTGTAGGTCCATCTATCCAATAGGCGACCCAGTGAGTACCATCGCCGGAACCGGAATCTAAATTAACAACTCCACACTCCTTCTCACGAGCCACGGCTGGCAGACCATCTCGCATGAAAACACCGCGGAAATGCGGCAGCGCTCTGGCAACTTTCTCTATGTCGAAGTTGCTAAGAGGTTTTAGTTTTTTTGCCCAATGTAGAGACCCGATCCTTTACACATTGGACAACAACCACCACGAGTCTCGCGCCCGAGATATAAACCGGTTCCGCGGACCTGAGCTTCGAGTTCGCGATTATGACGCGCGGCCTCTGCTAAAGCCGCGTCGTCGATCCGTTTTTTCTCGGCTTGGGCGGCATCGCTGGCCTGTTTCTTGCGCAGAGCCTCTGCATCGCTGGCCTGTTTGTTGTGCACGGCCTTTGCCACCTCGGCGGCCCCTCCAGCCGCGGCACCCACCGCGGTTAACCCGCCAAAAATCAGCGGGAGGAGAGCCAGTAGTGGAAGAAATCCGCCCGATTTTGTCATCTTTTTCAATTGCGTTTTGGTGAATCTCAGCTCCATGCCAACGCCTTCCGAAATCTTCTTCGCTATTCGGGCGGCTTGAACTTTTGTGAGCGCGAGCTTATCGTCTCCACGAAGCTGGCCATGAGCGAGTCGGATCGTGGCACCAGTGCCGGCGCGCGCAGCTTTAGCCAATGTTTGCTTTTGCCCTTCGGTCAGTGAAAGGCCGAACGCAACGTATTCAGTTTTCATTTTTGGAAAAAATATATCTAAAAGAGGACCTTGTATCTAAATGTGAAAAACCGATTTCTAGTAGACGACGTTGAATTTGCTGCCATCCGATTCAAAATTCAGGAGTCGGTCGCTGATCAGGACGGCATATGCTGTCGTATTATTTGGTACCCCTTCGTTAAAGTCCACCTTGATTTGTATGTCCTGTACAGAGGTTTTAAGTCGTTCAGATTGCCTGCGCACGTCCAGAACGAAGATCGGAAACAAATCTACAAATTCGATTGGTGTCGGTTGGCATGACGATTCACGCGCGTCTATGCCGCAATATTCTTCCTTGAAGTCACGTAGGGCCTTGTAAGCGCGAGAGGTTGTCCTCTTGGTGAAGTCGAGATTCATGTCAACCACCGGGTAGCGATCGCTGTTGAGCATAGCGAAAATGTTGCGAACCTGTGCATGGTCAAACAGTGCCGGATTCTGGCCTTGATGTGCATTCTTTCCAGTCTGAAAAGCAACAAGAATCCAGCGTGGCTTTTCCGTGCCCGACTTAACGCTCAAACGCCAGGAAAAAGTCGTCGCTCGTGGCACCGCAATGTTGTCGCATTGCATGGCGCGGAATGCCACAGGTACCTTAACCTTGGCTTCAATCTGCTTCATAAGCATGCTTTTATACTCCAGAGCGGGTATTATATGCGGCATGAACCAGGAGAGTTTAGTCAGCGCGATCTGGCCATTGGTCGCTGCGGCTTCCTTGAAGATCGCGTCTGCATCTCCCTGCCGGCTCAGCAGTAAGGAGTGTTTAATCCCGTATACGACCTTGTGATAATCATCGCAAAAACCAAATAGATGTCTTAAGGGAACGATGAATGAAAACGTTCCAATAGGGACGGGTTTTCCAATGATCATCAGTCGACGGGCCTCGAAGCCGATATTCGCAGCCGCCGCTGCCGCTGTCGTGTCCTTTTGCCAACACATGTTTAAACCTTCGCCTTTGGAAAAATCATCGCCGTAAACCAGCATGCCTTTCATCGTCGTGGCTTGCCCAGGAGACATGACATTCTCTATCTCGGTGTTGTTAGCCAGGTATCGAATCTGAGAAAACATGTACGGGATGGCGTTGTTGATGAATGACACCAGCGAGTCTGCGATGTAAGCCGCGCCAGTTGATGTAAGCCTGCCCTCCACAAGAAGGTAGCTCTTGGAAGGCTGTGTGAAAATGTCTTGGTTCTGGATGTCTATCTGTATGGCCTGGCCATTGTTGATAGCCGCGGGATTTTGTGACTCATACTCGCGGTATTCAAACGATTCGATGCTATTGTCATCGGGCACCGCCGAAGCGATGTCCAACATTTCACTCGGCACGTCAAATGCTGCCATTATTATAAGTAAAAAAGTTCAAGCTTCAATTATTAATCATATGTGGTGGGTAAAACATTTTTTTGCTTTTTGTAAATTCTGAAAATTTTTTTTCATTTTGCGAGAAACAGACCCCTGCCACCACGACTCGGCTTTATAGTCTTGAAACCGGATCCAGCAATGCGGCTGTTTATGTCAGCCATTGTCGGAACAACGGGTGGCGGACTTACAGCCAGTTGTTTTAAGTACTCGATGCTCTTGTCGCTGAGCGCCTTCTCCAAAGGTGCGGGAACCGCTCGCGAATGAGTTTCATTAGCGTTTGCGCCGGCAACAGCGCGTCTCGCTTTCACGGCATCAACGATCTGCCTGACGGCAGACGCTGTTGTGGCCCCAGCTTTCACCACATTACCAACTACATCGGCAACGTTTGTTATTACGCCTTTATTCGCCGAAATGAAGGAGCCTGCACGGCCAAGAAAGCCCGCGATTTTGGGTATCCAGTCGAAAAGTCCACCACCCACTACACGACGCCGCTTTTTAATTCCAAGAACCAACATTAGAATATTTAAGTGTGAACATTTACGCACTGCGGATGTGAAACCTTATAGTTACTGTCTCACCGCGGAGGTTTAATTGTTCACCATTCTGGTCAGTCAGCCAAACACGAATGCCCTGTACGTTGCCAGCCGGTGCTACTGGTAGGTACACTAGATTTTTCGGAGACTCGATTACCTTGTAGCCGGGCGACACATCCGGGAAAAAACTGTAGATTACTGGCAGCTGGCTACCATTTCGATATGATCCAGAGATAATGTCGCAATTTACCAGGATTGTGTCCACCCGGAGAATATCGACTGGATTTTCTCCCTCTTTATAACCAATACCAAGCCTCTGAGGGTTAAAACCAAGCATTTGCCTGATAGTAGATTGCATCATATTTACCTTATATAGGGCATTCGTAATTTTTACGAAGGCGCGTAGGGTAGATGCGTTAGCTCCTATGGTAATAGGAGAATTAAAGCCGAGTGGTGTCACACCCGTCGGAGAATTTTGCTTTTCTAACTGCCTGCCGATTTCATCATTAATCTGTGCGATCTCGTAGCTTCCGTCGGGCAAAATGATCGTCTTCCACGTCACACCATTGTCGGTGCTGTAGACGAACTTGTTATTTGTGCTATCGATGTTGGGAATCGAATTATAAGTTTCAAGATTGACCAAAGCAAGCTCATAGCGTCTTTTTGGATCCAGGTACAGCGGTGGTGAGAAAGCCGTGGTCCACCCTGTAGTATCTGAGGAAACAACTATACTAAAATTTTCCTTAGGCTGCAAAAGGTCTCGAATTTCTTCGAGCAGTTTCTCCGAGCGTTCCATCTGAGCCATGAATTTTGTTTTCTATTTCTATTTTATGAGCATGTTTCTATTCAATTCGAGTGCCAGCTCTTTGGAGATCGCACCGGAACGCAGTAACTCGTCAAGAATGGCGGAGATTTCGTTGCCGAGACCAGTGTTTCCCGCGGCCCTAGAGGCAACCAAAAGCTGCAACCTCTCTACCAGGGCGTTTGGATCGTTGTAAAATCGTAAATGAGACCGCGAATGAATTTCATTTGCGTTTACAACCGCGCCGCCACGAATCAGCTGGAACTTTTTACTTTTCCGGCCATGAATAGGCAGACCAGACATCTGTACGAGCTTTTTAAAAGTCTCGATTGCTTGAGGAGAGTATTGCTTAGTCTTAACGAATCGTTTCGTTAACAGGCTGAACAACGACTCATCGGCCGGAGATTCGAGAACAAGGCTGCCACCTTTAAACACTCTCAGTCTACCAGCAGACAGCGCGACGGGGTCGACGGAGAGCTCACCCAAGGCGTTACCTTGTAATTTCAGAGGAACGGCTGGAACACTGAAACCCTTTCCTTTTTTAGTGAGTTTATGACCCTCTATCAGTGTATGGATTCGCTTTTTATATTCCCTTAGGGCTTCGATATCTGCAGTCACCTCATCTACCTTTTCTTCGTCTCCTTGCTTATTGGCTTTCCTTTTCTCTTTGCCCAGGGTGTGGCGATTATAGTGATTTACCTCACCGATTATCTTTTCAGCACCTGCAATGTCGGCTAAATCGAGCTCGCTCGGAGGTTTAAACCCATGCCGTGTGATTGCTGCGACGTTGAGATATTTGTTTGGATCTACTAACAATGCGGGGGGAATTCGGGATGTTGGAAGCGCTGGAAGGGCTTGAGCGGCCGTTGGAGCAACTGCTCCCACGGAATCACCGAACAAAGCTGCTATCGGGTTATAATTAGCAGACTCTGAAATCTGCGCCGGCAAATCCTGTAAAGCGCTGGTAACTTTCTGCAGCTCCTTAGATGTAGCCGCCTGGGATTCAGCCGTGGCTGTGGCTATTGGTTTGAAAAGCTTTGCCGCATCGTACTGAAGATTGGCTTCACCGAGCTTCTCATCTACGAAACGCTGTCTCAATCGATTTCTCCGAGCTAAATAATCCTGAGTCAACGCGTCTCGCTCCTGTTTAGACGAAACTTTTGTCCACATCGTGATTGTATGTCGACTATATGTTGCCTATATTGTGTCTTTAAATACTTGCCTTGGGCTTATAGAAGCGATCGAACCCGCAACGATATTTTCCATCGTATACCTTGGACGTCAAATCTATGACTGCGAATCCATATGGCTGGGCAGCACACTCGCTGAAGAACGTACGGAACTCATCGAAAGACATGTCGCCGCCTACGAACGTATCGTGAATGGCTCGCAAATTTTTGCTGTCTTGGTTGAAGAGGACGATAAGATTAGCATTGTCGCGGATGGCTTGCTTTGGAATGCGAAAATAATTCTGAGTTAAGTAGAAGCAGTCCGCGCCACCGTGTCGACCCATAGTGAAATACCTTTCGATGGGCGACTGTTTTTCAAGCATGACGTCATCGAAAACTAGAAGGCTTCTGGCATTCTTATTTAATGATTCAACTGGAACTATTTCATCTGAGCAAGAGTGAAAGGAAGCCACTTCCTTCCCGGCAACTTTTTCGAGTTCTGTTATCCAGTCCCGGAGGAACTGATATTTTTCCTGTCCCAGAGACTTCGAGTATAGATACAGCCGATCAAAACGTAGATACCCCTTTTTCAGAAGGAGGTTGAGCAGTAGGTTTGTTTTCCCACATCCGCTAGGCCCACAGATTATACACCGTATGCTGGATGGTAACAGCCAATGGTGGTGTTTTTTTCCATCGTCGGCTTCGAGATCAAAATTTGTTATTTCCATATAGAGACAACGAGTTGTGATTGTATTCAACGAAAACAATGTATTGCCTACGATGTAAGAAACATACTGAGACTTCAAATGAAACAATCGTCGAGTTACGAAACGGTCGGCCAGCCAAGAAGGGAACCTGTGCCGTCTGCGGTGCAAAGAAGAGCCAAATTTTGCCTTCTAAAGTGCGAAAGCATAAGTCTCGTGAGACTTATGGAGGCTCTCTACTGAATAGGGCCCTCAACGCTCTACCTCTACCAGAAATGCATATGAGCCTTCCATCCGGTATGTCTTCGGAAGATAATCCGGGAGGTTCTTTTCAGAATACAGGAAAGTACTCTTACTGTGGACCATTCACAAAACTCGATAAACGGCTGTCACAGCGATATCACGGTATTAATCAGCTCGACCGTGCGTGCCTCCACCACGATGTGGCTTACGCAGTTCATAAAGATACTCCGGGGCGTAATCAGGCAGATGATATTCTCGCTGCAGCCGCGTCTAAGATCGCACTCACCGATGAAACTCCGGATTATGAAAAGAAGGACGCCCGGCTCGTATCGGCCATTATGTCAGCGAAGTCGAGGCTGGGGATGGGTATCAGAACGAAGGGCCATAAATGAGTTTCATTTATGAAAACGCAAACGCAAATGAACGCACGCAAATGAAATTCATTTGCGCTCATTTGCGCGCGTTCATTTGTGTATGTGTTTACCTGTTTGTAATATATAGTATTACTGAAATGTCTAAGCACCTTTCAGCCGTCTATTACAGCCCTAGAGGTTACTGGCGAGGTAAGGCTGCGGTGAAGAAACTGGCCTCAGCCGCCAAAGTTTCCGAGGCGGAGGCTCGCGATTGGCTGAAGAAACAAGCTGTGTGGCAGATTTATCTACCCGTTCCACGCCGCATACCGCGTCCAAAGTTCGAGGAAAATCGCCCAAACGCCGTACACCAAGCCGATCTCTTGTTTTTACCTCACGATAAAGTAGGTCGAAAGACTTATAAATACGCCTTGACTGTTGTCGATGTTGCTTCAAGATACAAAGAAGCTGAACCGTTGACTGATAAAAGTGCGACCGAGGTCGCCGCCGCTTTAAGCCGGATCTATAAGAGGGGCCCATTAACTTGGCCTCGACTCTTTCAGGTCGATCCTGGACGCGAATTTATGGGTGATTTTACGCCGTTGCTGACGAAGCACGACGTTCTTGTAAGACGCGGACAGGCCGGAAATCATCGCCAACAGGGCATCGTTGAACGCTTTAACCGTACTCTAGCTGAGCGACTTTTCGGCGCTCAATACGCTCAGGAATTGCTTCTGGCTGCCAGGGGGTCATCCGAACGGTCAGTGGAATGGGTTCGCCGGTTGCCTGAAGTTGTGGCTGCATTAAACAATGAGCCGACGCGATTGCTCGACTTGAAGCCGGTTGAAGCGATGAAAGCTGCTAAAGTGACACAGAAGCCCTCTCATTCACAAACTAAAGGTCGTTTATGGGGCTTGGATGAGCCTGTTCTCGGGCACGACGTTCTCGTTCGATATTTGTACGCTCCCGGCGAGCTCGAGGGTGGTAGCAAACGAGCCACCGATCCTAACTGGTCGCTCACCATCCACGCTATTTTGGATGTTGTTCGGCAGGCTGGCCAGCCGGCTTTATACCATCTGGTAGACGGTCCTGCCCGCGGATTTGTACGTGAGGAGCTGCTTCTGGTGCCTATGGGCACTGAGTTACCACCCGAAAGAATAATTAACCGTCGTTGATTTTGTAGTGCCCGTATTCCAGCGTTGTTATTCCGTCCGGAGATATCCACTTTTTTGTGTCTAATGGAGAGAGGCTGCTCTTATTCTGCTCGTACACTCCGATCTGGTGGTCATGGCTTCGAATCACGACTTGTGTGTGCCGCATCTCTTCTCGTTCGAACAGGCATTCCTTGTATAGCTCGTGGTGCAGATCCTTCTTCACAACTGCTCTCTGAACGCCTTTTGCTTTCCTGATCTCTGAACCGCCCGATTTTAAGATCGAGTACATCTTCGGACGCAGTCCCACGAATTGGGCTATGGCAACTCCGTTACATTCATCTTTGAACTTGCCCACGACTTTCTTGTTCTCGACGTCGTAGTACGGGCTGTCTCTAGGAAACTCTGAGAGGTCGTATAGGTGTTTTTTATTCCACATATCGGCATAGGCGTTCGGAGTTTCCACCTGAAATAACAGGCTGTCAGTGTCTGTGTATAAGAGTTGAGCATTGTTGCCGTACTCGTTTTTCACATCGTTGTACCAGAAGTCGTACATCAGATGCTTGCTGAGGTCGAGGACAGCCTGGCCGACATATACAGGTCTGTTTAACTTGAGCTTGTTCTTCAAACTGTGAATCGCGGCGAGTTGGTCGTTGAAGATTTTGTGTGATATGTAGGCCGGGTCAGCAATTAGTTTACGAAGTTTGTCAACTTTTGAGGTCGGTACCAGGTTAACTCTGATTCTTTTTCTAAGATTTTCCATGGTCTTTCCAAAGACAGCATTATTAGCCAGTTTGAAGAAATCCTTCTCAAACTCCGACGTTGCCTTCGCTCTCAATTTCGTATTCATCTCGATGTATGGAGCCATCCACGCCTCCTGCCTGAATTTAATGGCACGATGGATCTTAGAAACTCGTAGGCCCAACGAGTGATATAGTTTGAGATTTCTATAATGGACCACATACCGCTCCTTAGGTCGTAGGCTTGGTACTAACTTCACATGCTTTGTGAACTTGCCTCCCAACTCGTTCATAAGCACATTCTGATAGTCACTCAACCACTCCTCTTCGACGGTCAGGGTCTCCGGTGCTAAGGGATAGTCGCTATGTGCATCGTGAAGGTGCTCCGGGTACCCGAGATCTACTTCAAGTAGGAAGCCTTCAGGCGCGTCGTCTGGAGTTTCCAACACTTCATCGAGAGTTGGACTTTCCCAGCTAAATCCTCCAACTGGTAGTGACTGTTGCATCGCCCAGCCGTACAGGTTATTAGCATCGAGATACATGATCCAGTTTTCTGGCTTCGTGGTATCATGATCTGGACATAGTGGGTTGTTGGCCTTTGCGAATCTCTTGGATACCATCGAAATTCCGCCTCTGAGGCCTTTCTCTGCAAACAAATGCATGTCTATATCAGTTAAAAGTTCGAGTTCGATCTTCGTCTTTTTCAACAAAGCGTCCCAAGCCATTCCTGGTAGGCTAAAGTAGTTAGCCGGGTCCAGACTGTAGTGCTTCATCGATGTGGATCTGAAGGTCTCGAATACATCGGCTAGTAGGAGTACATCCGTACGGAGATACAAGTCATGATAGTCGCCCAGAGTTTTACAATCGAATTCATTCCATACTCGTTGGGCGTGTTCATAATCCGCATCAGAAATGTTCTCTCGGGAGAGCCTGCTGTAGAACGCTTCTTTGGGTGGAAGTCGATCTTCTTCGAAGCGGTGGTAATCATGGATGTATTCGTAACAATAAACGCCCTTTCGCCTCAACAGATCTAATTTTAACCGTTCGTTATGAACGAAATTTTCCTTTATATACGCCGTTGTGACTTTGAGATCCTCTAGCGACAGATTTCCTGATAGTTTATCTAACGAGCTGTTTAGAAACTGGAGACTATCGATGAACTGCAGTTGTCCTATGTTGAATGTCATGTATTTCTCCATATTGTTTGGGATGCAGTTAATATCAGTTTCCTCATCCTGTGCGGCCTCACAGCTGCCTATCGCTTGCATTATGAGGTGGCTGTCGTAACCTCGTAGATTGTGGAAGACCACTGGTACCTTGCACTTATCTGGATATATTCGAAGCTTGAGGTTGCAGGCGTTATGAGCAGCACCTCGGTACTTACCAGTAATGTGACAGTGGTCGCGAACTCTATCCTCTTCGAGCGCTTCTCCGCAGATATGACATTCGTTAGCCTCGCGGAATGATTGGCGATCGGCCGCTGACATAACCATCTTAGCTGGGGTGGCCAGCCTTTGCTTGATAGTGGCTAGCTCGCCTTGTAGTCGTTGCAGGAACTCTGGCACGGCGTTCTCTCCACGATATAGAACTGGTTTCTTGGTGCGGCCATCGCATCGAACTACTATATAACAAAAACTACATGGTTTCTGCTCAGCTATCTGTCTTGTATTGCTCTCGTTAGGGTTCATGGCCGCATTGATGACTGGCACGTTCAACGCCTCGAAGTCTGCGTAAACGATATACGGAGTGCGCATCTGTTTGTGATGGTTCTGGAATTTGAGGATATTTTCATCCTCTTTTGGCATCTCAATTCTCTGAGGCTTCTCACTAATACCCTGACAATCTTTGACATGAGCATCCAGCAAGTCTTGTCTACAGAATATGTGTAGGCAGCGGCGACATGGGTGCTTTCGCTCTTTATGATCGCTGTTTTTGTACAGCATTCGGGCCAAGTCCTTGATCCAGACATAGTGATAATTCTGTAAAGGAAAAGTCTGCAAATGAGCCTGCAAATGAATTTCATTTGCGTTTGCGTTTACGTCGCTGGCCAACAGTAGAAGATCAATATTGTGAACTCTAGTCTCTGTTGAGACATGGATTGGATACAGCCCTTCATTCCATCCGAAGACCGAAACGGACACCATAGGGTTCTGACGTTCGAACTTGCCGATATCTGTGACCTTCACTGGAAATTCTATACCGTCGAAGTTTAGCTCCTGGAGGTGTGTACGATACTTAGTTGGGCGTTGAGGGTCCTTTTCTACTGGATACATGGCACTTAAAATGGCCCACTCAAAGCATCGGTTATCGTCATTCTTTACATTAATAACCGTGCGAGGGGGTATGTACTTGGGTGTTGGAAAGTAGCTCTTACCTCGGAAAGGCTTATATCTTGCAAAACTGAGGTCTAGCGCCACGACCCGCTTCACTCTCCACCCCGATCCCTCATTGGTATACTCCTCGAGGAGTTGTAGTACTTCGGCCTTGGCCTTCCGTATAGCCCCTTGGACTTTACCTGCATTGGTAATTGGTGCTGCTGTGCTTCGAAAGTAGGCGGTATTGGTAATGATGCCGGGGGGCGTGTTGCCACCATACACATTATCAACGGTCGGTGCCAACTTTTCCAAATCAACAGTCAACACTTGAGAGTATTTAAAACCGCCATTTTTCAAGAGCTCTTCGTTGAGTTGCGCCTCAATATTCTGCTCCATTGCACTCAAGAAAGCCAACGCATCTCCTTCCAGCCTGTGGTTAAGAGGTACTTCTGCACGGAAGTCTCTCAGATGCTGATTGGCGAGCTCTCTGTACACTAGAAAGGGTGGTGGTCCACCTCTATCCTTCTTAAGTAGGAGTGGGTCGAATTGTGCCAGAAGGGCCTTACGTTTTAACCCTCTGCGCTTACGCACTGGAGGAATTGGCCTTGGAAGCAGTGGTTGTAATAAGCGTCTTTTGACTGCATCTGGGATAGGTTCGTCTAACAATTGTTCAATTTTTTCATTCGTAGACAATGCCATAGTTATAAATTGTTTGACACTAATCCATGGTAATATCAGTCTCATCCATTGTCAATAGTATACCTCAGAAGTTATTACTACTAATACTATAGTCGGAAGTTATTTATACTAATACATTTAAAAAATTTGTTAATTTTAATTATTTATTTATACCTGATATTAAATTATTGTCTGGCGTCTCCAACCGCAGATAATAATAGCCTATATTCAATTTTGGCCAGGCATCTTCAACCGTAGAGAATATATAGTCAGAAGTTATTTATACCACTACTATAATCAGAAGTTATTTATACTAATATTTTAAAAAATTCGTGAATTTTAATTATTTATTTATTTTTATACCTGATATTCAATTACAGTCAGACGCTTACATTCGTCTTGAAAGATGCTTTCATCTCGCAACTTTTTCAGTCTAGCAGCCTTGTAGCCACAACCCAGGCAAAGACCTATTTTATTTTTCACCGCCTTTCCACATCCTATACACGGCTGCGTACCACCACCCTTTCTCAGTCTTAATAAGTGAAGTTTGCAATAAACTCCTAGGCAGCTATTACCACATATGTCTCTTGTCCCAATTACCAACCACGCACAAAGATTTCTGCCCTTCATTTTTGATAGATAATTATATATACCCAATATAAAACTTTATCTAATTGGTTTATCAAATAGTTAGTCAAAGCAATAGATTAATATCCAAAGGGTTTAGGTTGGCAGTAAAAACGGCCTACAGCGGCTCAGCTGGCTAGCCTTTATTTTTAAAGCATATATTTTTCATTTATGGATTGGCCAAAACGATGTCTCGATTTCGATTCTTCCTCTTCCCTTAAAACTGTCCGACTCATTGAAGCATTTGGATTTTTTGATCCCCACCTATCGATTATGATTTGACTGAGCGCTTGTGAATAGGCTGCACGACTTCGCCTTTGTGCGCTATAGAAATCTCCAGAGTACTATTACACTGAACCGTATGACTGACTTGACTAAGCACCTGTGAATAAGCTGGGGGGTTTTTGCGATCACTTTTGGTGCTATAGAAGTTCAACAGAGCGGCTTGTCCAATGTATCCTTTATCTATAGAAAGCTGACAGCCATATAAAATTTACCATGGTGCTGTATAAATTCCCTCTAGTAAAGACCGGCTGTAAAAAAACAGTCTTGGTTTAAACGTAACACGTTTCTGAAAACAGCTTGCTACGAAACCACCTTCCAATGTAAATCTCAACTTTACTTTGGAATGTCAGAGGGAGACACGATACGTCAGGGTTATTTATAGATGTGACGTCATTGTATTATAATGATCTTTTCTGGGGCTGTTCAACGAGGCCGCATTCCAATGTAAATCTCAACTTTACTTTGGAATGTCAGAGGGAGACACGAAACGCCAGGGTTATTTATAGATGTGACGTCATTGTACTATAAATATTTTTCATGGTCTTTGTTTTCGTGAAGCCATATATTCGAGTCTGCCCAATAGTTAAACTTGAATGTCTGGGTCAAGACTCGCCCTGGTGCTAAATAAATTCTATTTTGTATTACTCAGTCTTAATTTAAAAAATTAACACGTTTGAAACACAGGCTTGATGTGTCCAGAACCTGAAAACCTGAAAAAATCCAAAACACTGACTCAATACGCTTAATCAATGGTTGTAGGCTGTAGCCCACAATCTTAGGAGCAGATGGTTATGCAAAACGTTAGGGTGGCCTAAAAAATATCTGCTGCTTCGGGAGAAAAATCAGTTTAACAAAGCCAATAGGCTATATGAAAAATACGCAATATTTCTGGGCCACCCTATTCTGCGCAGAGCCGTAGGAAAACACAGCCTACAGCCCGAGGGCTGGCAGTCCGCACGCGTCGCCTGTAGACACGCCCTGTTTCCGGCTTCAGCTTGAATCAGCGGCCTTTGTTCCAGCTGGTGAACTTTGACCTGCTCAAGCAACAACAAAATTTATTCCTATCGGCGGTGATTTTAGCACCAAAAGCAAGCGATGATTGTAAAATAAGGAAAACAACATTGATTAACCAGTAAAAAAGACTATGTCGATACTAAAAGGCATTTACATTTTAAATATTTACACGGTTTCAATAAATCTATTCATTCGGTAAACATATAATTATAGGCCTAGGCATAAAGCGGATATAGAAAACAGAGCAGTCCCTTAAGCCAGCCTAAATATAGAGCGGTTTTTCCGCCAGAAACGCAAGCGCTGCTGTATAAATGAAACAACATTGGTTGCCTTGTAGAGACTATGTCATATATAATCCTAGTTTTAAAAACATTTAAATGGTTTCAATAAATCTACTCCAGAATATTTTATTTTTCATAAACTGATTTTCATTCAGTAAAACATATAGGCCTAATCGGATAAATAAGAACAGTCCCTTAAGGTAGTCATGAATATTAAATATTAGCGACTTAATTTTCTTAGCCTCCGTATATGATGGTGGATGGCCAGTCGTCTCCCTCACCGTCTCATCTTCCCACCGACAGTTTACAACTAGTGGTAGAAATCTAAAAAATAATTTTAAAAAATCTGACAGGGTTTTAAATCTCGACCTGTCGAGTCATCCATCCATCCATCAGTCCATCCATCCATCCATCCATCCATCCATCCATCCATCCATCCATCCATCCATCCATCCATCCATCCATCCATCCATCCATCAGTCCATCTATCCATCAGTCCATCTAACAATTCTTCCATCCATCCATCCATCCATCCATCCATCCATCAGTCCATCTATCAATTCTTCCATCCATCCATCCATCCATCCATCCATCCATCCATCTATCCATCCATCTATCCATCCACACATTCATTAGTTCAAACTGTTTTCCTTTCATCCAACGCATAATGCCCTGTAGATAACTGAACAAAGACTTACCTTCACTATAGCTCTTTGCCACCGTCTCCTCTATCCTGAGAAAATCCTTTGCCTCTTACGAGAAAAACGTTGAAAATTTAATCTTTTACCGAAGCATTGTTGATAATGTTTCGAAGTAAATAAATGAAGCTATAAGCTATAAGCTATAAGCCATATTAGCCTCTGAACCAAAAGCCAGTCGAAACCGGATCTATAAACGAGGCATAGGCTAAGCCTAATGCAGCGTTAGCACAAACAGTATGGAAAGCTCTTGCCGTCATAAACCTGAATTATCCATGTAAATTATAGGACAGTCGTTTGGGCTACATAAATGCAGTTTTATCATTTATGTACTAGGCCGGTAGGCCGGCAGCAAACGACACTTTTGCGGTTTGATGTGTTAAGGCAATCCATGATCCTTATTTTTTGGCTTTGGCCGAATCGGCTTAGAGACTTTATATCAAATCACTTCCATTGAGCCTGTTTTAAAGATCTACTTAACACCATGATTCAAAAGACTTCTAAGCCACGATAGCCACAGACACTGCTTGGAAGCCGATCGTTGATAAGGGTCTGTGGGTCCTGTAGGCCTCTGTGGACCCTTTTTCTGTATAGGCAGTCTTTATATCAAGCAGCTTTTTGTAGCTCCTGCGCTCAAAACCCCACTTCTAATCTACTCATTCTAAGATCTGATGGCCAACTGTTAATATTACCTGTGTACCCAGTATCTCCAACGGTTGAGCCAATTTAAATGCAACGTACAACATCTGTACTGGAAGAAGTTATAGCGGTAAGCATTAAAAACCAAAGACAATCTACGTCATTCGCATCAGAAGTTATAGCAGCAAGCTTCCGAAACCAAAATATGAGTGAAATCCTCTGCATCCTTTCACGTGGACATGATTATCAAATTGTCATGATAATTCAAATCAACTTAATTGAACCTAAGAACGTCATTAGTAAACTAATTCTTTTTGGAAAACGGCATACATCAATTGACAGTTGATAAAGTGTTAAAGTTCATAATATGTTCCATTGTAGAACGAAAGCGAAAAGTTAGACATGTCAGTGGATAGAGGTAGGCAGGGCTATTTGTTCTTTACGTTGAGTGTGTTTCTTTGGCATAGACACTAGACAAGAAAAGCCATCTTCTAGGCTACCATATTGATTTTCCAATTATATGTGATTAAATCTTTACTTGCTAAGAAAGGATTTCCAGTGTGTATTGGCTCAACCAGGCCTATATCAAATCAAATCAAATAACATTTATTGGTCCAAAGTAGCAACACAGTAATGCCAAGTACTTCGTTAATTACACGTACATTGCACAGTAATGTAACACAGTAGATAACTAATTAATTGATACTAAATATTTTACAAGCATAATTTCTTTGGGAGTAGAATCTTCTGGTTACTGATTTTTGTCCTAATTATCCTGTGTTATACTTGCATCGGCATTATAGCTAGGGTCAAATTTGGACACAATGGGGAATCCAGAAGGGATGAAATCCCGCTAGGAAGGGTCCCCCTAATTCAGTTATCATAAATTGGTGGGTTGAGTTGATAAGACCTATTGCTATCTGATTTACAGTATTTAAACATGTACTTTGCTTTATTTCTTCTTCTTTCCTTTCCTTCTTTTTTATACATTCAGGACCAACAACATTACTTAACATTTAGATAATGGCATAGTGCCGAAGTAAAAATATATCATGAAACAAACACACGCAAAAAACAGAAAACAGAAAAAAACAGAAGAAAAAACACAGAAAAACAGAAAAAAACAAAGAAAAATTTCAAAATTCAATTAGAGGAGTGACTAGTATTTTTACGTACCCTGGTCCATCTTACCCCGTTCTTTGTTCATTAACAGCCAGTTCTTTAATTGTCTTTTAAATGCACATAAATTTGGGCAGTCTTTTATTTTCAGAGGTATTACATTCCAAATTAGTGGACCCTTGCATAAAATAGAAAATTTCCTTACATTAGTTCTTGCAAAGACACATCTTATATTAGAGGCAGTCCTTGTGGCATGTGAGTGCACTTGTGAGTTCATAGTAAAAAAGTTTGTGTATTCACGTGGAAATAATTTATTTATCGAGCAGTACATAAAATTTCCTATTTGGTATTCCAGAAGTTGGTCTAGTTTTAAGATTCCCTGTTGGCGAAATAAATCTTCAGTATGTGCTAAATGTTTTGATTTTGTTATTATCCTTATGCTCCTTTTTTGAAGTAGCACCAGTTTTTTTTAGCCTAGTACTGTAATTTGAAGCCCACACAACTGTACAATAGTTTAAATATGGGTTGATCATCGTATAATATAAACTTTTCAATATATTCGGCTGAAGAAGATAAGATATTCTTTTTATTACACCTAAGTTTTTTGCTATTTTTCGGGAGATGTGTTCAATGTGATCCTTCCATGTTAAGTTTTGGTCTAAGTAGACGCCCAGAAATTTAGTTGATGACACTTGCGGAATTTCTGTCTGATCAATTATAAGTTTTCCTAACGGCTGTGGAACTTCTTTTCTCGAGGCAGAAAATAATATATAATTAGTTTTCCTGAGGTTTAAAGATAATTTATTAGTTTTAAACCAATTTGCTATTGATTTTAATTCATGGTTTACAACTTTAAACAGGTCATGGTAAGAAGTATGAGAGAGAAAAACATTGGAATCATCCGCAAATAAAACAAAATTTAGTAATTTGGAAGCATTAGGTAGATCATTTATATAAATTAGAAATAATAAGGGCCCAAGAACTGAACCTTGTGGGACTCCAAATTCTATTAACCTGTAGGTAGAGCGAATTCCATTACATTTAACCTGTTGATAACGTGCAGAAAGGTAGTCCTGGAACCATGCCAGGGGAATTCCTCGTACACCATAATTTGCTAATTTATTAATTAATATTTTATGATTCACAGTATCGAAAGCTTTCGAAAGGTCCAGGAATATTCCTATCGAGAATTCATTCTGGTCAATGGCCTGAGAAATTTTATTATGTATATCTATTAATGGGAGTGTGGTTGAGTGGCCCGGCCTAAAACCATGTTGAAAAGGGTATAAGATCTCCTGTTTAACTACATAGTCGTTGAGCCTTTGGTATACCACCTTTTCGAGTAATTTTGCAAATATTGTTAAAATAGATATTGGTCTGTAGTTGCTAACTTCTTCCTTATCTCCCTGCTTAAAAATTGGTGTTACAGTACACATTTTCATCTTAGCTGGGACAATACCTGTCTCCATTGAGCAGTTATATATAAGGGCGAGGATATTTGATATAAGTGGCAGGTTAAGGCCAATGATGTAAGGATCAAGGAGATCAGGGCCTATGCTGTGAGTGTGCTTCATAGAAGTGTGGATTGAGAGAATCTCTTCAGAAGAGGTGGGGTATAATGCAAATGAAGAGGTTGGTGAGGGGGGAAGATAATCAGTATACTGGGAGCATGTATTCGGAATTCCATGGGAGAGGGTTCCAGCCACCTGTGTGAAATAGATATTTAAGCTATCAGCTATAATTACACTGTCAGTTATAATCTTCCCATCCTTTTTTATCGATGCTATATTAGAATCCGGTGGACTATGGTTAATCATTGATCTTATTGTGACCCATGTTTTCTTCAAGTCACATCCATATTTTAAGAATTCGTTATTGTAATAAGACTGCATAGTTTTGGTTTTTAACTTTTTAAACATATTTCTATATTCAGTGAACTTCTGCTTATTACCTTGTGTTGGATTTTTTATATATTTCAGATACAGTTTATTTTTTTTATTGCACGATTTCAGTAGTCCCTTTGACATCCATGGTTTATAACTTATTTTGCGATTACGAGGCTTTATTAGCATTTCAGGGAAAGCTTTATTATAATTTTCCTTCAAATTGATTACAAAGAGGTCAAATGCCGCATTAGGATCCTTATTAGTACAGTGCTTGGAGACAGGGTTAAAATCTACCTGAGCCAAAAGGTTTGAGAAACATTCCTGATTCTCCTTTTTTGTGATTCTTTTTGTTACTTGCCTTGGTTTTTCAATACAGGAGCTTTGATTTTCCATCCAAATTATTACTGGTAAATGATCTGACATGTCATTTACTATTATTGATGAATTAACCATCCGAGGCCATAGGTTAGTTATAATGTTATCTATAAGTGTGCAGGTGGTTTCAGTAATTCTGGTTGGTCTGACTATTGCAGGTAGGAAATTATATGAGGTGATTATGTCAAAAAAAGTACTGGTCAGGGAGTGTTGACCAACTTTTAGCAGGTCTATATTGAAATCACCAAGTAGTATTAATTCTTGTTTTGAAGGTGTAGTTTCTATCAAAAGTTGTTCAAATTGCTCATTAAATTCCTGTAATGGTTTTCCAGGAGATCTATAAATTACCCCCACCAGAAGAGGAGTTCCTTTGGGTTGGATAATTTTAATAAACAATGATTCAAATGCGTTGAAGTCAACTCTACTTTTAGTTACCTGGAAGTTTATTGTCTTTTTCACAAAGAAGCCAACTCCCCCTCCCCTTCCTGCTTCTCTGGGTGTTTGAACAAAATCATAATCAGGAATTTGGATTAAGTCATCGGGAGTGAGCCACGTTTCTGTGACAGCCAGTATTTCAACTGGTAGTTGTTGCAACAGGAGCTGCAGTTCGTCTATCTTATTTTTCAAACTCCTGCAATTAATGTGCATATAAGAAACCAGGTTATTTTTATTCCCCATCCTGGATGCAATTTGCAATGGCGTGCCATAGCCATAGTTATTTGGTCTTGTTGTGAACCAGTTTTCATCAGGGTCAATTTCACTATTCCCTAGTAAGGGTTTATTGAGTTCTTCATTAGGAAATACAGTTAGTAGCGGACTAACTGAGTTCATGAGATTAATTTTGTCTTGCCTATCACTATCATTCTGGTTGCTATCCAGCACCTTAGTTACATAGTTACTCAGCTGAGTGGTATCTAGAATCGAGTGGTAAGTCACCTCGTCGTCGTCATCCTCTTCAGAGCTACTAGCAGTTGTTCTACTACTATGTTGTTCAATAATCACCCAATAAAAGTTAAGTTAAAAAGTTAATCTATACACAAACTCGTAATCTTCGAGTCAAATAAATCAAATGTAATCACTGCTTTTAGATCAACAAATTTAAATCAAACAATGTAAACGATCAAAGGAAAAGAAAAGAAAGAACAATTTTTTAACACAAATCGACTCTACTAGGCAGAGGACTTGGTACTCCAGTCACACTGCAGTCTTCTCTACAAACACCAAATGGTCGCAAGTCAACCGTATTTAGCTTCACATGTCTCTACCAGTTGCACTTATCGTAATCTAAGTCCTTTCAAATACGTTCCTGTGGACTGTCATTATATATAGAGTTAAATATGTGCCAAGAACATCTTCAGTGTTCCTAGAGGCATGCTGTTTTTCTTCAAAATTATAATACAATACAACACAGGTAAAATAACTGCAGTTTTTGAAATTTTATTAACAATTCCTATTAAAATTAATTATGCTTGTTTCAGTCTGTACCTCAATGATATAGGATCCGAGAGTCCTAGTATTGTCTAAATCCTTATGATTGCTTTCCTTCTAGGACCTGACCGGCCGATGAATTTCTTCAGAGTTTTAGTGACATCAGGTTTAACGTTTATGTCTAGAAAATTACTGTTGTTAATCTTTTTATAACAGGAAGTGCACATTCTTCGCGTGTCCCTAAAAAGAGGAAGATAACCTCGGAAACTGGACCGGAAGTTATCGAAGCAAAGTAAGCTGGGTAGTATTTACATATTATGATAATCACCCGTCTTAGTAATAAAATTATTTAGCCCTCAGAGTAGTCAAACAAACACGAAAATATTTACTAAGCATCTCGCCAATAATTGAATCCTTCTTTGGATATAAATGGGACCCAGATGGCGCCACGAATATGCCACAGCACCACGGCAGTCGGCATCTAATGTGATCAGATCGTTGGTTTTAATCGACCATAGAGGACTTCTAATCTGACTACATGTAGAGCCGTTGTAATAATGGCGCAGGTCATCGATGGTCGCTCCAAAGTAGGCCTACCAAATTACAAGCCGTTGGAGTCGTAGGCCTACAGTTTTTGAAATACATAGGTCAGGGAGACCGGGAAGGCAAGCTAGGCTGCGAAAGAATCTGAGCTGCGCAGAATATCCGAAGGTTTCGAATAACCTACGTTGAACGCCAAATGTTAATAATATCGCCGCTAACAGAGAAACAAACAGTGGCGCTTTCTGCGCTAGCGTGTATGATGTTAAATGTAATTTAAACTAGACTATTACATCAGCTTGCAAAACAATCACGTAGTAAACTAGAACCGTCACCACTCACCAGTGGCGAGCCCACGCACACTTGTGGAGCCAACCAAAGAGCCCAACACGTGCAGTATCGTAGTGTGATGCACAACAGCAGTCACAATTTTCAGTGAGCAAGTCTAATTAAATGTTATGGGTCTGAGGAGTGAGAAAAACTGTAGGACAGTGGTTTTCAACCGGGGTTCCGCGGGCGTCGGCCAGAGGTTCAGCGGCAGCAGTCTTAAATTAAAAAAACTCCAACTGATTTCACAAAAGGATGAACAGTAACAGAATTCTTCACAGCGTTCAGGCGTTCATGCTAGACATAATTCTATGTTAAAATAATAAACATTATTACGGGAATGTAAGCTTATTGTTGCATTTTATATTCGAATTGTATTTTTACGCGGGTAAACGGCGGGGATAGGCTATGCCAGGGGCGCCCAATCTCCTCCCATCCACACCCGTCCCCCGCGAGAGAGTGTCGGTGACAGAGAGAGAGAGAGAGAGAGAGAGAGAGAGAGAGAGAGAGAGAGAGAGAGAGAGAGAGAGAGAGAGAGAGACCGTCCCCCGCGAGAGAGTGTCGGTGACAGAGAGAGAGAGAGAGAGAGAGAGAGAGAGAGAGAGAGAGAGAGAGAGAGAGAGAGAGAGAGAGAGAGAGAGAGAGAGAGAGAGAGAGAGAGAGAGAGAGAGAGAGAGAGAGAGAGAGAGAGAGAGAGAGAGAGAGAGAGAGAGAGAGAGAGAGAGAGAGAGAGAGAGAGAGAGAGAGAGAGAGAGAGAGCAAGTGGAGAGAGGCAGGTACCCTAGAGTGGATCGGAAACTGCTGTAAGCGAATTGTTGTTGGTCCGTTGTTGCCGTTCTGTTGCGTGCAGGGCGAAATTTGGAATCCCCGACCCCCATGAGAGGAAGAAGTGGCTCACTATAGCCTACTTGAAACTAGCGATGGAAGCTGTATCAAGTCACTCCGTGGACGAGTGTCCCACTACCCATCAGGCTTGGAGATAGGTCTGGAGAGGGTAGTGACCAGAGACACGGCGTCGTGTTCCCTACCACCACTCCCGTAACAGGGAGTACGCGGAGTGGCCAGCTACGTCGTGCCTTGAATGTCAAGTGAAGTTAAAAACGCCAAAGGATAACAGCGGTAGTGACTAGTAGGCCTATTCTGTTAAGGATAATTCAAATTAAGCAAATTTAGGAAGTTAATTACTTACAACCCAGCGTTTCTATAACTCTGTCTTATACTCTTTTGAATATTCTATCCATCTGTCAGAATTAGTTGCCGGCAAAATACAGTAAAATTCATGTTGGGTACGGTACCGACATTGTTTCTGAGCACTACTCTACAATGCGAGACTAAAGTATGTATTTATAATAGCCTGCAACAGAGATGCAAAAGTCTTATATTAAAGTGTAATATTCTAAAATCTAAACATTATCCCTACATTACAAGTTACGAGTATTTGAATTTCTTGAAAAATTGGACAGCTGAAACGCCCTGGGTTCCGTGAGCAAACGAGTGCTTTGTATAGGATTCCGTCACTACAAACAGATTGAAAACCACTGCTGTAGGAGGTTGATTTGCTGGAATTTCTTGTGAATTCTGAAATAGATTTTAAACTAAATATGTTTGAAGGGTTTGTTGTGACTGTTATTTTCTGGATATCTTTCTTAGTGACACAAATGCAGTGAATTACAAGAGTCAAGTTATCTAGAAACCGGGCGTTTGCAAGTGAAATCAAAGCAGGATTACAAATGTGACGTCTGACTCCGACAAATGCTCTAGGCCTATGTCAAACCCATTCCACGAAAATGTCTAATATTAAATAACACGCACGCTTGAGCTATAAATATATGCATAGGTAGTAACAGATGGTGATAGAATTGTCACGGGAAGCTAAGTACTCTGTTCATTTTCTTGTTGGGTGGTTACTAGGGACTTAATTCGTGTATGACACGACGGCTAAGTGGCTTAAGTATAATTTGAGAAGTGATCGTTTGCAGGCAGCATCAGAGTTCATCTGCTGAAGAGAAGGACCTCATCAACGATCCTATCGTTATCTTCGGGAACGTTTCTGATCAAGTTGACTACATGAACAACTTCTCAGTCCAAGGTGGATTTATTTTCTCTAACGATTTATTTAGTTGTTCTTAAGAGTTTTTATCACAAAATGCATAACCCAAACAGTTTGTATAATAATGTCGGAAAGTGTGAATATTTAAATGTAGTCTACCCCAAATTCTCATAAAATCTCAGCTTCCAAGATGGATAAGCATGAACTACGGAAATGTATCCAATACTTTTATTGTTTGATAGCGAAATGCATGCGAGTGTTTAGCACGCGAGTTTTCGTTTTTTGGTTTTGTTCGGAGTTACAAAGATAGTGTTACCAAAGTCCACCCTATATAGTGCAGATGAGGGCGCGAATTAAAGCAATGACGGCATAGAAGGAGATTAGTCTCTGAATGTCTTAATACGTTGAATTTAAACATTTAGGTTCTGTTTCACAGCTAAAATGCATTCAGTTATGATGATGAATTGACTTCCAGACAATTATTTTTACCCTGAAGCAAATGGTATTCCTTCAACTAACGCAATGGACGTCAACAGCGGTACAGTGCCTGGACAGTTTACTCATACAACCAATTATTATCAACAAGAACAACTGTTTATTGACATTGACAACGGAGAATTTTCATCTTCGTTGGCTGATTGCAATAATGTTGGAACGATTACTTTGGAATCAAAGTCGATCATAGGACATCCAGGTTTGTACTTCGGTCACAATTGCCCGTATTTTAGAAACACAAGCAAGTACATCTGGCAAGTGACATAACTTGTACAGTTGAACGTCGTTAGCGATCTTTCTCAGGTCAGTTGTGCATAGAAAGTAAAGTTGCGACCCGAGCCCTCTGGAACTCAGAATGAAAATGGGATCCATGCGGATATGTTAATGTATAGCATAATGCCACCATCATGGTTTATCTATCCAGAAACGAACAAAGCCAATTCTGAGGCTATATGACGACCCTACTGACCCTTCTGAGTCAGATGTTAGTCAACCATATCGAATGCTGCAATTACATCCAAAGAGTAGGAGTAAGCAGCGTAGGCCTAAGGTGTGCTGCATCGATAGAGTGACATTAAGTAATTATCCTCAACAGAATCGTCTCCGTCGAATGGTCCTTCCTTGAAGCCGGATTGCAACTTCGGCATGACATAGCATGATTCCAAATTGCAACATTCTGCCTAGCTACTACTTCCCTACAACCTTAGAGGTAATGGGCCGGTAATTAATTATCCGGGTACATTCCTGGCGTATTTAGAGAAGGCAATATTATGACTCGCTGATGACCTTATGGCAAAAATCCTGCTAATGAACATCACAGAGCCGCACCAGGATATGAGGCATTGAGGCATGCAGCTCATTCATTAGTCCAGACAATTTACAGTTGAACAATATGAATTCTATATACCGGTACCGAAATCAGTAACACTAGAGGTATTACACGTGCATGTACTCTAAAAAACAAAAGGTGTATTTTCACAACTGCCAAAATGACCATGACCTTTCAAGGTGAAGATGATCCCGAATGGCGAAAACAATATCAGAAATGAATTCTACATACTGAAATCAGTAGGCCTAACATTAGAGGTATTACACGTGCATATACTCTGAAAAACAAAAAGTTCATGGATTTTCCAATATGGCGACGGCGGCCATATTGGATTTGGCCATTTGGGGGTGTTCCCGTGGTCCGATTTTGGGGGATTTTGGTTATGTTATTCAGAAATGGTTCCGCAGGAAACCGTTTAAATAGCTTCTGAAGTAATTTGCCCAGGTCTAACTGCAAATTATTGGTACTGTTACTGTTATTTCTTAGGAAACCGCCAATCCGCCATTTTGAAATTCATTTTTGGGGTATTTCCGTGGTTAGATTTTGTCCGATTTTGGACATGTTGTTCAGCAATGGTTCCTGAGCAGGAAACCGTTTAAAAAGCTTCTGAAGCACTTTTGCCCATGTCGAACTGCAAATTATTTGTAGGCCCCAGTTATTATTGGTATTTCTTAGGAAATCGCCATTTTGAAATTCATTTTTTGGGACGTTCCCGTGGAACGATTTTGTCCGATTTTGGATATGTTATTCAGCAACTTTTTCTGAGCAGGAAACCGTTAAAAAAGCTTTTGAAGCAATTTTGCCCAGATTGAAGCTATATTTGAGCTAGATTGCTGGCCTACATTGACAACTTCTTTTAAATTAGGGTAACTGGTAGTCAATTTGGGGTCGCGTGTATGAACCGGTCGTAAATGCTAGTCCAGGCTAGTTTTAGCTCTAAGCCCGACTAGCGGATAAGAGCGGTGTACATCTAGACGTCTTAGTGCGCTTAGCCTAGACCAAGGCTACGCTCAGGGCTGTAGTCGAGGGTATACGCGGGTATACAGCGTATACTAACCTCTAGAGACCGTATACTCACCTCACAAAATACTTATATTTATTTATATTAAAATACTGTAGCGTATACTCACCTCTAGTTTTACGGTCTTACATCATGCACATAAGCTCTGGCGCTGCGTGTCTGTGGCCCTGGTGAGTTCGCCAGTGGGGACTTCTAGTAATCTGAGCACTGTTCGTTGTCGATTACGTTTTCGTTAACATCAGTTAGTTTGCAAAGGCAGCGCTTTGTGAGGTTCAAAAGCGCTATAGCGAGTGTCTAGAGTCTAGATACATATTTGCACGCATACTTACGCACGTTCATTCACAGATACGTGTGTATAATTGTTAGATGGTCTTATAATTAAAGTAATAGGCTCGGTCTAGAGGTATGATTTTAAAATGATTTATTTACACACAACAAACTATATATATATATATATATATATATATATATATATATATATATATATATATATATATATATATATATATATATATATATATATATATATATACAAAAGTCTACCTTTCGAAACGTTCAAGAAAATGTCCTCTACAAACGAAACGAATGTAGACCACGCTAAGCAACGTCATTCACAGTAGAAGAGCTGAATACGAAACTCCGTAGCGGAAAACACTCGAAGAGTGAATACAAAAAACCGTAGCTGAAACTCTCAAAGAGTGAATACAAAAAGCCGTAGCTGAAACTCTCAAAGAGTGAATACAAAAAACCGTAGCTGAAACTCTCAAAGAGTGAATACAAAAAGCCGTAGCTGAAACTCTCAAAGAGTGAATACAAAAAGCCGTAGCGGAAAACACTCGAGGAGCGAATACAAAAAACCGTAGCTGAAACTCTCAAAGAGTGAATACAAAAAGCCGTAGCGGAAAACACTCGAAGAGTGAATACAAAAAGCCGTAGCTGAAACTCTCAAAGAGTGAATAAAAAAGCCGTAACGAAAAACTCTCAGGGTGAATACAAAAAGCCGTAGCGAAAAACTCTTAAGTACAACTGGAGCCTTGGCAGCAGGCCACATACATACCCGAAAGACCTCGTCAGGTCGGAAACAAAAGCCAAGCTCCACGCTCCCCTTCGAAACCCGCTCATATAGTAACCGAGCAAACACCACTCCCTCTAAGCAACTGGCCAAGCGTAACTTCTGCCCACACATCTAAATATAACCATGAAACAAGATAGTAAGCATGTAGCAATATGATTAAGCAATGTGACAAGGGTTCACAGTGTACAGAGTCTGCAAGAGAATGTGAGAATTAGGCCATGTGCCAAAATTTCGATAAAGCTGCCGTCTCCTCATATTGCAACGAGCAAAAACTTTAATATGAAGCGTAGGCCCTATTAGTAATTGATAGAGTTTAAAGTTATTTTTAAAACGTTACCTGAGTCTAAGCAAATATGTTATATTAGAAATTGTATTTACGTTTCAGGTTTGATTCTTCCTCATGCACAGCCACTTGGTAAGATTGAAATAAAGCGGTGCTGTAATATTATGGATATAGCTGCTATGCATGGAAAAGTGTACATCGCATATGCGAATAAAGATACTTTACTTGTATACGGCAGCAGTAGTCCATTCCAAAAAGAAAAAGAGGTGACAGTTAACGGAATGAAAGATCCGCGTTGCATTTCAGCATTTGCAGAGAGGAATTGTTTATTCATAAGCGACGGTGAATCCTCTTCGTGTAATTGTATCTGGAGAGTGAAAGATGGCGATGAAGTTGTCTACGAAAAATTTATGGAAGACGTCGTATGCCGCAGTCTGTCTGTTACACGCAATGGAGAATTGTTGATTGTGGACAACAGACACAAGTGTATTCATCTGTACAAATCGGATGGTCGTTGTTTCTGTTGTGTTAAGTTTCCAAATGAAATCAAGTTTGGTGCGCCAGAATTTGCTGTGAAATCCCTCGGAGAAAGTTTCTATGTGAGTTCTGCATGGACGACGAAATATGACAAAATGGAAACTCTGTATAGCATGGTCTATGAAGTGTCGACGGACGGAGACATAGTGAAGACATTTGGCGGGAGAGCAGGAAGTGGATCAGGACAACTGAGTGGATCTAATCATCCTTTGGCAGTGGACAAATATGGACGAGTGATTGTCGGTGACGAAGGAAATCACCGTTTTCTCGTGCTGGACTCAAATTTACAGTTACAAACCATTGTTCTTGACACGGACGATCTGAAGGGCGTTTTTAAGAGTGCAATGCGCTTTTTCATGGACGCCAACGCCGATCTCATATTTGCTGAGGACAGTAGGAGACCATACATCAGTTTATTCAGTCTTTCGCAGGTAATTATCTAATCAGATCAAATCTGCTTTATTCTAATCTGGATATTTCTTATGTAATGTTCCTTGTTCAAAATGCATTATCCGAAAAACCTATCGGACCTCGATTTTGGTTACTATAGCATTCGATCGATGCGCTTTTCCATATAATTGTAATTGTAATTATTATCGAGAATTTTTATAACGCCAATCATAATCAGAAGGACTCCCGACCTGGTCAGAGTCTTCACTGACAAAGAGAAATGTTTTCAGGCGCTTGTGAAACTGAACGGGAGAGAGGGAGGAGGACAAGCCTAAAGCCCTGAGGGAGGCTGTTCCAGCTGGAAGGGCCCACAACCGCAAAACTACGAGACTGGGCCGTAGCAGTGCTCATCCAAGGAACTAACAAGGGGAGCGATCAGTAAGGAATGAGCGAAACCAAAGAAGAGCAGAGTCACATTGCCAAAAGATTTAGATAATCGGTCTAAGAGGATGGTATGGTCTAGAGTATCAAAGGCAGCATAATAGTAATGGCGCAGCAGAAGTTTATAATTAGAATTCAAAATAACGTAAGTCAGTAGACAAAGCACTTTGAGCTGTTGCATTGATATGCATATGATCTTTCCTTTGTCTCAGCATATTACGAATCAGGTACATTATCTGTACCGGTACTGTAAGATAATGTTATCAATCCCCCAAATATTTGAATGCCGTGATTTGTTCTAGCTCATCACTATCCAGCGTCACTGGCCTTCGTCTTATTTGCCTATGGTCACTGTTTCAGTCTTCTGAGCACTGATTCTGAGTGCAAATCTGTTGTTGCCATCGTTAATCCTGGCAGTTCGTACAGCTGTTCTGTTGATTCCACAACCTAATCGATGTCACCAGGTAAAGGAGAATTGCTGAGTATCCGTCTGTACGTTATAGTTCCTTGTTGGTAGACTTCAATGCCCATTTCCGCACTGCCTCCAGGAGCAGGCTTAACAGTTTGCGTGACTGGTCACATCCGTGTTTTACCCCTAGTTTAAGCCAGAACCACTCCGTTAGTTCCCCATGTATTCTATGGGCCACGGAGACCTTGGAAGCCTGAATGTCCTTCAACCGTGTGAGGATTAACTCGAGCAAGATGCAGTTCATCTGGCTGGGTACGCGTCAGCAACTTGCAAAAATTAACCTTGAGGCTTTAGCTCGAGTTCCCTCGGGTCTCTTTTGCCTCCTCTGTACGCGACTTTGGCGTTATCCTGGATCAGAAACTCACGTTCACCCGCCACATTAACCTGATCTGCGGCGCTTGCTACTACCAACTGCGTGAGTTTAGAGTGGTCTCGCGCTCTTTGTCCCAAGGGGCTGCTTCTACCCTTGTACATGCTTTTGTAGTCTCCCGGCTTCACTATTGTAGTGCTCTTTATGCTGGCCTCCCAGCTGTCCGGGTTGGGTGCCTAGATCGGGTTCTCCGTGTAGCTGCGCGCCTCATTGGCCGTATTCCTAAATTTAGCCGGGTTTCTGCGTTTATGCGGGATGTCCTGCATTGGCTTCCATTCCCACTACGGATCACATATAGGGTTTCTGCGCTTGTTATGCGCTGCTTGGAGGGACTCGCGCCCCTATACTTACAGGATTTCTGTCGCCCTACATCTGTTGTACAGCGGCGCTCTAACTTTCGATCAGCTGACCAAGCTGTACTCATGGTCCCTCGCTCGCGTACCGCAATCATGCAGCGCCGCTCCTACTCTGTTGCTGGCCCTACGACCTGGAACGGGCTCCCAATAACTATCCGTCTGGTCCCTATAGATCACTCTACTACTTATTATACTAATTTACACAACTCTTTTTAGCCGTGGCTGGACTGGGAGCGCTCCTGAGTAGACAGCCTTGAAGGGGCGCTATATAAATGTTTCTTAATAATAATAATAATAATTCTTACTGCACTCTCCGACCTGATATACAGATCCTTCAGTTGTACAACCATCTCCTCCGGCACTCCATAGTGCCTTAGTATCTGCCATAATCCTTGCTGCCACACGTTATCTAAGTCCTGCTTGAAATCTACAAAGTTGTTATACAAGGTTCGGTTCCTTGCAAAGTACTTTTCCGCTAGCTGTCGAATCACAAAGATTTGGTATATCGTACCTCTCTCCATTCTGAAGCCCTCTTAATCTTCAGCCACCACGTCCTTCCTCGACATACATCTCCTATCTCTGTTGCAGTTTTCAAGTTTTCACCTTACCCGGGATGTTTAAAAGGTTATTTTCCCGGTCCCGGTAGTCATTACATTACTTTTTGTCTTTTTTCGTGTGTATTGGCACAATGATGGCATTCCCTATTCTGTTGGGCACTGCTTTTCCTGGCAGACTTTATTGCACGGCGTCTGTAACACATCCGTTGAGCACTCCTTCGAGCCTGAATCATCTCTGCCTTGATGTTTTCCTACCCTAGTGCCTTTTCTTCTTTAGGTTCCCTATGGCTGCCTCCATCTCCTTTCGGTGGATGTACCCCATTTGTTCGCGGCTATTGCTTGCTGGTAGACCATGTAACACTGTTATATCCAAATGATTGGTTATTTTCGTTGTACAATTCCTCGTAATACTGCTTCCATCTGTATTTCACCTCTAACTTGCTGTCCAACATTCTATACATCTCATTGTTCCATTCTTGTAACCATGCAATTGGTTGTTTTTAATCGATGCTGCCACATATTTGATCCACCCTTGGAAAGGTTTATATGCATTCCTCTCACTTGCACCTCTCTTCACCTCAGTTCTTCTCTCCTCCAACCACTTTCCTTACAAAGTCTTGCTTTCTTTCTAACTTCCCCTGTTATCTTGTACTTTTTCCTGTTTTCTTCGGTGCACCTTTTTTGTCGTCTCTCGTTGCTCATGTTCAATATCTCCTTTGATGTCCATGGTGCTTTCCTCTGTCTCTTTGCAAAACCCAGTACCTCCCGTGCCGTTTCCCCATAGGTTCTCTGGTATCACAGGGGCGCCGCCAGGCTTATGATAATTGGACGCACACCCTCCCGTCTGCTCCCATTCACACCCGAACCATGTCTACCACTCGTAGTCATACACTGAATATGACTCATAGTGACTCATAAAAGTACAGTATAACACATGCAAATGATGTCATATGATATTATTTATACATACTGTATGGTAAACCAATATTACACAGTGTAATTGTCAAAAATATCGATGCGATGCCTAATCCTTGTGTGGATTTGATTTGGTGGGTGGACGCACGTGCGTCCAGTGCGTCACGCTGCCGGCGCCCCTGTGGTATCCTGCCACGCCTTTTCCGCAGTGCCTGCCTTTTCAGTGTCCACCCGTCTCCACTGTTCGCCCAATACAGTCCTATAATAATCTGCTAGTCCTTTCTTGAGCCTTGCCACATCGATGCTTTCTCGGGATGTTCCTCTGTGGATTATTTGTTTCTTAATTCTTACTGAGGTCATAGGCAGTTGATGGTCTGATGCAACATCCAATCAATATACGTTTGTTCGAATCAAAAAGTTGACATGATCGCAACTTTGTACAGTAGAGGCAAGGATTAGATCGACATACGAGGACATCCTCGAGTCAGGTCCGGTCTCAAGAATGCTCGGAACATTGAAACAGTGCTCCTTCACCTCCTATTGACCAGTATGAAATTCGTGTTTAGCCATCTGGTGACTCCCATGTCCATTTCCTCTTCGTTTTTATTCTGGTAGAAAGCTTTTTTCATCATCATAGGAGTTGTTATTTAAGCAGAAGTTTAGTATTCTCTCTGCTCTTTCGTTCATTTTAAAGCAAAATATACCAAGGGTTCCTTTCCGTGTTCTTCAGTCCTCTCCAACCGTTGCATTAAAACCTCCCATACCACAACCAAGTCACGGCTGGACGAACCCTGAAGCGTTCCAAGCAATGTCACGTAAAATTCTTCTATTTCTTCTTCTGTTATTTGGCTGTTGTTGCACATAGCCTCCTTGTATTATTATTGACTTTCCGTACGATGTTCTAAATCTCGCCTTTAGTTTTCGCGATCCAACCACTTGGTATTCGATCAGTGCTTCAGCCGGCTCTGTGCTCAAAACCAGCGCCATCCTCTGCTGGTGGCTCCCGTCCAGCCTTCCCGATTACTTTTTCTTGTACCGGTACCCATTTTTTTTATTAAACTCACCGGCCCCGGTTCATCTCATCTCTGACAGTCCCAGGACGTTCCATCTTACATCTCTAAGTGGGTGCAGGATTATGTTCAGCTGTCCAACGGCGTACAATATATTCTTCTTTAAGTTCTCTGCCCTTCGGCAGGTTTCCACTTCCAATGACGCCATTCCTCTCTTTGCTGTGCTCTTCTCTTCATTCCGCTGTATCCTTCGGTCATCATCCATCCCATCATCATCTGTCGCGGTCTTCCTCTCCTTCTCTTTCCCTCCAGTCTCCCCTCTATGATTTCTCTCAAGAGGGAGTCTCCTCTTAATATGTGTCCAATCCAGTTCTTTTGTCTTTCTCTTAATGTTGTCATCAGTGATCTTTTTTTCTTCTACTCTTTGTAACACCTCTTCATTTGTCATTCGCTCCGTCCAGCTCACCTTTTCCATTCTTCTCCATATCCACATTTCAAAGGCCTCTAATCTCTTAATATCCTCTTTCCTGATGGTCCACGTCTCCGACCCATACAGTACAACACTCCATACCAGTGCCTTGACAAGTCTCTTCTTTAGGTCTTTGCTCAGTCCTCCTCTCATCAACTCTCCTCTTTTCGTGAACGCGTCTTTCCCCAATACTATCCTTCGTTTAATATCACTATGGCATCTTGCATCTGTTGTTATCACGCTTCCCAAGTAGCAGAAGCTCTTGACCTGTTCCACCTCCTCTCCATTTATTGTTATTTTCATTTCTATCTCCTCCTCCCCTGCACTTATCCTCATAATCTTCGTCTTTCCGATATTAATCTTCATGTTGTATTTTTTATTGAGGTCCTGTTTAGTTGATCCATCAATTTCTGCAGTCCTTCCTGTGTAGTTGCCAGCATTGCTTGGTCGTCAGCAAATCTTAGGTCTCTTATAAGTCTTCCACCCACTTTTATACCCTCTCCTGTCTGTTCCATTGCCTCTTGTATCAGTTCTTCTATGTATATGTTGAAGAGGAGTGGTGATAGTGGGCACCCTTGCCTTACTCCCCTACCAATTTCTCCTTCCTCTGAGAACTCCCCTTCTATTCTAATCTTTACTTTTTGGTTCATATATAAGTTTCCTATTAGCCTCTTGTCCCTCCAATCTATACCCCTTCTTCTGAGTGCATTCATCAACTTTTTCCAATCTACTCTGTCAAACGCCTTTTCATAATCCACAAAACAGATATAGACCTCTTGTCCGTACTCTAAGCTTCTTTCCGTTAGCACTCTCAGGGCTCCGATGGCGTCCCTTGTGCCTCTACCCTTTCTGAATCCAAATTGATCCTCTCCTAAGCCCTTGTCCGCTTCTACCCTTGCCTGGATTCTCTTTGTGATTATCTTCAGCATGATTTTGGATCCGTGTGGGAGCAGGCTAATTGTTCTATGGTCCTTACAAGCTGTTGCATTGTTTTTCTTCTTTATGGGGATCATGATGGTCTGTAGGAAGTCCTCGGGCCACTTCCCAGTGCTGTATATATCCTGGCATAGTCTTACTAATTCTCCTGTTGCTTTTTCTCCCAAGTTCTTTAGTATTTCAGCTGGGATGTTATCCACTCCTTCTGCTTTATTGTTCTTCATGTCGTTAATCGCTGCCAGTACCTCGTCTCTCAGCACTTCTGGGCCCACATCGTCTCCCGTCGCCATGCATGGTCCCTCATCTAGATCCGTCGGCTTTTCCTTACTCTGGTATAATTCTTCAACGTATTCTTTCCAACGATTTCGGATCTCCCCTGGATCTTGTAATATCTTTCCCTCTTTATCCTCTACTGCTATTCCTCCTTCCCTTGTTGGTCTTTTGGTCAGCTTTTTCACTTTTTCATATACTTGATCGTAACTTCCCTTTGCCTGTAGTGTTTCTAGTTCTTGACATTTCTCCTCCCACCATTTTTCTCTTGCCTTCTTTGTTGTTCGTCTCAATTTGTTGTTTAACCTTCTATACTCCTTCTTTGCTTCTTCTGTGCTCTGGTGCTTCCATTTCCTTCTTTCCTCCATTTCCTGTATCATTTCCATACAATATATATTCGTTTATTAAGAAAGACAGTTGACATAACGCAACAGTGTACAATAGCAGTATAACAAGAAGGTTCAGTATGTACAAAAATTAAATAAAGAGCTAAAATAAGACAAAAATAAAAGGAACGATTAGACATAATAACAAAAAGGAGGAATTGACTAATGACAAAATAGTAGGATAATTTAAAGGGGGTTCTGAAGTACCAGCTATGAAGTGGATGGTATGCTAGTAAATATCCTTAAACATCAATCTAGGGAGGACATTTTTATTGTCCTTAGGAGGCAGAGCAAAGGGGTGTGGACGGTGACGAAGGTTATGGCCAGAGTCTTGACGTAAGGGACACAATGTACGGAGGACATGTCTAGGATCGTTAATAATAGAACTGAAGAGCTGTTCATCAGCGAGGTAGGAGAGGTGGTCAACAATGGAAGAATCAACAGGTATCTTTCTCGAATTACACGACGATAGAATCTGTAGATACGGTCGAGTTCTTCTTTGTTTAAGAAACCCCACCAAGCAGGGGAAGCGTACATAAGTCGAGCGATTGTCGTAGCTCTAGTAACATCGTTAAGAGCTTGTGTAGAAATTCCATGACCGCGGAGAGTTTTAAGTGTATACAGGGAGGAAGAACATGAACAAAGGATCTGGTTGATATAAGCAGACATAGACAGCTTCTCCCCAATGGTAACTCCAAGAATTTTAATGGTAGTAGATCTATTTACTCCAGATGCAGAAGGTAGTTGAGCTAGAGAAGTCATGTTGGAGCGGATGACAACCATTTCACGAGTCTTGGAATGGTTAATATGTAGATTTTTAGTAACTGCCCAAGCAGTTATATGGTTTATTTCAGCTGAGATTGTGTTGATATTCCGGGATCCAACGAGTAGGTATGAGTCATCTGCGTATTTAGGAAGTTTATTCATGCTGTTGACAGTTCAGTGGCGTCTAACCCCCCCCCAAGTAAATGGAGAATCAACCCCCCCCCAAATTTACCCCCTGAAATACACATTGTGGTGTTTTCTGAGATTCTGCAGTGGGAGAGACGCCAATCGTCTTTGATATGACGGCGTCGTAAAATAAACGAATTAATCAGCCTACAGATTAATGAATTAATGGATGACTTAGCTGAATGTTTTCTACTTTAGTCCTAAATAGGTGCTGAGTCTACGTCTAGACTGACAGTGCCCAAAGAGAGTCAGAGCAATTATCGCGCGTAGCGCGAAAAAAATTTTTGGGACCTTTTCGGATTTTTAATATTTTTGCTTTGTTGGATTTGGCTATTGGCCTATTATCACACGGGACAAAAGAGCTATCATGAAAAAATGAAACCCCCCACTTTCAGTCAAAATATGTCAAACCCCCCACTTTTGAAGTTCGATGGAGATCGTTCTCCACACTCCACCATTGGTAGACGCCACTGTGTTGACTGGTTGAAGATCTGAAGTACCAAGTATAAATTCCAGAGGGCCAACCACAGAGCCCTGCACAACGCTTGCATTTATAGATGCCATCTTTGATAGTTTTCCTTCAAAACTGGTGATGTGATTTCTGTCTTTGAAGTTATTGAGTAGCCAATTATAAATATTATCTGGTATGTCAAGCTGAGATAAAGCTTCAGAAATGGCAGAATGACGAATAGAGTCAAAGGCCTTGGAGTAATCCATTGATATTACAATGGTCTCACATTCAAAATACGTGTTAGTCTCCTTTCCGCAAGGATTTCGCTGGGTTACGACCTGAATGGTCTTTGCCATGTCCACTCCTGCCGGACGCGTATCCTCTTTTTCTCTGCCAAGAAGACCCGCTAACATTGTTTCTTTTCCTTGTATACTTGTCTTGCTCTTCTTAAAGTTCTTAGTCCAAGATTTCGTGTTACTCGCTTTCTACGAAATTACAATAACATCGGCAGTGGCAGTTCTTCACACATATGGGTGTAGATATTTTCAGTGTATTAGATTAATTATTAAAAACATTTTGTATGTATGAAAGTATTTATTATGGCCTTCAAGCATGCATGCATGCATTCATACTCACAGGCATACATACATACATACATACATACATACGTACATACTGTTGCATCCGGCATGTAGTACACTGTAGACTCTATGTTCAATTTAAAATTAGAGCTTGGGTTTTGTGGTGTTTGATTCTTTCGAGATATTTTAGTTTAGTTGAAGTTTTTTTCCGTCGAGGATGTCTTGTTAGTGTTGCTGGTCTTGAACCAGTTACGGTAATGAGTTTCTTCTTGAGAATTTGCACCGCATTATGGCAGACCTGTTTGGTGTTCGGATGTGTAAGCGATATTTTGCAGTAAACATTGCCTTTACAATTACATAATAACCTAATGCCAGGGATTGCTGTTTACACTCCTGGACGATTTGTAACAATATATACATACATACATACATACATACATACATACATACATACATACATACATACATACATACATACATACATACATACATACATACATACATACATACATACATACATACATACATACATACATACATACATACATACATACATACTTATATATAAACAAATATGGCGCTTCTGAGGTTCCAAATGACAATATATTGTCTTTATACATGCATACATACTAGTGATTGATTTAGAACGCACTGTTCTATATCGTTTCAGTGAATTTGTGACTTTCTTTTACTTTTTAAATTAAGTACATAATGCTTATTTTTATTATGTTTTATTTCATGTTCTCAACTTGGTGACATTCAGTTTCAACCAAATATTATGCTAAAATCTTCTGCTAGAATTTCCTCAAGAGCTTTGTCAGGTAAATCTAAATGGATCATATTTACAAATGTATATAATACAAAACAATACAATATACAACATCATCATCAAAATCATCAAGATCATCATCAATATTCGTTTAATTCACAATAACCGTTTGACAAAAACGAAACAGGTTACAAAATCACGATATCTGGAAATGGTAGACGTATTAAAAAAATGTAAGGAAAATATGACCACATGGTTACTCATGGTTTAAGGCCTGGATCCCATGACAGGGCTTTACCGCAAGCCGACAACAGTTGCATGAGGAAAACGTTTTTGTGGTTATATTTTCTTCTATCAAATAATATACTTTCAGACAGCCGTGTTTACGTATCAATTAACCCATGCCCTCTTACCCCAAAGGTTTGCTCACTATTGCAACATTGGTGCTGACTATCACTTTCATAATATTAGGCCAGCAAATTCCTATTTTTGCCAGATCAAATATTCGCCGCTTTTCAACTAAATACAACGGTCCCCAGATTTGGAAATAAATAAATATTCAACAGGTCCCAAATCTTTATCTTTTTAAAAGACTATTGCATTCTCACTTAACGGATGGACTAACCGATGACAATTCATGGAACTGATTTAAACTGGCTTTGCATGCCGTCTATGCTTATGAATACCTGCTTAATCACTTAGTTAAGATTACCACTGTGTCCCTCAATCGAACGTGATTAAAGATAAAATTGGGTGTACCTATTAGCGGGATATCATCCCTTCTGGGCTTCTCCTTTGCCAACGTTTTCTTGTAATATTCCAATGTCGAACTGATGTATGTCATATTGTTGTGGCAATAAAAATTAATTGATTCATTGATTGATTAATTGATTAATTGTCAGAATGCTGTATACTTACTAACCAACTAGACGTATGCTATATGTATGCCATATATTAATATATATTATGTGCTTAACGCTATGTATATGTATATATACACGGATGTAGGCCCACATGTTTATTTATTTACTTTTGAAGATCTATTTAACAGACGCTGTTCACCAGAGTGCCGTTTGGCAGCTGGTTTAATAAAGAATATACTTACTTACTTACCTACACATAACCAAATATTGATGACGATTATTACTGTCGTCGATGACACTCTATATATTGTATTGTGTTGTATCTGAACGTCTATAAAGGGCCTATCACAGTGGTCGATATTCAGAGGCGCTCCCAGTGCGAGAAACACCGTGAAAATAAAGTGGTTTTTAGACAGAGGAACGAGGCATTTACGCCACCAGATAATACAGAGGCACGTGTCAATGGAGACAGTTGATTCCAAAGAGCAGGACCAATGCACGAAAAGGTTCGAGTTTTGGCCATAGTAGTCCTGGCTCGTGAGACAAAAAGATCATGGCGGTTAAGCGATCGTAATAGACGGGAAGCAGCTGAAACTGGGAGACGAACGAGGTCACAGAGGTACTTGGGTGCTAAGCCTGTAGAGGACCGAATGACTAAAGTGAGAACCTTAAGCTGAATCCGAGCATTAAGGAGAAGCCGGTGAAGATGCTCGAACATGAAAGAGGAAATACGAGACGAGAGAGAAGGCTGGGCTATTAATCTGGCCGCAGCATTTAGGATAACAGTTCATAACTATTATTAGAAATTGTGAACTGCAGGCGATGTTAAGGTACTTGTCACAATCTGTGGAAAAGCTTAACTGACTTTAGGATGATATTCACTGCTAAGATTATGTGTTGCTTATTGGTAATTTAGGCCTATGTTAAATATAACAGTCGAAAGTGTTGTTGTTACTAGGCACAGAAGAGTTTCATTTGTTATGCAGCATCGAAACAGAAAAGAGCGAAGAAGCTGAGGAAATCAGAGGAGTGGCTACGTTGAAGGATAGTATTTGTGTATTGACTAAGTGTCGTATTACGGTATATAACTGTAGGAATCCATTCACAAAAGAATATGAAGGAAGCGTTGGCACTGATTTGGGTGATATTGCAGCAAACGCTTCTGACGAATGTCTGTATGTGACAGATAAAGACGAACGATGTGTTTGGTCAGTAGGCATTGACCTCAGACGAAACAAGTGGTTGGAAGGTGTTGGATCACCTTATACGTTGTCTGTTGCGAAAGATGGATCTGTACTCATTCTCAGTAATGAGGACCAGAGTCTGTATATATATGGTAAAGATGGTCAGCTGCATCAAAGAATCAGATTTTCGTGTAACAGGAAGATGTATTTAAGACACGCAGTAAAATTATCTTACTCCAGAGGAAACGAGACATATTTAGTCTGTCATGGCCATAGCATGAACCACAATGCAATTGATGATTTTGACTACGACAGTGATTTTCTTTATCATGGGGTCTTCATGGTTTCTGCAACTGGTAATATTATACAAGCATTTGGCGGAAAATTTGGTTCCAATTCAGATCAGCTACACTTACCCAGTCACATGGTCCTTTACAGACATAGCACAATATTTGTGGCGGATTGTAAGAACAACAGAGTTCTGAGACTAGACCATCAGCTTAAACTTCAGAATATTCCGTTAAGTAAGGATGTTCAACGCATAAAAGAACCTTTCAGACTGTGTTACAATGAAAACACTGGCCAGATAATAGTTGCCAATTCACATTCTGTAGACATATTTGTACATGACGACTTCATACGATGTCAAGGTCAAGATAAACTTACCTCATCGGACTCGGCTGCAAGCACAGGTAAGAACTGCGCATAAATATAATTTGAAGCCTGAGAACACCTACAGTTTATGTTAAAAGCCTTAATATCACATATTAGTAGCAGATGAGCTAACTCAAACACTTAATACTAATATAAGAAAATACATGGGATCACAGTATAGATATCAGCGCTTAGGCGTGCATATATGTCGACCCTTCTTTGCATTTGTGACGGCTTCTCACCAGTTTTTGTTGAGGGCTACTTTGCGGATTGCATATAGGACTGGATTACTATAGTTGTCTAGTCCTTTGGCAGTCGTTTTTCTTGACCTTATGAGTTCAGTTTTGCTACTTTGATCTGATTTTTTTTAATGTTTTGCCAGTTATAACCTTTACTGTGGACAGCCACACAATCCTCCTTTCAGCATTTCCATGGTCATTAGATGGGACCTAAATGTTATATGTGGGTCCTACATGGGTTCCAAGTGGGCATGCTGACAGGGAATTACTTGTTGGCGTAAACACCGTTGGAGCTGCGTGCGAACGATAGACCTGCTCTGGACGTCTAGCGTAGTGCACGGAAACCGTAGGCTGTGGTCATTGCCTTCCAAATACTGACAGACCAATGATGTGGCGGTTGGATACTAAGTCTTAGAGGGCTGTTAGTTACTTCTCTATTCATTTGACCCGACCCACTACTTAAACGGTCTTCACACAAGTCTCCTTACTGTAAGTCTACCAGTCACGACGGATGTGGACTGAGGATGACCAAGTAGAACTTTCGATCGTTCTCACTGTCGCCAAACCGGCATTCATTTTCATCGGATGTTCGTTATAGTGAGCAGCACTGCCGAGTTATTCATTCCGCCTCGTACGACAGACCGTCACCAGTATGTTCCGAACAGAACCATAGAGATAAGTAGTGTGTTACAAGGACACCCAGGGTTAAGGTCACTCGTCTACCGAACGTTGACGAAAACCTTCGCTGCACTTTGATTTTCGTACGCGACTGCACATTGTCCATTAATGCTGATCATCTGTAACCCTTGTTTCTCGCCTCGGCTTTCTACGACGAATTCCCTTCTGTGTTTGAGGTTTTCGCAACCTATAGCTGCCATCTTGTCATCACTGGTAACTTGCATATTCATCTTGAGGACCTCCAGACAGCAGTTTGACTTGGTTCATCACTTCTCCGAACCGGTGCACGAGCTGCTAGACGTGGTCATTACAAGAGACTATTACATCGTTCAGGATCTCGGGATAGAGTCTCCCACCCTCTCGGAAGCTCGATCTCTCCTTTACCGCTGCTATCTTCAGATGCAGACGGTATATGTTGTCAGGTCTATGCGGGAGGACTGCATTGGTTATCCATACGAAAAGGCGTTGAGTTTAAGATCGTAATTGTTTTTGGTAATTGTCTTGCTGGCTGTACTCCACCTTATATTATTGAAATAAGCAGTGCTTTTTCTGGGGAAAAAGGTTCGGGAACGCGATAATTATGGGCGGGCTAAAATCCCGAAAAAACTGGATTGGGGGTTGGGAGGGGTCTCAATAAACACTGAAAACAGTTCAAAACGCTTAAATTAAATTAAAATGACTAAATTATTGTTTTTATTATTAAAATAAATAAATCATTTTTTAATACCTGAAAAAAGGTGCCGGAACGTCGTTCCGGCGCGTTCCGGCTGAAAAAGCACTGGAAATAAGCGTCTGGATCTCTTCGATCCTCTTTCGCAGATTTCTTCACTCTGCTTTGCAAGGTGACCTTGGTTGACTCGTCGACACGATCTTCTGAGGCCCAACGTAAAAGCTTTCCTGTTGTCGGCAGATTTTCTGGAATAAGCTGCGTTTCATCCTGCGAGTTGAGCTTTTTGTGCTTTCGTTGCCTCTTTTCCGTTAGCGCTTGAAAACCATTCTGTTAGATCGGGTTTTCACTTACTTGTCAAGTCGAGAATGGGGTTGAACCGCTTACTTTCTTGGTCAATGAGTAACTGAGCGCTTAGAATTAGTCCCCGGCGCCGCCGCCGCTGAGCCTTTAAGTCGAAACCAGTCGCTAAGCTATCGACTGCTATCGACTTCGTTCACTTAATATATTGCTTGTTGTTTTAATCGCGATTTCCAAGTTTAGATTTGACCAAGACGTCAGCAGCAGGATATGAGCAACACTTACAATACAATATTCGTTTGTTGAGGAAAACAAGCTGACATGCCTTAACTTTGTACATTATAAGAGAAAGAGTTTGCTCTATTAGTAAGAGTTCTTAAAGAGAATACGTGGGATATAGTTGTTGTTGTCTTTTTTGGTAAGTGAATTTATACATTCTATTACGAAGATGATGTTGATGACAACGAAGAGGGGGAATAAGCAGGTTGATAATTGTCGACGGTTTGGGGGTTCAACCTCCCTACTCTTACTTAGGACCCCCACAGTTAAATCTTCACTGCGCACACCAGGGGGCGTTTCCAACCCCACCAGTTGTGCTGGTGTAATTTAGCATAATTTCATCCTGAATCTCTGACAAAGTGAAAAAATTTCCAAGGTGTATCATGTTTGCATTTTTAGCTTTTCTAAACAAAAGAATTGATTTTGATTCGAGTTTTACTTGCAAAACTGCTAGCGTTGAAATCTGCTGATTTCAAATTTCGCTAACATGAGTTTTGCAAAATATGAATAAAATATTCAACTCCCCATGAATCAAAGAGGCACGAATCAGCAGTTTCGACCAACTGGTTGGCCGTAAGATCGGGTACTGCTATAAATCCTCCTCGTTTCATTCAATTTTTCAAGCGCTCAATTTCACGAATTCACATTGACATTAATTTTCGCAGTCATCGGTATGTCTCCTGTCAGCATGCCCACATGGAGCGGAGCCATATTCCCATATTGGACCCGTATTGAGATCATAATTATAATTCTACTTCTTGTGTAGGCCACCCCAGTGGCGGCGCCTGGAGTTGAAAAGTGGTACGGCAAATTAAAGGGTCTGGGTAAAAGTGTATGGTAAAATTATGTTTTTTCCGTAAAACCTTAAAAAGTGGTACGGCAAAAGCCGGATAACAAACATAAGCGGCGCCGCCACTGGGCCACCCGAAGGAAAAGACAGAAAATTCTCTAATTTGTCGCGTTTTGTGAAATATACCATAACTCTTCTGGTAGTTTGTTCTTGAACAAGCGCTATATGAATTGACAAATACAGTGAGATTATTTAATATATAAGTATACTGCATATTTTACTTAACATGTTTGATTTGCGAAACTTCATTACATATTCGATAAAAAAAACCATATAGGGGCCTATGCCTAGCAGAAGAACTGTGACTATTTTCATGTCATTTCAAAATAAAGTCCGAAGAAATTGTCAGAAGTCCAGAACGCAAAAAATATGTTATTATTGAAGTGCTTCCATAAATGACGAATGTCGACTTCTAGTAGTTTTTAAATTTCGATTGCGAATTGTCTGTAGAGAATTAACGTTCGATGACTGTTGCAGATGCACCCGAGCCAGAGATGCCATATAACGTCTTCCGGTTGATTGGCCAGGTCGATACTCAAATGCAGAAAGGCAAAGTGTGCACAGGAGCTGCTTTCTTGCAAGATCATATGTATCTTATCTATGAAGAAGTGGGCACTGTTTATGTACATTCGAAAGACCCTCCACATAGTTCGCTCAATCAAGTTGTTGTTGAAGAGATGGAAGATCCGTGCTGTATTGTTGCGTCCGTTGAACATCGTTGTGTTTATATAGCAGAATACGGAAAAATATGGCGTCTACGCAGAAATGGCCAGCAATGTGAAACGTTTCTGGACGATATATGGCCAGTGTCTTTATCCGTTACTGAAGAAGGTCATCTTCTGGTGGCAACAAATGTTTGTTCTAACGACTTTTCTTTTGTGAGAACTTATGATGTACATGGAAGGTGCATTCAATCCATTGGTATACAGCAGAAAATTAGCTATGCGGTGAAATTAGGAGCTACAAAACTCTTTGTCAAATGTTTTTATCGCGACGAAAAGTGTAACTCAGTGAAGGAATTGTCACTTAATGGCGTCGTTTTACACACGTATGGACCATATTTCGATGATTACTTTGAATGTGGTGGAATGGCTGTGGGAGAAGATGATCAGACATTTGTGGTAGACATAGCAAATGGTGGCAGAATTCTAGTATTTAGTTCTCGTACACGGCTAATCGGCGTATTGCTGAGCAGAGATAATCATGAGATAACGGAGATAACTGGACTCTGCTATATCAAAGACAAGAAGCAACTCGTAGTCATTGGGTCCGACCATATAGACATCTATCAACTTAGTAAGGTAGGCATACTACACTAAAATATTGTCTCTGAAACTTATCTTAATACCATTCTTAACAATATTTTATATTAAATGTGGTATTTTGTTTGTGCTCCATTCCATGACATTCAACTTATATGTATTTTAATAGTCACAGTTGGGGCAAACCCTGGCAAAATTTACAAAATTTACTCGTCTATCTATCAGATGGTGTAATAACAGAACATCGTTTTAGCAAGAAGACAGTGACAGTCTGCTGTATTCTAACATGGCACAGAACTGAATCATGCTTCCATTTACCCTTAAAATTTTGGGTCGGATTAAGAACTCAAGTCTCATCTGTTTTAGTTGAAGCTGTATCACAATTCGGATTTTCAGCGCTGAAGTATTTTCCATAATGCTGTATGTATAAAAGTATCATATAGATAAGAGTGTAGGCCTACTTTTTATTATTATCAGCATTCTCACATTTCAATTCCACATAAAAAAAACCTTGGAAAATCGTATTTCTATCATATCAGGGCAATACGTCACAAAAGGTCTGCTCTTACCAAAGACATATCACAGGCCATAGCCTGCTCTCTTGTCTGCTCTCGCCTCGATTATGCCAACTCTGTGTTTGCAGGCATATCAGATCTTCAAGTGGTCAGGCTTCAACGCATCCAAGATTCTCTTTTTTCGCGTGGTGTTACGTGCATCTTCTCGTTCAAACGCATTAATTTTTCTCCATCAGCTACATTGGCTTCCTATAGAATTCAGAAAAAGATTTTAACTGAACTGTTTGACCCATAAAACCCTCACAACGTGCACTCCTACATACCCTCAACTACTGTATACTTTATCCTGTCACGCAGTCTGTGGTCTTCGGTTATGGTTTTTTTGGTTAAGCCTAGATGGGCTCTCGTGCATTTCGTGTTGCAGCTCCCAAGGAATGGAATCGACTTCCAATGTTTATCCGTTGCTCGAACTCTTCTTTCATGTGCTCGAGCTCTTCTTCTTTCAAGTGACGCCTTAAAACTCACTACTTCTCACTGGCTTTTAAACATCAGAATATCTAATTTCTGGCGACTGATTAACCGCGCCTCATATTCACATACCTATGTGACTTTGCGCGCGTTAAAAATGTTCGTAATAATAATAATAACAATAATAATAATAATAATAATAATAGGCCTAATAATAATAATAATAATAATAATAATAATAATAATAATAATAATAATAATAATAATAATAATAATAATAATAATAATAATAATAATAATAATAATAATAATAATAATTATAATCTCTGTCACCATTCAACGATTTAACGCGGTGGCATTTAGCGGCTCAATGGTATCAGCCCAGCAGGACTTGGACGAGGGTTAGCCGTTCCGGAAAAAACAACTAATTTAATCTCTAAGACCCTGAGGGAACGAAGTACCTCAGGGCAAAAAAAAATTATAATAATAATAATAATAATAATAATAATAATAATTAACAACTAATTTAATCTCTAAGACCCTGAGGGAACGAAGTACCTCAGGGCAAAAAAAAGTAATAATAATAATAATAATAATAATAATAATAATAATAATAATAATAATAATAATAATAATAATAATAATAATAATAATAATAATAATAATAATAATAATAATAGAGATTAATTTCCATTTGCTTAGTATCTGATTCCTGAGGGATTATATGTACCTCGGGGGAAAAAATAATAATAATAATAATAAAATAATCCCGCGTCGATTTTCTTGGTAGAAAACTGAAGCTGAGAACTCAGCGTTTCTTATGCGCTGTAGTTAATTTCATATGAATGTGCATATTATATCGTCCCTGACATAATGTTTCATCTCAAATACACTGTTCATGTTTAGTCATTTGCACAGAATCGAGGAACGCAAGTGGATGGGCATGGGCAAAAGGCAGCATTAGACGCGGAAGATCCAGTTTCATCCAGAAGTGAGGGTAAATTCTGGTTTATAGATTGAAGGGTCTTATGTATTTAAAGCAATTCTAGCATAATTTAGAATTGTAGTAACTCGGGGACAGGTCGGTACTTGGGGGCAGCTTCCGAATGTCACCAAATTTTACCTGGTGATAGCTGGGTCCTAAACTTATACCAGTGAAACTTACCGTCAATTTGCAGTATTTAGGTCTACTTTAAAATAATTCATTCATTCATTCTGAAAATTTATATAGCGCCTCTTCAAGGGACCTACTCAGATGCGATAATTATTAGGCCACATACCGCAAGACTGTTAGAAATCACTTTATATTTCTTAACCAACTTTCGACCGGAAACAATTCGTTTTGGTTTCTCCATCTGGCGACTTCGAAGCCATTTCATTAAGAAGCTATTTAAAGTTTATCATTTCGGATATCAATATGGATAAGTATTTTCGTTTAATTTTACATTTCAGGAGATTCTGGGCAGTTGCTTTGTGCTCGGACGGTACATGATGATGACTGCCAAATAAGAGCTATAGAAAAACTGGGAGACAAATTATATTTGCTGTGTAACACGCGCTTGGTAGTTTTCTCCCCACAAGACCTTGTAAGAAAGGCTGATTATGGAAATGAAGGAATAATTAAAATACCAGAAGATCGATCTTCTTTAAGTTTCTATGATGAGGGTCTTTGGGACATGGCTGCAAGTGAGATCGATCTTTGTCTCTACGTCACTGACCTACACAACCACTGTGTGTGGTCAGTTACCATAGACCACAAGATAAAGAAATGGCTGACGAACATAGGATCACCTTATACTCTGTCTGTAACTGAAGATGGATGTCTGTGCATACTAAGCAACGATTACAAAAGCCTAGACATCTACGATCGAAGTGGAAACAAGAAGAAGTCCATACTACTACCTCTCTACATGAAATATTTGCTACACGCCGTACAGACGCCAAGCGAAACGTTCGTTATCAGTTGGACCTTGAAAAGACAGGAAGTCATAAACGATGACAGCAGACGGAATGGGGACGATTTTGTCAAAAACGAATCAAACATCAAGAAAGATCACGAGGACCAAAATTATGGCGCAGATGTTGGCAGTGTTGGTGATGCTAAGAAGGAAGAGGAAGAGGAGATTGATGAAAAAAAGGAGGAGAAAGAAGAGAAGGAGGAGGCGGAGGAACGAAAATTATTTGACGACGAGCCTGTATTTAAAGATACACTCAAAAACTGCGTGTGTTCTGAAGATTCTGAAACTCAGAAACGGGGTCTGGTTTGTGAAGTTTCGTCAGACGGAATAGTATTAAGGTCGTTTAGTGCAAACGATCCACAACCTAATCAGATTAGCACCAGTGATTCCAATCATTTATCTCATTTGGGCAAACAATGCCACCTAGCAATTGATCATGAAGGTCGGATATTTGTTGCCGATTACCACCGCAGTAACACAGTTCTACTGCTCGACTCTCAACTAAAGTTTTTGGCCAATTTGACTGAGAAATTTCCGCTAGAAGACTACAAAACAACGCGACTTTGCTACGACAAAAACAGCAAAGAACTTACTGTAATGCAGCGCCACAAGACGCTTGAATCTAAATATGACTGTATTATCACATGCATACGAATGTAGTGTCAATAATTAGGCAAGTAAAGAACAACCACAAATACCTCGAAGACTTGCGGAAACCAAAGTTTAAGCTTCTAAATTGAGAACTGGTATTAAATGTCAGCAGAGGCAGCCTAATGCATCAAGAAATTTCAAGTACTATTACGAGTAATTTAAGTAAAGCGCTTATAGTATGACCATTACGAACGACTCTACACAAAGATAAGAATCTTACCCTATAACGACACGTTTGAGAAGCCAGCTCCATTAGGGGCCATCCATATATTACGTGCGCAAAAATTCGGTAAAATTTGACCCCTCTCCTCCCTGTACGCACACGTACTTTTTTTATACCCCTACCTGCGTACGTACGGTTGACGCACCCCTCCCAAGACCAACTGCAGAATGTGTCAGTAGCCTACGACAGGTCCAGTCTATAAAATTTGCTCCTGCTATAGGCCTAGTATATATCAAATATGTATATGTAATCGTTGTGTACAATGTAATGCAAGTGCGCTTATCATATGAAAGTCAAGGCTACTTACTTACTTACTTACTTACTTATATGCTTCTTTGTCACCCTGCCAGTTTACTTAGTTGCTTATCGCTGTGTCTCAAAGCCCACACCTCTGCCTCATATTTATCTTCTGATTTGATCACTTGGTATTTCACGATGAGCGGAATGACAGATCAATTAGGCCTAATATAAATAAAAGTAGGCAGCTGGAAGACAGTGCTGTATAGTTTGCAACGACATCCTGACGTTTTAGTTTCACCGTCGACCCCTATCATCAGACTGTGTATCTGTCTTGCAGGACTGACTCTTGGATTTGAACAGATTGTGATTCTGTTTCGGAGTGCCATCGATTGATGTCTACTACAATATTATTACGATGCTCTTTTAAGTTCTAATATTAGATTAGTTTATTAAAAAAAAAACAGGGGGACGCGGTGGTGTAGTGGTGTGGGTCGTTGCCTTGTAACCGAAGGGTCGCAGGCAGGGGCGGCGCCAGACACTTTTTGTAACCAGGGCATAGCCAGGGCAGTCATGAAAGTAACCAGGGCAGAGGGCGGCGATTCATGGGGAGCGTGGTAGCTGTTTTCCCTGAGACATTAATTGTTTTGTAGGTTGTAGGCTATATTTTTCAGCACTGGAGCGATGTTCTTCGGAGTACATGACTTGTGTTGGAGAAATGCGTTTGACTTCTTATCCGACCCAGTGCACCTGTTCCAGGCACGAAAACCACTGTGAATAAACACTTGATCCTTGCGTCGTTCTTGTGATTCTTGCCTGGTAGTCATGACAAAATGACAATAAAAGCAATAAGCAGAATCATTCACTTTTGAGTATTCCAACCAGCTGTACAGCTTGAACCATGTGTAATTAAATCGCCGCTTTGTCGTCTCACTTACGTGACTCGGATAGGTTCTTATATACAGTTGCCTTGGGCCATCAACATCATCCATGACTGCGCTAGATCACTTGGACCGGGTGCGACCGGGTGACAGGACTGAACTTGCACAGGTGGTCCTAGTACGTCATCAGCATGTTCATCGCCAAGCTCGCTATCTTTGTCACTTTCACCTAAATTAAAATCAATGTGAAAGTCCAAGGTTTGAAAGGATGCATTGGCAACAGGACTAGCTTCATCTGTGGCCCCTTCGCATGTCAACTCCACGTATTGTGTGTCTACAACCGCCCAACGCAAAAGTATATCGATTTGTCATAGATATGCCTATTGTATGGATAATTAATGCAGTAATAAGTTTATATGCGTGGAATGTATGGATGGGATGAACGGGCTCGAGCCATGTGTATTCATATTTATATGTGCTGCCATGACTGCAGTGACTGCAACTAAAAGGCTACTTTTCAGTATGGATCCTCGTGTGCATTTGCAAGCTGCCATCCTGTGTGAACTATTTATGGCAGTGATTACAGATTAATGGTTTCTCTCCAGTTAGAATCCTCATGTGTGTTTGCAACTTTGCAATTTGCGGTCATACCATTAGCCTAACTGATTATTGCATCTGAATTCAATTCAATTTCTTCAGTTCAATTCAACTTTATTGATCCGAATTCAATGCAAAAGTACAGTAGGCACCAATCGGAATGTAACACTTTCCGGATACAACATTGATTATAAGTTAAACTAAATGGTATTTCTTCTCCACTCCAGTTATTGCAGTTAGATATATATGAGTACGCCAAAGTCCTGACAGCCACGTTGTGGTGGGGAATCTATATTATAGGTTGATACTGGTAGCTCTTTCAAGTTTCAAATGATATTTTTTATTAATGAAATTAATTAATTCATTTTATGAATAGAATTGAAAATGCAGATTTGCGTTACTTAAGCAATTTTACGACTATTTTCACGCAATATAATGCCATAATCACGTACGGTACATTCAGATTAAACGAATAAAGAATCGGGCGGCGACGCCGGGGTGTAGGACGTTGTTAGGCTGGCATTTCTATGCTTTGCTTTAAATTACTTACCGTCGTCGGAAGTTAAACGCGGGCGTTTCGGATTCGGTTTCTTCACAAACCGATCCATCCTAACGGTATCGATCACTCAAACTTTAAGAATTAAGTAGCAAGATTATCAAGATATCGAATAAAATATAATTAAAAATTACGATGATCGATGATAATGGATAGATCGCGTTTTGAGTGACGTCATTGTGTTGAATATTATGACGTTTTCGACTGCGCAGACTTAGAGCGCGGACTTCGGACTCCGATATATAAGAAGTCGTTGCTTCGGACGGAGGGAACAGTAAGTAAGTAATGCTGTTGAGGCAAGCAGGTCTTTACATTTACATTTAACTCACTCAATATAACGAATTATAGCGCCCAATTTTAATATTTTTCTAAGAATATAAAAAATACGCTCCGAACAAATTCTGGACAGGGTAAAAATACTGGCAGGGCAACGACCAGGGCAACGACCAGGGCAACGACTTTTTTACCAGGGCATATGCCCTGGCTCGCCCTGGTGTAGCGCCGCCTCTGGTCGCAGGTTCGATTCCCACCTCAAGCCACTGCGTAGCGACCCAAGTGCTTCTGAATCGTTGCTTCGATCTTATCGACTGTCTACGAAATACGGCACTCTAATCTCCAGTATTTATTTATTTAATCAGCAGAATCATCACGGTCATTTTAATTTTGCTTTTGGAAATGATACAAACATTATACAAAGTCTTTGGCACAGATTCAAAACAAAACATATTGAAATGATCTCTTTCGCGTTGTCAGATGGGTAGCACCTCTTTTAAGGTTCTTCGAAAGTGGTGCTACATAAATGTATGATTACAGCTACAACTTGTAATTGTTTAACCAGTGCATGTGCCAGATGTTCCAAAGATGGCTTGTCTGGTAGGCTTCACCTTGTTATTGTCCAATCCTGTCATTCCTATGAGTGAGTGAGTGAGTGAGTGAGTGAGTGAGTGAGTGAGTGAGTGAGTGAGTGAGTGAGTGAGTGAGTGAGTGAGTGAGTGAGTGAGTGAGTGAGTGAGTGAGTGAGTGAGTGAGTGAGTGAGTGAGTGAGTGAGTGAGTGAGTGAGTGAGTGAGTGAGTGAGTGAGTGAGTGAGTGAGTGAGTGAGTGAGTGAGTGAGTGAGTGAGTGAGTGAGTGAGTGAGTGAGTGAGTGAGTGAGTGAGTGAGTGAGTGAGTGAGTGAGTGAGTGAGTGAGTGAGTGAGTGAGTGAGTGAGTGAGTGAGTGAGTTAGTTAGTTAGTTAGTTAGTGAGTGACTGAGTGACTGAGTGACTGAGTGACTGACTGACTGACTGACTGACTGACTGACTGACTGACTGACTGACTGAGTGACTGAGTGACTGAGTGACTGAGTGACTGAGTGAGTTAACGAGTGAGTTAGTGAGTGATTCCTTAAAACTGCTTGAGCCGATAAGCGGCTCCACAAAGTAGCCCGATCGTTTGTTGTTAAGGTCAGCCAGACGTAGAGGTGGTCAGTCAGCAGGCCCGGTTCGTCCGTTAGGCAAACTGGGCAATCGCCCAGGCCCAGGGCCGCCGATTTTTAGGGGCCGCCAATTTTCGATTTTTCAAAAATTATTTAATTATTATTTGCTAAAAAGGTCATAAACTTTTTTTGTAAGATAAAATTCCAAAAAAACATGGACGAAATTACCATGACGAAAATCTAAAATTTTTTGAGGGTTTGCTTAGGGCCGCCGGTTTGCCTAGGGCCGCCAATTGTCTTGAGCCGGGCCTGTCAGTCAGTTGTGGGCAGTGGGACAGTCGGGCAGCCAGATCTGATGATGATTCAGTTCGTTTTCTTATCAGTCTTATCACAAGCAAAGGAGACCAACAGAGAAGGCATTTCCGACGCACATTAAAAGGACACACAATTCCCATCTCACAGACAACACTCTCTGTGTCAGTCTATGCGTGTTTGTATATGCCAGTGTGCCTATGCGTGTGTGTGTCAGCATTTGTTTACGTAGATCTAAAGTTTTATTCATTATCTAGGGGTATCTCAAATCTACAGCGCACAGGCTGCGCTTTTATATATATATAAATATATATATATATATATATATATTATATGTATATATGTATATATAATACATATATAACGCATCTTTGGCTAGCAATGGTTTCAAGAACAGACATAAATTTATGCGTCATGCCGCGTGACGCATCAAATCTAGACTTTCACACAGCTGATGCTGGATGCTACCACAGCTGCTGGTTGCTGAGGCAGACCTGTCTGATAGCTATCTCGATGTTGGCTGCAGATGGCGACCTGTGAGTCGATGCTTCGGATGCAGAGACTCAGAGGTTGTGGACTTTGAGACGATTAAGGATAAACGAGCGACAGAAATACGAGACTGCGGAGAACAGCGTGAGACAGAACTGCTGAGCTTCAGTCCATAAAACACTACCAGATTAGCCTCTGCTATAACTGGATGGGATTTGATTCTTTAAACAAGTGAGAAGACTAACGATAAGCCGCAACGTTTAGGCATATTAAGATTGGACGCTGAAAAGCTATAGGCCGACTGAAGAAAACCTACGGCGTTACAGACCGATACAATAAACTGCGTGAATTTAGTATTCTCTACAACGTCTTTCTTTGGTGATAGGTCTGCTAGCAATATCAGGTATGTGATGTCGTTTTATGTTTGGAGTTAGCACTATGCTGCCCCCTCTCTCCGTACCAAGATATTGCTTGGGATCTCGCCCTCTTCTCTACGCTGCCTAAAGACCTTTCTTTTCCATCGGGGCTGTCACGCTGGGAGCGCCTCTGAATAGTCTATACTGTGAGAGGCGCTTTATAAATAATCGTATAAGATAAGATAAGATATGTTGGCAAAATTTTGGTTCAGTTATGAATAAACCTATTGTTGAGCAAAATGAAACAATACATAGGCCTAGACTTTGGCCCAAGAGGTTCTGTAAGTTATAGGCTATCGTCCGTAAACGATGATATCGTGTCTTGTACACAGTGGAACGTTCATCATCAATTTCTTTCCAATAATTCAGGTACAGATTAGAGCAGGGCATGAGCAGGCCTAAGCTTAATGTTATCAACTTCGCTTCTGAGTCTGCTCTTATGAGGGATGGCCAGTCCTCTCCCTTGCCTTCAGGTCTTTCCAGCGACAGTGCACAGTTGATGCACTCAGTACATGGGTAGTAAATGTATAAAACAACCTTCTATCCAGAAGAATTATGATTTAGAACTGCAGATTTTATCATTAAGAAATGCAGTGATTTCTGAAATACGGTCAGAAAGAAATGTTCCTTGCAGCAAAGGTTTTAGTTCACACGTGTCTAGTTGAGTCCTTATCATCTTTTTGTTTAGCAAAAACTTATCATTACAACCACAGTAGTTAGCACCGTAACAACTATCATTATAATTAGTTTTGTTTTCATCATCATCATCATCATCATCATCATCATCATCATCATCATCATCATATTCGTTTTTATCGTTGTTATCATCATCGGCATAATATCAAAGATAGGGCCTAATGATGATGATGATGATGATGATGATGATGATGATGATGATGATGATGATGATGATGATGATGATGATGATGATGATGATGATGATGATGATGATGATGATGATGATGATGATGATGATGATGATGATGATGATGATGATGATGATGATGATGATGATGATGATGATGATGATGATGATGATGATGATGATGATGATGATGATGATGATGATGATGATGATGATGATGTGATGATGATGATGATGATGATGATGATGATGATGATGATGATGATGATGATGATGATGATGATGATGATTGTATCGCTACTAAGTTATCACTGATAATCAAGTAGCGCTACAAGGCATTTGATAACTTATCAATAAGTTGTTTTCTCAATTAATTTATTGAACTTCGATGGTACTAATTATCGAACCTACGCACGGTGATCGATTAAGCACCCAAAACGGATTGAATCTTATTCCGTATCTGCAAAAGAGTCTACGCAAATCAAAGTGGTTTTGTTATCCGCTACCGACTCAAGAAAGATTAGCAATCCTCGAGAGAAAAATGCTTCAAAGAAACCCTGAATTTCCTATCGGCGACCACACTGAACTACAAGACAATCTTCTGTCATAGTGGTTCACTACCAGAATCAGATAAAATAATAATACTGGTCAATTCAATCTACGCCGATATTAAGTAGTTTAGGATTTTAATGCCATGTATACGTGAACTATCTCTTTTGCAATATAATCATCAAATTTCCATCTTGTGTTTATGTTGATGTCAATTACTTATTGTAGTGTAATTTATTCCTTTCAACAAAGTTCGATGAGGCTATGACGTTAAAGAGCGACAATGATGATGACGATGATGCTGATAAAAGTAATGATCGTGTTTAACTGCTGATGGTGATGCCGATAATACCGACGAGGTGATGATGATGCTGATGTTGATGATGACGATTAGGTTAGTCATGCTGATGATGTCGGTGATAATCTTGGTGATGGTTATGATGGTGATGATGATGACGTTGATGATGTTGATGTTGGTGATAATGATATTGTTGTTGTTGATGATGATGATGATGATGATGATGATGATGATGATGATGATGATGATGGTGGTGGTGGTGGTGGTGGTGGTGGTGGTGGTGGTGGTGGTGGTGGTGGTGGTGGTGGTGGTGATGATGATGATGATGATGATGATGATGATGATGATGAAGATGATGATGATGATGATGATGATGATGATGATGATGATGATGATGATGATGATGATGATGATGATGATGATGATGATGATGATGATGATGATGATGATGATGATGATGATGATGATGATAATCATAATTGTAATCATAATAATCATCATGAATCATCGATTCATGGAGCTAACATTTAGCTTTCGTTGTGTATCATTATTCCTATATGCATCACGTGATTTCACCACTTAGCTGCAGAAGAACCTGATAATAATTCTGAAAGCTGTATTTCAAGCGCAAAGTCTGCAGCTCTCAGAATGCATCTGTTTCTCAGTGCATGTAGTCATAGGCCATGTGAACCTGAGCGAGGACCCGACCTGAACCTACGCACGAACAGCTTATCAATTCAAAGGGCAACGATTATGCCTGTCCTTAACTGATTCTCGGATAACTTAAGACTTCATTCAGTCCAATTTTTAATTACATCCAGCATTAAACTTTTTAACCATATATCGACCCATGCAGCAAACAACTCAGAGCCCCTCCATTAAAACTATGTCAAGGTCAACCCACTCCATGCAGTAGAAATTTTTGAAAGATACGCCCTGAAGCAGTTGGCGGCCGAGACGCAACCGTGGAACCCACTTGATCTAACAAGTCATGCCAGAACAACCCCAGGCTTTCACCCTTCTGCCAACTGCCCTTGAAAAGTCAAATTCTGTAGGGGCGCTGAATTATTGGGTCGAAGTCAACCGTCTTAATTTTCATTTGTATATTCGCGTGAGATGGTCAGCTTTCCTCTGACAACTTCCAATCATTCTACTTAATATTTACCTACTATTTAACTATTTAAAGTAATAACTTTTTCACAAATTGTCTAACGATATACCATTCAATACGGTAAAATGGAACCGTAACTTGATAATGTTCTCCTTACAATTAAGTTGAAAGTGCACATTAAAACCAGGTAAAAGGAAGCAGTAAGAACAGTAAACAGACTGTGAGAGGTAAGTCTTCTGCTTAGAGCGAGAGATAGTCTCGGTATGAGAGTTGCGAATATGGGTAGGTACTAGGTATAGGCAGTTCCAGACGAAGGGACCAGCATCTTTGAATGCATGGAGGCGTAGACTACGATAGGGCCCTAAGCTCCAAAATTGTTAGCGAGCGGGGATCATGCAGAGCAGAGTTGTCAACCCTTCCCTATGCAGGTAATCTTATTCGAAACGTTTTCATCTCCAGACAAAGTTCCACGAAAACAGCTGTGAGAAAGGTTAAAGCCAACCGTTTGCGAGATATGAAGCAAATAGACTAATACTACTGACAGTATAATAGTAGTATCATTGTAAGCGGTATATAGAAGGTGGGCAACTGGTTTGTTTGGAACCCAGGGTTTCCCTCCCACTTTTTGCAGCAATCTTTAGCGTTCAGTTCTTCGAATAGGCCTACTTGCCCGCTTTGACAAATATGTCATAACCCTGATAGTTTTAGTCGGTGTTGTCTCCTTCAGGTTTAGATGGAAACAGCAACAGACAGATAAACCTCAAACGAACAATAAAATGGTAAAATGTGGAAAATATGTGACTCTTTTTTGTAGTTGCACTAACGACTATACTTTCTACAACATTTGCAGTTTTGAAAAATAACGAAAACTAAACATCACCAGAAAACTTTCACCAAGGACCAAATGTTAAGAGAAAATCTCCATACATGAAGTAGCCAAGATGGAGGGAGTGGCGTGTTCTACTCAAAGTGAAATTACTGGTCAGCGGACATGGAACGATTCTCCGAATGCTCCGCCTCCCTCTGAAACCTTTACTCCGATTGGCGATGCAACCATTTCTGCGCCAGTGTCGGACCAATCGAGCACAGAGGATCATGGTCTCGAAGACCGGAAACGAGCCATATGGGAAGAAATGCGCAATCGGATGGAAAACAGACGGAAAGAGTGGAACGTGGAAGTGGATCGCATGCGTAAGGATTTCTTCGGTTCAAAACCAGCTGACGCCGGGGCGCCATCCATTCAGAAAGAACCTGGAAAAGACGACGGAAAATCGATGGAAAGACTGAAGTCGACCGTTTGCGATGGAGGAAACAAGTTCCGAGTCAGTTTCGACGTCAGTTCGTTCCAACCGGATGAAATCTTCGTCAGAACAGAGGAACAGAAGTTGGTCGTTAACGCACGACACGAAGACAAATCCCCGGATGGAAAGAGAACCGTGACAAGAGAGTTCAATCGCCAAGTGGACATTCCAAGGAACGTGCATCCGGAATCCATGCGATGTACTCTCACCAGAGATGGTCAACTCCAAGTGGAAGCTGACCTCGATAGAAGGCGTCTCTCGGCCCCCGCCTCAACAACAACCGGTTCGTACCATAAAATAACCCCCTGGGCGCCATCCTCCCCCATCGTTTCTCCTAACACTAAGACCGCCGATTCAAAGATGTTTACCGTCTCACTGAACATCGGAAGCGACTTTGAACCGGAAGACCTGTCGGTCAAGACGGTGGACCGGAAGTTGGTGGTAAGTGCGCGAAGGCAAGTATGTCGACCAGGAAACACGTCCATGAGTGAATTCCACCGCGAGTTCGATCTTCCAGATTTGGTTGATCCAACGACTGTGACGGCAAATATGACGGAAGAAGGATACCTGCTGATCGAGGCGCCACTCCAGTCCTTCGGACACCAATCCATACAGCAGACCTGAAAACTCTGATCAGGAGACTTTTAACATTACTTTAACCACAGCAACATTGGCTTGAACTGTCTGATCTTGGAATACATCCGTATCGTTGGTTCTATAGTCAGACTATTTGTTTCTTGCTAGAAGCTTGTTTCCAGACTACACGCGTACAGTGGGTGTTGCAAAAGTGTTCGAAAGGTGTTTGGCCAGATTAGTGTTTTCTATAGTAGTTTTTAGACCAAACATTGTTGCGAGTGCAACAAAGTCGAAAGCCTGTCGGTCTCTTAGTAAGTTATAAGCCCTAATTACCGTACTGTGCTCAATTATCATCTGAAACGCTTATATATAAGTGGCGACACATCATTATGTTTAGCGAGAAAAGGTGATAATGGAACCAACAGATGTATATTTCGTAGCAATTATCTCTACAAGACGCAGAACAATACAGGACGCAGAACAATGATCATAACTGTACAATGTACATACATCTATTATAGTTCTCTCTGTATAGGAGTCATGATGATGGCATGCATAAGAAGTATATGAGTGTAGTGTATGCAAAACATACAGTGGAGATTTCGTTCATTCTAAAGATACTGTTAGGCTTGAACTAGATAACCTATTAGACTGCATGATCGCCTTGATTTTTCATATAATTATGCTTGTTCATATAAATACAGATAGCAGCTGGTTTCAAAGATCATAATTATGTGTGCATGTGTTTAGCTAAAAGCTTCGTAATGGAAACCGGTTTATTTGCATTCACTTAACGAAAACAAAATCGCTTAGACATATTTAGTCGGCTTTGATTCTGAGTCAAATAATAAAAACAATTTAAAAGCGACTATGGATGATGTCTGTCACAGACGAATGCAGTAACTTCTATTGTATTTAGGTTAACCAATCGGTCTTTCATTGTTGTGTTATAATCGGCCTTTAGCGTAGGTGTAAAGGTGCACTGTTCGGTCTCTTATTATAATTAGGATCACTGATCGGTTTTTTAGTGTACTTAGGTTAACTACCCGGTCTTTCATTGTTCTTTTAGGCTAACTCTAGTCGGTCTTTAGGAAAGACCGGTGTTATCATAATTAGGTAAACCGATCGAATTTTAAGTGTACATAGTTTAACTAACCGGTCTTTTATACAAAGTGAGCCCCATCAAGTGTACTGTTCATGAGCATGCTGGTAGCGGCCGCATCAGAGAGACTATAGCTTAGGCCTACTGATCGGTGAGTGACCGCTGTGCTATATCCGGTCAGCAAGGTTCAGCTTGATTGGTCAGTTTCTGTGTCGGGTCAGAACCTTAGGAAACAAAACGGAGGAAGAGAACAACAGTAGGCCTAATAATAATCGTTAAAAACTTATTCGAAAATTTTATATAAATCATTTTGTCGCTCATTAAATGCGTGTTCTGAAATAAGGCAGACACGGTACATCATTCCATACATTAAACTAATATGCATCATTATGCTAAATATTAAATTACTGGTAGAATAACAAGTGGCCACACCAATGACGCAAAAAGCGACCTCCGGCGATAAATGCTATCATTTAGAAATTTTAGATCATTGTTAGTATACGTCTGTATGTACACTGACAGATACACAGACAGACCTCAGACAGACACCGACAGACACACAGACATACAAATTTATATATTACGCCTATAGCCCTATACTGGTACCATGCCAGCCTGCCCACACGGAGCCCATATTGGACTCATATCTCTATATGGGACCCATTTAGAGCCCAGATGCGGTCTAATACCCATGGAAATGCTGGCTGGATATACATGCCTCTGCCTGGTCTCTCTGGCAGTCGGACTCGGACCACCAATGGTCATCGATCTCTGGACAAACCTTCGGATACGTCGCAGCGCTCGTGAATAAGCTGGTGCTTTGCGCTCAGCTTTACAGTGGAGATTACGATTACGGTTACATCTATATAAATAAAGCCAGCTTTCTGTGTGTGTGTGTGTGTGTGTGTGTGTGTGTGTGTGTGTGTGTGTGTGTGTGTGTGTGTGTGTGTGTGTGTGTGTGTGTGTGTGTGTGTGTGTGTGTGTGTGTGTGTGTGTGTGTGTGTGTGTGTGTGTGTGTGTGTGTGTGTGTGTGTGTGTGTGTGTGTGTGTGTGTGTGTGTGTGTTTGACCGGGCTTAACTTCTACAATTTTGCACCTTTTCACTCGAAACCTTCACTAATGTGTCGGCCTCGGCTTCGGACACCCAGTGGAGGGGTTCGCGTCCTCCGTTTTCACCCCTACCATGGTCAAAATGCCCCAAAACTCTACCCATCCGACCGTCCATAACGCGCACGCTCGCCTATTCCACTGCCAGGCGGTTCTATTTATGGCGCCAGTATTCCCCAACGTCATTAATTATCCGCTTAACGACACCGCGGTTCTATTTATGGCGCCGGTATTCCCCAACGTCATTAATAATGCGTATAAGTTGTTTACTTTCGCACAAAATATAATGACGATCGATTCGAAGTATATTCATCGTTTTACAGCAAAATTTTAACACATGTATGTTCAAAGACAAAGATCTAAATTATTTACAGTATATCAAACAACCAGTCTGCTTTACTAAGGGCGAGGCCGACTACAGACCGGCAGTGAGGGCTAGATTTCTGGCGTTTTCTTTAACACGCCAACGCCCGGTTCACCCTCTTCGACTGCGAAGCAGTCAGTCACGGGAGACTGCGAAGCAGTCCCCCCCACAGGTCGCCAGACGCCACAAGGGCCTCCAAGACTGCGAAGCAGTCGCCGCCAGAGGGCGACTGCGAAGCAGTCACTTCACGGCAGAGGTCGCTAGACGCCAGAAGGCGTATACAAGACTGCGAAGCAGTCTCCGCTGTACGCCAGAAGGCGTCTACAAGACTGCGAAGCAGTCTCCCCCACAGGTCGCCACACGGGCCTCCAAGACTGCGAAGCAGTCGCCGCCAGAGGGCGACTGCGAAGCAGTCACTCCACGGCAGAGGTCGCTAGACGCCAGAAGGCGTTTACAAGACTGCGAAGCAGTCTCCGCCAGAGGTCGCCAGACGCCACAAGGGCCTCCAAGACTGCGAAGTAGTCGCCGCCACAGGTCGACTGCGAAGCAGTCACTCCACGGCAGAGGTCGCTAGACGCCAGAAGGCGTCTACAAGACTGCGAAGCAGTCTCCGCCAGACGTCGCCAGAAGGGCATCCAAGACTGCGAAGCAGTCGCCGCCAGAGGGCGACTGCGAAGCAGTCACTCCACGGCAGAGGTCGCTAGATGCCAGAAGGCGTCTACAAGACTTTCGAAGTAGTCTCCGCCACAGGTCGCCAGACGCCACAAGGGCCTCCAAGACTGCCAAGCAGTCGCCGCCAGAGGGCGACTGCCAAGATTGCCAAGCAGTTGTTGTTGTTGTTGTTGTTGTTGTTGTTGTCGTTGTTGTTGTTGTTGTTGTTGTTGTTGTTGTTGTTGGTGGTGTTGGTGTTGGTGGTGGTGGTGGTGGTGGTGGTGGTGGTGGTGGTGGTGGTGGTGGTGGTGGTGGTGGTGGTGGTGGTGGTGGTGGTGGTGGTGGTGGTGGTGGTGGTGGTGGTGGTGGTGGTGGTGGTGGTGGTGGTGGTGGTGGTGGTGGTGGTGGTGGTGGTGGTGGTGGTGGTGGTGGTGGTGGTGGTGGTGGTGGTGGTGGTGGTGGTGGTGGTGTGAAACTGATAACCCCGGGCAACGCCGGGTAATCCAGCTAGTTTATAATAGGCCCTATGTGATTCGTTTCGGGAGACCATGATTGAATACCGGACCATAATATAGTCTTGACCTTGTTAAAGGTTCTTTCGTAGGCAGATTCTGCGTTAAAAATCACACCAATTTAAAAGCAATTAATTTAATAAATCACTCGGCATTGATGTCCATATGGGATAGTTGTGCTATACAGACGCCAGTCTGGCTTCCAGGTTGCAGGACCTGCATAGGTCTACGCCTCGTCTAGACTTAGGGCCTATTAGTGGACCAAGGATCATGATTATATGAGATCTTGACAATAGGTCTAAACTCAATTTTCATCGGATGCATGGGTGGAACCCTATATTTCCAGAGGCTGCTTAGATCTGTTGTTGATCGTTTACACTTTTTACAGAAGTCCAATTTCAGTGGGTGGGTCGCCTGGGAATATCTGGTGACCTAGTCGTAGTCTCACGTGCACATATAATTTGTAGCCTACTTTCACACAGATGCTGACCTGGATAAACTCCGCCACTACCAGTCCGTGCCAATAATGCCAGGTAGTGCCAGTCCCAAGCCTGGAGAAAGGGTGAGGGCGATGTCAGCGATCCTGGCAGCCATGAGATGTCGTTAAACACTAGGGGGCCTACAATTACTACTAGGCCTACTACAACTGACTTGGATAGCTACAGTGATTGGGCGTCGTAGCTTTATTTGACAAGTTAAAATCATTAACACGTGGCAATTTTTTGGAAGTGGCTTAAGGTCCTATAAGAAAGTTGCGCTACATTACCTTTAATGATTATGGTAAAGATTGTGCATATTACGGCCTATAGAGGGGCACGTTAGCCAAATGGTTAAAGCGCTCGGCTTGCAAAGCGGCTAGTACGGGTTCGAGTCTGCCACAAGCCATGCAGTCACTGTGTAGGCTAGGGGGTCTTGAGGAAATTCCTCACTTAAGTCTACTGTTGCTCAGCGCCATCGATTTTCAATCATATGTGCACTTCCGAACATTGGAAGGATGGCAATGTCAAAATACAGTTGCATTGTGTTGTATTGTTCTTGTATAGAGCCACACGTATTGGACGACGTATTACATAACTGTAGACGTGCAGTTATGGGTGTGGACAACAGGTGGAGCTACTGTACAAATTCAAGGACATAAGTCTGCGTGGCTGTTTTCTACGTAGTAGTCATGCAGGCTATAGGTGTAATAAAATATGTTTTTCATTTAGTTAATTGACAACACTGTTGACAACATACGTTATAGGGCTACAGATAACTGGGTTGCATGTAGGCCTATATGCCTATAGCTAGGCCTATGCATAACATCATAACATGGTCTGTAGAAATCCGTAGGCCATTATTGGCCAACCTCAGAGATTGTAAAACTAAAACGGTTTAACAGTTTCATACTGCAAGTGTCCATTTATATCACGACATGGCATCCATTTTCTCTGTAACTTCTATTTAACACCTAAAAGACGAGCTGCATTGGTTTCACAGTCAATTTTAGTACACTCCCGTCGTTAAAGTGTTAAGCTAATCTATCTGATCGAGGGACTTCCATAGCGCCATTATGGTAGCAAAAAAGACATGTAGGCCTACACCAACCAGCAAGTGATCCATTCAAATAAAACTGTAATCAAAACTCGTAATCGTAAACTTCAGATTCTAAAGCGCCACTTGAAAGCGTAGCGCTGCAGGGCACCAGCTTATTCAGAAGTTGGTTTAACCGTCCAGGAATTTTGGTTATTGCTAAACTCATAGGCCTAGTCAAGTCACTCCACTTCCTATGACTGAAAATTCATACGTGGCATCTCTGCATGACCAAGCCGAGTTTATATGCCTATATGGCTATAATATGGTCTGTAGAAAATCCGTAGACCAATATATTTAGGAAGGCAACCGTCCTTGACAATTATGGGGATATAACCATGCAGGGCCGAGCTCCTGGTCCCACGGGCTCGAGATCGTTCCTCTACCTGTCTACCATGGCAGGCGCAGTGCCGGGCTTTCTCAATACGTCGTGATCCCTCCACTTGGAATGGACTCCCTCTGGAACTGCGTATATAGGGCCTACTGCCTTCGAGCAATCTACCTGCCTTCCATTAATCAGTGATCACTTAAGCCTAAATCTTTCTTCTTTAGCCGTGGCTGGGCTGGGAGCTATAGCACTCCTCAGTATAGGCACCTTTAAGGGGCGCTATATATAAATTTAATGAATGAATGAACCGCTGGTGCTACATCAAATCAAGTCAGCGAGAGCCATACATGTATAGGCCTAGTGTTTAGTAGTTTTCTGTGCCAAAGTCAGAACCCTGGAAGTCGAGCCGCAGAGACAGCATAACCAGTTCCAAGATGGAAATCTTTGGTGATGGTGATCATGATCGAGATGGTGCAACGGCAGAACAAGTAGGGCCTATATAGGCTAGCTTGAAAAATTCGAGCTTCAGTCGTCAGTGGAAAGCTGCAGAAGAGAGGACAAGCGACCGGGCTGTGAAGTTGACGGAGGTTTGTCCCACAACGGTAAATTTAATAATTATATAATTAATGTGATAATAAAAATCACCGAAATTTCTCAGCGCCACACAAAAACCACGTCATGGAGACCAACTCATTCACCGGTTCAAGTTAAACCTGCATTCGATTTCGAAATAAACCCAATTCATCTTGTAATGTGGCTGCTGGCTATTTTTTTACAATAAATTGTAAACAGCAGCTGTTAAGATGCTTCTTCGGATCCCTAACGCGTTTGAAATAATTATTGGCTGCCGGATATTTAGGTAGTTCTCAAAATAAAAGCCAGCGAAGAAAATGGCGGCCAGTGGAAAAGGTTCGGGGTTAGAAAAATAAGAAACTATCGCTGTTTGCTTTCCACATCAGCGATGACCTTTGAAATATGCTTGTTTAAGGGCTATTAGAATGCGCAATAGATTAATTGCTTTCTTATGCTTTTTCATGGAATCGCTGTCGTTACGCCATGGGAAGCTATATGCTCAGGAGCGCATTGTAGTTTTGTCTGTTGATACTAGATCTCTCCACACGTCTATGATAATATTTGAAATATGTTTGTTAAAGGGATATTAGAATGCACAAGAGATTAATTGCTTTTCGTATTTGTTTTCGTACATTCACTGATGCACGCCATCGGAATCTATTTGTAAGCCCAGGAGGTTTTACTCTAGTTTTAACTAAACCCTTCGCTGAACCAGCCTGCATCGTCATTACATTGGTCAGTTTAAATGTATCGCTCGTGTTTTGCATTTTATTTGTCGCGATTCTAACGAAAATATCGACCGGTGGAATTAGAAATAACTTTAATTCAGCACCAGTGAGTAAACGGATTGGTGTAACATTAGTTTTGTCACACTACTTTGATGATGACTGTTTGCAATTTTCAGATGATGTATCGTTGAATAAAACTAAAAACCGAATAACGTGGCTGAACGAGTTACGACCCGGTTCTGTTTACCAGGTGGCAGCACAGTATGGCTCAAACGAAAATTCAATGTTCGTTATGGAGGTGGAAATCGATGGAAAGGTTAGGCATTAACTTGTACTGATCATGCTAGAACACCACAAAACACAGCCTTGTAGAAGTTTTTTTTTATAGAAATCAAGGATTTTTCTGTTGATATTAACTTTGAGGTCCTTGGGCTGTTGCAATACTATATTATAATGCTAGCTTTCGACAGTCTCTTCAAGGATTCTGTGTGAACATCTTGATATTGAAAGTTAACTAGTAAGTGATCTTATTCAGTTGATTTTTGAGGCATTATCTCACAATCCAACTCTTCTCAGTTGGAGGTGATGTATCTGAAACTTTGAGAAGCAAATTTTAAGTCACAGGCGTTGTGGCTAACATTTGTATGTATAACTTAAAGGAAAATCTTCCATATATTAGAAATTCTGCTGAGATTCAGGCTCATTTAAGTATTAAGGCAGTTTGGCTTGTTATTCGGGGTGTACAGGTCTGAACACCTGTGAAATAATTAATGTATAGGGACCTTAGCAAGTCCTTCACACATCACAGTTCAGTGCCATTGATTACTCTTTTGTCATTAGATATTGTCATTTGACGGGAGGGGGATAGATGAATGGTAACACTCTTGCTCGAAGAACATAAGGTCCTGAAAGACGCGGTTCGATACCCGTAAGCTCCCTATAGGTCGACTCGGCCTTCCACTCTTTAGGGGCAGCTGTAAAATGAGCAGGCACCTAACAGGCTGTCAAAATATGTTTTCTATAAGATCTTGATAATTGTACTGTCATATGTTTCAATTTTACTTACTGCGATTTGTCAGTGAGCTTGTCAATAAACACGAATATATTGTTGTAAGGATTAATGCCAAAATAAAACTGTTTGAATATACAACTGATATTCAATGACTGTAGGTCTTCCAAGGTATTGGCCCCTCAAGAAAGAAAGGCAAGACAATGGCAGCTGAATATGCGCTGGTGCATTTGGGGGAGCTTGACAAGGTTTCGACCCTGCCTCCTGACCCGAGCCTCGAACCATACTGCTGGGACGACTTTACGGCCGATATCGCAGATTGCTCGACGCTGTTGTACTACGATTTCAGTTGTGTGTACCCAGAATACACCGAAGAAGAGAGCAACTTTGTTGAAGGGGAGCAAGTGCAACTACCGGAACGCGTTGTTGATTTCCGATTTTCTCATCTTGTCGGCAAGAACACGCTGGCCATTATCAAGGAGCTCCGGCCGGACGCGGAGTTCGTTGAGGTGTCTGAGAGCCAGCAGCACGGTGGCCGGATGAGATTTGTGATGGCCCTGGAATTGGATGGGATGGAGTTTACCGGCGTCGGTCACAGCAAGAAACTTGCAAAAGGTCGAGCCGCAAGGGATGCCCTTCGTCTGCTGTATCAGATGGAGTTTGGCATTTCTGATGGTTTGTTACCTCTGTTTTGTTTTATATTTTTGAAATTCTGTATACAGCATCTTTGATTCTATTTTTTCTTGGAGCTACATTTATATGTTTTCTCACATATGATGTCCCTTTACAGTTACAGGATAGCGATGTTTACAAATAACTTTGCAGTCCATTGTGTTAAGATTTTGTCATTTGAGACTTTATAGTGGCTCGGTTTTCTGGCTGTGTTCATAGCCTACTGTTAAGCTATTTAATATTGGTTAATCCAGTTTGCCTTGAATTTAAAATAATCAGAGAAGTATGAATTTAAAATTATCAGATTAATATAAATTAAAAATTTCCAGAGTAATATAATGGATGAGGTAATGATAATAATTTTGTAGCACTGTTTCTGTGCATTTTGTTACCTAGATGGTGAATTTTGTTAGGGTCACAGTACTTTCATTTGAGCTTTTGAAATTATATTCATTTATTTCTTTTTTTGTTGCTTAGATGGTATGCCTCTGTATGACGGTGATTCGGATGAATGGCTTGAGTTTAAGGCTGAGTTGGAGCAGCACGCCGATTCTGACCAGAGCTTTTATACAACAAAGCATCCTGTCCAGAGACTACACGAGTATTTTCCGGGTGTCAAGTTTGAGTTTTTGAACCCAAAAGAAAAGCCGGATATTGCAAACTTCTTCATCTGCCAGGTCGTGCTTGAAGGAGAAACGTTTGAAGGAATTGGGATGAGTAAAAAGGAAGCTAAGACCATCGTTGCTGAGACGGCTTTGTTGGGTTTGGGGGAAAAGGGTATTCTGGCAAAATTAGAGGAGGCAAAACGAGTGGAAAAGGAGCAGAAGAAAAAGTCGGATAAGGAGAAGTCAAAGGACTGGGATCAGAAACGAGGAAATAAAACGGCTGCTGGAAAAGTACGGGAAAAGTTCCCAGATGCGACATTCGAGCTAGTTGGGGAAAAACCATTTAAGAAGCACATTATTGCATTTCTGATGTCGCTTATGATAAATGAAAAGACTTATCTGGGTGTTGGAAAGAGCAAAAAGATGGCTAAAGCGGATGCAGCTGAGAAGGCGCTTAAAGCGATGGACATGTGGACAAAAGAAGATGAAGTGGCCAAGCAAAAGTCCCTCGATGAAGAGTGGGACGACGAGGCGTATCATCAGAAAGCAGGTCGGGGCAAGGGATGGGGAGGATCGAGGAGTTTTGGTTGGGGTGGAGTTCCAGGTGGTGGGGATCCATTGGGTTTTGGTGGTGGGCCTGGTGGTTGGAATGCTGGAGCTTTCAGAGGTGGTAGGTTTGACCAGTTTGGAAATCCGGGATTTGGAAATACGGGCTTTGGTTCATTACCCTTTGGTTGTGACTTGGGTCGGTATGGAGGCGGTTACAATAACCAGATTGAACCGATGCTGGAGGAGCTGAGCATGTTGGTGGACACGCTTCGGGAGTCGTGCCTGATGAACCAGCAGCCGGGTTACTACCCTCCAGGTAACTACGGTTCTGGTGGACAGAATTGGAACTATGGTCGGGATAGTGGTGATCACTCACGAAGAGGATCTCAGTGGGGTTCCAAGCCCAGGGGACACAAAGGCAGATCTACGACACCACAAACATCGTTATCATCACACGGAGAAGGTTCTTTGAGGAGACATGAATCTCAGTATAAGAGCAGTGGTGCTGTAGGACCATCGAAAGGAGCTTTTGGTCAGCAGGAGGAACGCACGACGTCTTCAAGGGGCAACTATCACTCTAAAGCATTGTCACCTGGTCCAGTCCCACAAAGCACTTCCAGCTCAGTTTCCACTAGCACATCCAACAGGAACACCAGTGCGCCTGTTGCGTCGTCTAAGTTTGATTCATATGTAAGGCATCAGTCGCCAGTTGTTCCCAAGGCCACAAGCAGTGCTCCCTCTTACCTGCGAAAGTCACCTTCGGGCTTGGCATCTGGCATAAGGCAGCAGGTGCCCATGTCATCATCGCCTGGTAAGGGCATTCTGAAGAATGCCTCGTCTGGAGGCAATTACGGACATTCTTCAGCTGCACCGGGGGGCTACGGACATTCTTCAGCTGCACCGGGGGGCTACGGACATTCTTCAGCTGCACCGGGGGGCTACTCAAGCTTTTCAAATGCAGGAAGCAACTTCCCAGTGGGCGATTCCGGTATTCGGATGCGATTTCCTGGACAGCAGAGCTCAAGCAACTATCAGCAGTCACGGTATCAGAACACACCGCCGTCTAGGTTCCAGACATCCAGTGGAGGATCAAATTTTGACGTCTACTCTGGTCCCAGCACACACCAGTTGGACTCTGGGTTTAAATCGGGTGGTTATGCCAGCTCCGGCTTTCCACAAGTGAGCAGTTTCAAGTCCGGGTCAGGTGGGGCATCTGGCTACTCGTCCGGCGGCTACTCATCGGGAAACTTTGCGTCCGGTAACCAGACACAGGGTTACCCATCAACAGGCTTTCAGTCCGGTGCATCAAATGTCGGCAGTCTCTCTGCAGGTTCTGGGGCTCTTGGTGTGTCACCTGGAAGTTACCCAAACACCCATTCAACTGGGTTTCCCGGAGGAGGCTACCAAGCGAGCGGTGCAGTTGGAAGCTTGCAGGGCTCGGGCAACATCCAAGAGAATAGTAATTATTATGGAGGATACGAGGGTGGTTACGGTCAGGCGGGTAGCTACGGTGGTTATGATTACGGTGGAGGTGGAATGCAGGGGGGATTCAACAGCGGAGGATACTCATCGGGCAGTTCAAACCCCACGGGATACAATTACAGTCCAACAACACAGGGCCGAGATGTCTCTGCTTCGTCTTACCCTAGTGGGGGTAAGGAATACTGGTGACATGTTGTCTGCCGTAGTAAGAATTCAATGTTTGACTGAACCTGCTTGTAAGAAACCTTATTGCCTGCTGGCTTTTGATGTGAACAGTTGTACAGAGAGCGAAGAACTGTTGAGAGATTTTTAGCAGAGGATTTATCATGATAGTAAAGTGTGGTTTAAGTTTTTAAACCCATGTAAGGTTTTCAAACTAATCGTAATCTCGAAATTTCTACAGCGCCCACAAAAGCGAAGTCGCGGGAACCAGCTTATTCACAGGTGCTTTTAATCAAATCACAATCGTAATATGGGGGTTGGTGGGTGAAATTGGGTCCAATTCAAGATCCAATGGGGTCAATCATGCAGACGGCTAAGGAGGGTGGTGTTTGGGATTGAAATGGCAGGGGAGTTAAGGGGAAGAGGAATCAGAATAGGATTTGTGAACGAGCAGTGTTTTTAGTTTTGAATGGAAGACCTGTGGAGAGATAGCAAGAGGTGAGGTTTTGGTGAGTTCTTTTAAACGTATTTGATCACTTTTAACAAATAGCTTTTGGGCTAGTATAAAAAATGCCAGAAACAGCTGAAGAATATGAAGTTGACTGGTAAAACTAGAATATACGATATTGTGTTGGCAGAATTTGTTTTGGAGTATGGACCCATATGAAAGCAGCAAGTACTAGTTGTATTTGCTTTCATATGCATGTAAAGTTTAATATATTGAGTAGTTTTAAATCAATATCTACCACAACATAGATGGTCTTCAAGTAGACACAGAGGATGTGGATTTTTCTTAAAAGAAGTGTGAACTCGTTAACACGCTCCTGAATAACACGCTCTTCTGCTTGACGCGAAGTGGTGTTATGTCCCCAAAGATATTAATGTAATATGCTCTGTCAGTTAATGTGAAGATTGGCTAGGACGGAGTGACCGTTGGATGGACGGAGTGACGGTCGGATGGACGGACTGCTAGTCAGATAGATGGACTGACAGTTGGATAGATGAACTGATGGTTGGCTGTGACAGTTAGATGGACGGAGTGACGGTCGGATGGATGAACTGCCAGATGGATAGATGGACTGATGGTCGGATAGATGAACCAATGTTTAGCTAGGACAGGTTACTGCTTAGATGGATGGAGTGACAGTCGGATGGACGGACTGCCAGTCGGATAGATGGACTGACGGTCGAATAGCCCGGACTGATGGTCAGCTAGGATGGACTGACAGTTGTACTGATGGACGGTCAGTTGGATGGATGAACGGATTTAGTTGGACAATACATGTAGGTTATCATGCATTAGTCTGTTTTACATGCGGTCTGCTTAACGCGCAGTGTCTGTTGGCTTGTCCCCCAATGACAGCGTGTTAATAGGTCTGCTTTATAACGGGTCAGCATTGTAACTAAGATTTCAAATGTACGATTTGAGCATTGGTAACAAGGTCACTTCTTCACACGACCGATTTTTGTTCTATCAGACCCAATTTTGTTTCAACCTGACATTTATCTGCCAATTGCAGCAACTCGTGAAGTTATTCAGTCATATTGATCACATCTCATTAAATAGTTTCAGGAGCCGAGCTGTAAATTGGATTTAATACTAGTTTTTACGACAAGCTGCTTTGATTTCTCAGTCGCTTTTAGTACACTCTTGTCGTTAAGTGTTGAAGATGAAGCTGGGCATGTGTTGTCTACAAATTTATATTGCTTTGTATTTGTTGGCAAATTACATTTACTGTATATGGGAAAAAGAAAGCTCCCCAATGTCTGAAAGATGTTACATGCTTTGTGTTGCTTATCATTCCCCATCATTTCTTATTATCACTCAACCAGATGGTCTTATGATTGTTTTCCATATTGCAAAGGGTACATGAAACAGATGTCTGTCCAGAGGACTGATTAGTTGGGCACTGTGGGTGCTAGGGCAACCCAGCAGGGAATTTTCCAGTCTGAGCATTATTTGCTTGCTGATGAACTTGTTCTTAATTAACGTTAACACCACTAAGGCTAGGCTAGCTACTTGGTGTTAATGAACATTAACACCACTAAGGCAAGCAGCTTGTTCTTAATGAATGTTAACACCACTACGCTAGCAGGCGGTTACAGGTACTTGAAAGGCGTTTTGTTGTGTGACTAAATGCGTATGTATGTATGTACATATTTATGCAGATACTTTTGCCAGGTACTTGTATGTACCCGGTATATGCAGTAGATTGTAATACTGGTTCCATGTTTGCAGCAAATGCTTTGCAACAAGATGTCATTACACAAATTGTAGAATTGCACTAGAGGACAGTGTCATGCAGATGACATTACTGCATCAAGTGATTTCTTGTAAACATCAGTGAACCGTGTTGTGATTTTGAATTTCTTTTATATCTTGTGAAACTGGCAAGTTTTTACTTAGTACTGCCACACCTAAATACTTAATTCAGCTGTTGGATAATGGCTGTCGTGTTTGCACTGATCCATCAAACCTAAGACCATGCCTCTGCAGCGAGTTTTTCCACGGCCTTTCCTTGCATTCATGAAATGCGTTCATCAACAATTGAAACTGATCAAGCTCCCAGCCAGCCTGTGAACTGGTGTCAAAAGACTGCACCTTAGTGCAAGTAATCCTTCAACTTTCAGACAATAGCAGCTTGGATATAATGGATATAACTTGCTACTGCTAATGTAGCACTAACTGGTTGTACATCATGCAACGGGAATGGAGAAAATTTCTTTCCATGGAATGTTTGTACATCACTATTACATGTAAATGCATGCATTTGGCCAACTGCTTAAAAAATTTACACATGTAAATACAAACTTACAGAGAATACAAACTTACTGTACTAGGTCACACTTAGCATGCTTTTGCCTACTTCCAAACTTGGCCCCACAGCTGCAACTTTTGGATGTTTAAAAGGAAACTTACTAGATCGACAAGGCAAACATTTCCAGTTTAAGGATTTTATATTTAAAGAACAGTAAGTAAAACTGCTCGCTAGACAAGGACTACAGAAGAAGTTAGGAGAAATTACATGCAAGTAGAATCAGGCATTTAGCAAGTACAAGAACAGTATGGTCTATATTTTAAGATGCACTGTTTTTAACTGCTTTAAACCCACTGTTCTGTTAAAGCAAATTGCAGCTATGGAATTGTTTAATTTCATCAATTTAGCAAAAACGTTATGACCATAAAAGTCAATGCAGCTACATAAAACACATTCAGTTACCACAACATAAGCAATTCTTGGAAGTTCCTAATGTCGTGTAATATGATATAGAGTGTAAACTAAGTCAAAAGAACACATAGCTAAGCTTTGTTGCCAATTAAAACTGTCCAAATTGCATACAATCTCCATTTAGAAAATTGATTGAATATAAAAGCTTCGTGTTGCACTCAGCTTATCAAGCTGGAAAGCAGGAGCGGTTCTGAATACAAACAGGTCTGTTCTAGCGAGTCTATCAGCAGCAAATTTGAAGGCCAAAATTGCTCTAAAACTAAATTGTCATGCAAGATTTCAAGCTTATAGTAAAGCAGTCACTATCAGTGACGTTTGTGGCAAAGTGGAAATACTTAGCTTAAGCTGAAGAGGACTACAGATCATGGTTCCCAATGTGGTCATGCATTTGTACATTACCAGCACAATACAATCTTGTTCGATTACTTACTGGATTGTTCATGCGCTGTTTGATTATTTTAAAGCAAACTTCAGTCATAAAGACAGAATACGTAAATCTGTCATTTACTTCGTAGCACTGTGCATAAAAGAGAAAATATGTGCACCAAAACACTATCCAAAGCACAAATCTTAGTCCGTGCATGCACGAGAGTCTGTGATGCCACAAGCAACAATCACGAATTAGCTTGGCTCACCAGAGAAACTCATACAATCCCATGGCAGGAGGATGTAGTATAGCTTTTCTTTACATGTCCTGACCCGGAAATGGGTATATTCTAAACTTCTGGGCACAAATCCAGTGCATCACTGGCTCCTGGTGAAAATTTTAGGGCCCAACGAAAGTTGCCATCCGGGCATTTACTTCTGAGGAGAGCACAGCTGGTTCTCAGATCACACGGCATGTTCCATTCAAAACCACTAGGTTTAATCAGTAAGCAAGCAAAAACATTTTTGTTGGATATACAATTTAAAACGCCATACAACCAAATCGCTAAATCTATTCCAAGTCCAAATCTATTCCGTTATTCTTCAATCATTTTCTAAGAGATTTTCCAAACACACACAAACACCTCTGTTAACTTTTGTCAACTGAAGCAACAACATTCTACAGAATGAGAGAGAGTTTTCTAAAACATCTGGCACTACACCTGAAAATTTATAAATGGCAATACAACTGGAAACTTTTATAGAGCCTTTTCATTTATATGGTGCCATTAAAAGACTAGTACAGCAGATTGAAAATCATAAATACACATTCTACAGCATACAGAAATTTCGACAGATATTTTAAAATCTGAATAGTGGTACAATGCAATTACTGAAGTTACAAATTCAGCCCTGAACAGTGTAGGAACTCGACTGTCTAAATATTATAGAAGTCTAGTTTTAAACATCAAACGACACTCAGAATTATGTCACAGTAAAGGTAAATTTTCATTCCTTACACGAATGGCCCAAATGTGCATAAATTGTACACAGGTTTTACCCATAAAGCCATGCGTAGCGGTCCCACGTTATGCCACCCATGGGCCAATGTGGGTCCAACAAATGTGACTGTCATGGTAGGTCAGGACACTTTTTTGTAGTCTTGTCTTCACAGCCAATTGCAAAATTTAACGGAACACACATGCAGTCGAGATTGTAACATCACTTTTCACGCCAACTGTACAGTACATAGGTACAGGTTGCATTCACATTTATACATATTTCTAACAGTTGCACACATAATATATATATATAATATTACATAAAAATTATATATATTACAATTGATGTAAAACTTGGATGTAAAAAGCTTACATGTGATGCATATAAACTATGTATATACATAATATAACAACTATATATATATATATATATATATTACACAGGTTTGTGTAACAAAGTCTGTAATTATAGTCTGTAATTATATATATATATATATATTATATAGTAACAGATGTATATCAGGATTTGTATACTTGGTGACATAGGTTAATTGCTTTATCTAGGCTGGTAATTCTGTGGATACCCAGGATATCCTGGATACCCTGGGTAGGTTGGGTATGGAGGGTACTGAGGCTGTTGCTGGTATGGAGGATACTGTGGTGGCCTGGCGGGTTGTTGCCCATATCCAGCTGGAGGCTGACCCTGTGGAGGACCCCAGTTCATGTACGGATTGTATGACATCGGCATCGGCATGTTGCCGTAGCTCGTCGGATATGGTGCCTGCTGACCTGCAAAAAACACGGGCAACAAACACGACTAATTAGACATTAATTAATTAAACGAAAACACTAACTCTGAGCACATTCTCTCTCCCAGTTGTTGCACACAGGTCTGTAAATGTATGTGCTCATTGCTTTGCAAGGAAGTATTGAGAATAAGTAGGCGAGTAAGTAATCTTTTTTATTAAAAGGCTAACACTAACGCAAGCGCCTGAAAACATTTCTTTTTGTCAGTGAAGACACTGACCCGGGTCGGAAGCGCCTCTGATTATGAGTGGCGCTATATAAATTCTCGATTACAATTACAATTACTAACACATTACAAAGAGTAATGCATACACAAAACAAAGAAGCAAAACAACAGCAAAAGGAACAATTAAATGATGCAGTATAATACTATAGATTAAAACTTCCTAAATTCTACACAGAACTGCTAGGCAATGATGAGAGACTGAAACAAAAACATTCCGAGTTGATATCAGGTACAGTTAGGACTCGTTAATGTTGAGAACTCGTCAGGAGACTTGCCTTACTTACATGATAGAGTGTGTAAACCAGGCTGTACATAAAAATGGTTAATGCTGCAAAGTGAATATTTTTGCACTGCAGTTCTTGTATGCTGTAAACCAATACAATGTGCAAAGTTAATAGCCTCTTTCTATTCACTGGGTCTTTCGCACTGGGAGCGCCTCTGATTAGCGAATACTGTGAGAGGCGCTTTATAAATGTTTAGATACAATACAATACAATACAATAATAACTTTCATGTTGAGCAGAGTGGAGCATAAACTTGGAGCACATTGTACTCAGAAGGGTGACCAGATTGTAGATGTGTATTCCAGATGCCCAAACCTACACAATCATCATTCAGCAAGAGAACGTGTTCTTCTAGAACTTCACTAACATTTACGTTACTGAGGATTGAATTTGAGATCCTGAAAAGGTGCTATACAAATGTCAGATATGCATCACTGCACTACTGACATGTACAAAACACAACTCATTTGGCTTGTCAAGTTATAGCACGATAAAAGTTACTTCCAAGAAACGTCCCGCACAAATGATATCCACATAGTAACGCTTGAACAACAAAATATTGGAAGGTTTTAAGGTCAGTATTATTATCAATTATTAATGAGAAACTTCTATATCACCAGTGTCCAATGCATAAGGCAATAACTGATGGTGCACCACGATCAACCATAATCATGGTCAGACCGCTGAGACAGAGAGAAGGCTACAGTGTGCACAAGCCAGCTGAACAGGCAATTCATGAACTCACACCGAAATGACAAAAAAAAACACTGAGCGGAATGAACAGATGTGGGAGAGTAGGCCTACAGCAAAATTTAAGTCTAGCAATTGAAAAACCCCATTCATCAAAAAAGTTCTAGTTTTATGTTTGACCAGAGGCAGGCAATCAGATGACCCAGTTGAACAATGATTGACTGGAATGACTTTTGGAACAAGGAACGATTTTAAATGCTGTTGTTGGAATAAGACTGTGAAATGAGAACTGACTTTTAAAAATGTTCTGGTTGGCCACAGTTCAATATAGTATCAAACACAAACTCCAGTTTGAAATAGAATGCAGAACCAGAATCCAATCTAATGATTTCAGTAAGTAACTAAGTAAGTATATTCTTTATAAATTTAACCAATTGCATGTCCAAACGTTGGTGCACATATATTAAACAGAATACAGCTTTCTGTGGGGTAATACGCTCATCTCGATACATTATTTGCGACTCTTTCTAAAGAGTTCTGTACACTATAGAATTTTTAAAACGTTTACTTTGTGACACCAGTAAGGAATGAGATACAGCATCTACGTGACTCCAGACCAGTGTATTCATGACACATCTCAGAAGCTGTTGGGACATAATGCCTACTTTTACATATGTCATGAATAAGCTTACAAACACGATGCCCTACAAATACCATTCACAATCAGAATGGGATAAAGCACAGTTACAAACACCCAACTTACAAACAGAATCAGCCCACTCAATAGCATGTCCCCTAATTTTAAAGATTTTATTTATTCAAAATTTATGGGCTGCTGTGGCATGCCTAAAAAATCAGTCTTAGGCAGGTTAAGGAGTCGCCAATTTTTCCTTTCTGTTAAAAATTACGAAACTACAAGGTTCCACACAAAGCCTAACTCAAAAATCATAATTTGCCAAAGCACTAAACTAATAACACATAACAGCTACATTCCAACACAACAAAACAAACACGAACAAATCATGTTAACAAACCTGGACAGGAACATAAAATGCTAAGGACACATGTTAAAACAACTGTTGGAATTGACCAAACATGCTTCTAATAACTGATCCACAAAAGACAACATGATCACTTGAACACACAAGAACAATTTAACCCCAGACAGGGCACTTGTAAATGAAACCTGAACATACTCGGAGCAGTGTATCCTGGCATGGTTTGGTAACCAGAATAGCCTAACACAACATTATATTTAAGTCAGTCACTCAGTGCATTTATCTAGCATCCCTTCGAGATATCTACACGAGGGTGCTTCCAGCCCAACCCTAGCAGAATTTTATTTATTTTATTTTATTTATTTCGGATATTTCTATATAGCGCCTCCTCCAGTCTACTACTACTCAGAGGCGCTCCCGACTACAGCATTGATACTTTGTCGGAGTTTTCACGCCGAAGCGCCACGAGCAATCGCGAGTTAAGGACTTGCCCAAGGTCCGTACGCAGCGGCTAGAGTGGGATTCGAACCTACAACCCTCCGGTCACAAGGCTCAAAACTTACCACTGATCCACCACGCCCTACATGGAACAGTGTTTAAGCATTGATAAAAGGTACTTGTAGTATGGATCCCTAGCCAGAAGGACACACAGATCAAGAGGAAGGCCATTCAAGACCTAGAGGGCAAAACCACCAAGAAGACATTACAACAACATGCTCTCATGGCCAATAAATTCCAAGGCAAGCGGTCAAACCATTCACTATTTTTAAAATATAGAGTTTGACTTTCCATCACTGTAAAGTAATAGCTAACATCTGAGAAACTTATCTTAAAACTGTCAGTACAAATGCTAATCAGAAAACGTCAGTAATTTATATCACAACAAGCTCAGTGCAAAAAATTAACTGTCTTTTCATATAAAGCAGCGATTAGAGAAATTTAAGAAAAAAATGACACAAGATAGCCATGGTGGGTATAAATCTCAGATTCTGCCACCAATCCTATAAGCATACATATAATGTTTAAACTATTGCCAGCAGATCTAGCCCCACTGGTCACTACTTCTCTGGTTCAGCAGACTGACTTTCTGAGGCTTGATTTTCGTGTGCCATCAGTTGATGCTTTATGCATCCGATACTGATGCTACAGAGGTTGCTAACTCACAATGGACAACCCTCTGACATGAAGCACAGCTTGTGCATTGGCTGGTGCTCTGCAATTTAGCTTTTAAGTAGAACTGTAGAAATTTTGAGATTACGATTATTAGGATTACAATTAAAATTACAGGTGTTGCACAAGCAAAGCACTTGAACGTTGTAGCATAATGGTTCTGGTGTGGCTAGATCTGCTGGCAAAGCGTATGGCTTACGTCATCAATGCAAGGCTACATATCTGTGATATCTGCAAAGTAATTGAATGACACTGGTACTGACCTTGCATAGGAGCACTCGCATTTGGAGGCTGACCTGAAAGAAACCAGAATAGCACCAGGTCAATACTTGTCAACATTTACACAGGAGACTTACTTTATCCTTCACTTCACAAATGCACAGTTAACCTCATTTCTGTTTGGCCCATAGCATCACTTTCTGATCGCACCATACAATACAACGAAGCTTAATGCCCTCTTATAAGTTCAGAAGCATACAGCGAATCTAGTCATAGTAAACACCTATTCCCAGACTTGAAAATCAACATGCACATGACAGGTGTGCAGCAACAATCAATAGGATTCCCTGTATATGCATTTTTATTAATAAATTAGTATAATGAATAAACATGTGGAAACAGCTGTGCATACCATAGGGATTGTATGATGGTGCTTGTGATGGTTGTGGTACGGATGCTGCAGATGTATGCTGACCTAAGAGAAAAACAAAAAAACACCACCTATAATTAAAAAACCCTTTCACAATCAATAAGTACTGTATTCTGGAAAATTGGTAATATAGGACATTCCAGATTGACTGTAAACCAAAAATTACTGCACTGCAAGAACAGGTGTTCGATCTGGTAACGAATTACACCAGAAAAATTATGATTACACCAATTACAAAGACAGCATTATGATGTCTTTGGAAGCCACATAAAGAACCATCTTGTAATGAGGGTCTGTTGTAATGAGGCCATTTCGTAAAGCTGAAATAAATTTTGGATTTTAAGACTCTTGGAATAAATGTTTTTTTCAATCAGTCATCTGATCTTTCTAGAATTGCTTCAAATTCACACCGACTGACACCTTGTTGAATTCATCTCAACTGCTGTCAAATCTATTTGATTAGATTCCATTAGAACCAACTGACAATATAATAAAATCCATAAAATATAATAACATTCAAAAAAATATAATAAAATCCCAATTAAATATAATTACATCTATAAAAAATACAATAAAATCCAAATAAATACAATAAAATCCAAAAAATATAATAAAATCCAAATTAATACAATAAAATCCAAAAAATATAATAAAATCCACATAAAATATAATAAAATCCATGTAAATATAATAAAATCCAAAAAATATAATAAATTCCAAATAAAATATAATCAAATCCATAAAATATAAAAAATCCAAATAAAATATAATAAAATCCACAAAAACACGTCAGATAGCTAGGTATTTTTAATGGCAACAAAAAGTATTCAAGGAAGACAAATTTTATTGCTAAGAACTGCCTCAAAATTTCATAAAAATACAAGTTTATATTTCAAACAGATCAGTTACTTCACAATTACTTTAAAACACACACAACTACATGAAACTGTGAGACCTGAACACATAGCAAACAACTGAACAGTAACACACATACACAATGAACATTCGTGGGGGCGTGGTGGCTCTAGCCGCTGCGTACGGACCTTGGGCAAGTCCTTCACTCGCAATTGCTCGTGGCGCTTCGGCGTGAAAATTCCGGCACAGTATCAAATGCTGTAGTCGGGAGCGCCTCTGAGTAGTAGTTGACTTCGAGAGGCGCTATAGAAATATCCGGAATAAATTCGAATAGACATCTACAAACATTAACACATGTGAGGTAAACAACATGTCTGTATTCACATAACACAGGTATATGTGCATTAGTACATGACTACACAGTGTAGTGTAACAAACTTCTAAGTCCGTGCGTAACCTAATTTATGTAAATGATTAGTATGAAAACACAAAAAGAATAAACGAAGACAAGAAACAGTTATCCAACAAAGTTCTTTTTATCTTTGAAAATGTGCCCTTTCCTTAACAGTACCACAGTACCAGTGTGGAAGAAGGCACATGCAAAGTTTTGTGCAGTTACTTGTGAGTAAAACAAACAGTGCTTTGTGGAAAGAAACTACAGGCTGTGGTAGTTGTTTACAGGATGTTAGTCATAAAAAAAGTATTCAGCAGTTTAAACTAAAGTATTTCATGAAGATGAAGTATTCCAGATGTAATTGTAAGAGTAATTAGTAACTTCTATTGCACTGGTGTCTAATGCACAATGCATCAACCGATGGCACACCAAATCCAAGCAGTAATCAGGTTATTCAACCGATAACATACGACTCATTTTGAACCCAGGTCCACTAGAGGTGCAAATGGAACAGAAATCTCCAAAATCTGTGTGCCTTCATGAGGATTTAACCCACAAACTCCTGCAGGCAAACCACTAAACTGCACTAGAATATTGCAGTTAGTATAAAGCCAGTGTTATAACAATGACTTCAAGTAGCTCCCAGAAGGTAATGTTAAATATAGTTTGAAGTCAGTATTTACTTCAGCCAATTAAAAATTCATAAAACTGCAAAGAAATAATTACTTAGAAATATACGAGTGCTTTAGATCCAAGTCAATTTTTAAACATTGCAAAGCGACAAAATTTAACAAGAGTGAATGCAACTAGGCCAAAATTATGCACCCATGCAAAAACTGAACTAGGTGCCAGAGATGTTAGTATGGCAGAGCAATGAAGCTGGGTTAGTCAATGATCATTCAGGCAATGCAATCATTTGCATTCAACAACAAACCTTGGGAAGACTGAGGTGGAAAGTTTGGTGGTGGTGGTCTAGGGGGTGGAACCCTTCTCTCCTCTGACGGTGGCTGACCTGCGAGACAAGCGTTGAGTGTGGAGAAAAATTACTAGAGAGATTCAAACTCCTTCAAACCTATGTATAACCTCATTCAAACTATTACAATATCTTCCAAACCTATTTATATCAAACCCTTGAGGTCTCTTAGAATTTTTTCCCTGAAACTTCCAATCTTGACTGCATCATAAAAAATAATTTTCCTATTACAAACCAGAATTTTCTTAAGTGCTCATGTAAGGATAACACTCAAACCACTTGTACACTCTTACATTTAGAGATCTAAACGTCTTATACATTTTACATCTTAAGAAAGCTGTAGGAGAAGGTTCTGAAGGGGGTTGTACGGAAAAAAGTACAAATATCCAGAAACATACATTTGTAATGTGTATAAATATTTGTAATGTGTATAAATCAAGGTAGTACGTGTCACTCACATTTCCTAAACATCTATGAACCGCAGTAATTTTATCGGAGACATCGTCTATTCTAACGAGTTCTATATCACCATTCTTGTAATGCATGTGGGTCACTCAGAAGTTGCTTCAAGTGTAAGTGGAGTAAAACTGAAGCCCAGTTAATACCAGACAGTTAAGAAAACCAGAATCAAGGCTAAACATGGAAGCATTTTCAAACCAGCCAAGTTTCATGTTAACAGAACATTGCAAACCTCTGACTTCAACAATGATTGGTATCATATAAAGCACAAAAAGATTTGAGAGAAACTCTGGTAAATCCTACTTAAAGCAGAAAACTACCACTCACCTGTCGATGCGGTCTGCTGGTAAGAGGGTGCAACCGGATGTTGTGGGGCCGACTGACGAGCGATGCTTGACGAGAGATCCTTCATTAGTTCATCCTTCTCTGTTCTTCGAGCAAAGCAGAAGTCACTGACCTTATTTTGAAACTTGACCAACAGCTGGGTCAGGTCATTGTAAAACTAAACCAGGTCAAAAACAAAAGGAACTTACTTCATTTAGTGCAAAGAAATTTAACTTAATCTGCTTGTCTAACCCCCACATTTAAAATAAGAAATTCACACCCAAACTATAAGCTTTATAACCCAGGCACTTTAAAATTTAAATGGTTCTTGCTAAATTAATGATTTGAAGCTCACATTTCTCATTTTGGTTTACCTTGAGTCTCAGACACAACTTGACTCCCACATCTTCCTACTTTTGCACTCAATCACCTCAAATTAACAATTACTTTATTTATGACCATTTATTTAAATGACTTACAACATGCACTTTATTTATGATCATTTATTTAAATGACTTACAACATGCACTATGTCAGTAAACCTGAAGCTGAGATGCAAGTTACGTTAAACTTAAAAGTACAACTGAAATGGCTTCAACTTCATTAGGAATACTTAATCCTGTCTTTGCTACAGCTTAAATTATCCTTTCTAAACCACATACATTCAACACAAAATTCAAAACTGCATCAGTTTAACGGAAAGTTCGTCACTAATGTTTAACATATTTCTGCTACCTCTTCAAGAATTTCCTTTAACCCAACAATTATTTTCCTGGAGTGGCACTAAATAAACATCCTTAATAAATAAATAAATACCTTTGTTCCCTCTTCAAGATTTCCCTTCAGCACAACGAAGCTGTCGTAGGCAGCTGCAAGGCTCTTGAGTTTCTCCTCTCGATTTACGCCCGACTGATTCTGAGCCTTGGCTTCCGAAAACTCATTGTTCGCATGCTGATAACATAACAATTAATGAATGACTTAACAGATAATAAATAATCAGCAACTCAGATCAATCAAGTCATCGCAGTGACATCAACACTCTCAACCAACTTGCCAATCAATTCAACCTTCTTGAAGATGCCAACAGATTGTTTTAATCAAACTACCTACCAATCGAAAAATCAAGTCCTCTCAACGACATAAAAGACAATTCCACATTAAAATCCTAAACACATCAATCAAGTCCTGTCAGTGACACCAAAGGACTCTTTCAATCAAAGCTCCTAACATGAATGGTGGCCGATTAGTTAGAGCGCTCGCTCGGTTTGTATCAGAGAGAGTACGGGTTAAAGTCTCGCCTGAGGCAGTTACTGTGTAGTGACCTTGAGCAAGTCCTTCAATCACAATTGCTCATTGGCATCACTGTTCTGTTCTGTGCACTTCTGAACTTTGGAAGGAGGCAATATCAAATACAGTTGTATTGTATTGTATAAACCCATCAATGAAGTCCTGTTAGTGACACCAAAAGACTCTCATTTAAACTTCCAATCAAGTCCTCGCATACACAATCACATTTATATCAAGTCTTCTCAATGACATCAGACTCTTTCAATCATCCAGCCAATCAAATCAATCAAGCTGCCTGGGCATACTAGTAATACAAAAATGCCATAGACTTGATTGATACAACTTAGCTTGTGCCTGTGTCAAAACAGTCCAGCTAGACTACCTGTGTTAGACAGGAACAGAACTAACTATATAAGTTGAAATGAACGCACACAAACACACACACACACACACACACACACACACACACACACACACACACACACACACACACACACACACACACACACACACACACACACACACACACACACACACACACACACACACACACACACACACACACACACACACACACACACACACACACACACACACACACACACACACCTGTATCTGTTCTAGTGTTTTTTCCTGTCGATGAATATTTGCCGAGACATTTTCCCTCAGCGGAGTGTAGATGAGGTCGAGCTGATCAGCAGACAGCATCTCTTCGTCTATGGCACCGTCTTTTGATAAAGCCGACATGAATTTTGTTGCTTACAGAAACAAAAACACACAGACAGATGTAGAGGTGTATGTACACAAGTATGTACACATACACGTGTAAGCACACATGTACTCAAGTATGTACACATACATCTCTAAATGTACCCATACCTATCTTTATATACATTCACATACTTTTGCATGCACAAAGACACTAATTACACACAGGGTCACATAAACGAATAAGTGCATTCACCAATGGAAGCGTTGCTAGCTGGAGATAGATAAGCCTTTAAAAGTCTACAAACTTAGACACGCAAAACAGAAGGCTCGAACAGAGCCAGAGAATTCCATAGATAAGGACCATGTGCAGAAAGGCTTTGAAACTACAAGTCTCCGGAGGGATGTGATAAACTACTGGTCACATGATGCTGAATTACATATCTAAACACAGCAAACAGAGTTTTGATCTTCTAAGCTTGAAAAATATTCAGCCCTGATTATATTTTGCATATGCATACTCATGTCACTGCTGTCAGCTTCCTTTAGTTGATTTTCGAGTTCATCCCTTTCTGCCTTCAGGTTATCCACTTCCCTCATCAGCTTCTTTAGTTCACCAACGGCTGGAAGGCTCTCCAGGGAACTAGATGCTCCAGTTGATGGAAGGTCCTTCTCAATTTCACTCTGATGTTACACGACAAAAAAGCATTAAACTTTAACTCAGAAAATACAACAACATGCCAATGTGAACACAACTGGAAAAATGTAAGAATTTTCGTTGTACAAGATGTACTTTACAGCAATTCACTGACAACAATCCTTCTCATGTAGTGGACCGTCTTTACGGATCAGTTTCCCACTTGAAATTAGAACTTTACCGCCACATTATCAATGTGGCGGTAAAACATTGTCATCTCATCTTATAATGCACCTTTCAGATTTGTTACAGTACCTGTTGTGAGATTCTTAAAACATGCTATCTGAGCATTCAGATATATACACATGAGAATGTTAGCATTTTACTAATTATCATTTTTAATACTGCAGCATTTCTGAGAGGTACTTTAAAAGCATTATATTAAGTCTTGTGACACACACACAAATACTAGCATTGTCACTGAATTAACAAAATACACTTTACTATGAATGCTATTTTTAAATATTTTATTTCAGCTAGGCATCTGCTAGAGCACACAGAAATGTAAATATTTTATGGTAGCCTTCAACAATCAGCCATTGTAATAAAAACAACCACATTATATGTTTACCTGATCATTAAAAAGGAGCTAGAAGATGGCTATCTAACACAGCTAAACACATGTGACTTGACAACTGTAGGTAAAACTGTCCTATATATAAGCATACAAAAGGACTTTAAGATGTCTTACATCTGGTTTGCTGAGTAGTTCCATGCCTTCCCGGTGAGTGTTGAACTTCTCTCGGACAACTCCGTCGGCCTGAACTGCATTGTTGATGATGTTCCGGTATTTGCCCATTTCCCCCCGAATTGGTTCGGTCAGTTTCTCAGAAGGTGTTCGCGTCCATCGTTCTTTGAACTGATTGCGCAGCTGTTCATCTGACTGTGCCTCCTCGTTCAACAGCTTCTCTGACTGAACATGAACGAGAGAATGAATGAATAAATACAGGGATAAATCATTGCATGCATCTAATCATTCTACCGTCCCTTTTACAAGGGCAATATCAATGATAGGATTCAAATTTCAAATCATTCATTCTCAACTTTAAGCTTACCGTTTTGAAACTGTATATCCACCAAGGGTTGCTTCTCTGTCTTAACAGACTGATCTGGATATTGACCTGATTATGGCTTGATTTTACGGTATGCCATCGGCTGATACCTTGTGCATTAGACATTACTAATTCAGACATTACTAATTACAATTTTTAGGACCTTTTAAAGCTAAGAAAACACTGATACAAAGTGCAATGAATAATTTCTTGGAACAGTGCATAACAATAAAACGTTTTAACAAACACACAAACTGATGACTGTAAATGGTTCGTGGCACACAAATGTGAGAAATTTATTTTCTTAAGTTTGTGTAACACCATTACATAATAACAAGGCATCAGTCTGTAGCACGGATGTACTCGGTATGCATCTAAACATTTTTACAGCACCTTTAAAAACCTCACATAGGTGCTGATGCTTATCTGTGAAGGTATCAATGCACTAAACCACTTAGGAAGGCTAGAACCAGCACACTACACATGACAAAGTGAGACCTCAATCAATCACCCACAACCACAGCAGCAAAAACCAGGAAGTCACACATCAGTCAATACAAAATATACATACCGTATATACTCGAGAATAAGTCGCAAAATTTTGGACAATTTTTAAAATCTGAAGTTGGGGGTACGACTTATATTCGGGAGCAGTCAAAATTTCATGTGTCCACCAACGAGGTAATAGATGAACTGGTCCGCTAACGCATGCTACTCTACCTTCTCGCCTTGCCAATAAATAATTTCTTGCTGGGGAAATTATAACGGTTTCGATTATACTTACACTAAAATAATCTATTTGATAAAAATCTCTTTTGTAAAGAAATTGAAGGTTCTTTCAAAAATCGAGCATTGATTAGTTTTCTATTTACAATATTTTAAGCCACCCGCGACTCTTGTTCCTACTTCTTTACCGGGCATTTTCACAAGGTAAAGTGTTTCCATTCAAAATTATAGCACTTTAATTTTATTGTGTAGGATATGCAGTACAATGCGTCTGAAATTTTGATCTCTACTTACAGCATTATAGAGTGTACACTGAAACCAGCTAGAGGAAACCTTATAAACCAGATATGCAGGAAGTTGTGTTATAGTACTTTATGAAGAAACTGAGGACTCTACGCTACACTATATACTCCATGCTCTATACTTATTTCCGCCATGTTGGCGTTAACAGACGGTTTCACAAATTTCTTCAACTGCAAAAAGCACAAACTCCGCATATATCAACATAAACTTAAGATAAATTAATTTATATAATTCTGCAAAAATATTTAATTCATTTAGCAATACTTTAAAAAGTATAGAAGGCGCTTACCACATAGTTTGAAAAATCATTGACGGCACCCAGCATGACCTCTTAACAGCACTAGCATAGTGCGTTCAAACACCTGTCAGATGACGCCTGATTTACGGCCGCGACTTATATTGGGGTCAATACATTTTCTCACTTTCCCAGCCCAAAATTTAGGGGGAGACTTATACTCGAAGGCGACTTATTCTCGAGTATATACGGTAAATGAAAGTCAATAAAACTAGTGCAAGATTATATCAGTGATGGCATATCAAACAAACTGAAAATCTGTGATAACAGAGATTCAGACAAATCATTTGACATAAATGCATTCACTATTGACGAGTTTCTGTAAAGTGCCTGTACCCCGGTATAACAAATATGCAATTACAAACACAATCACTACTGAAGTCATTTAGAGGCGTATATCTCCCACCTCGTCAAGTATTTCCTTGTTCCTCTGAAGAAGCACGGGAAGTTCATTCATTAATCTAACAATGCTGTCATATCCTCCCATTTCTCTGACTTTGGACGACTTCTCCTTGACTGACTTTGGCACCTGGCCACCAGACAGGTCTTCGAGAGCAGCTGGCAAATTCAGTGATGCAAGAACACTACACAAACAACACACACAGCATCTTCTCATCATCACGAGAAAAAATAGATTTTCATTCAGCAAGGGTGATAAATAGCCTACCAGTACCAAGCAATGGACCTGCCATTAGCTAATGATGAGCAAATGTGAGTGAAGGACTTGGCTCAAGGTCCCTACACAGAAATCATGTTGGGGAGCCTCGAACCTGTACTCTTCAGGTTACAAGGTGCCTGTTCTAACCAACTGGCTACCATGTCCCACATAGTAGCCTACTGTCCCAACCCTGTCCCATCCAAGGTTGACAGTAGACAAAGGTACTGTATTTTCAGCATGATTACACTGAATTATACTAAAATTACAAGTTTACCCTGAACCATCTGTCAGCTGTTGGTTGGTTCCATGTGTGTGCATGGACCCGCCACTGGCGACTCTTCTAGTTCACTGTGCATTGTTTTGCTAACTGATGTAACAGTAAATGACATTAACATCATATAGACGAGCGCAGAGAGAGCCAATAACCTGTATCTCTGTGAGCGGTAAAATACAAAATGTCCAATAACAGTTACAGTTACTCACATAATGTAACTGGCATTACCTGTTGAGCAGCTGAGTTGACTCTCTCAATCGACCCACTTCACAGTTGACAATTTCCACTTTTCGATTTCCAAACGTCGTCATTGCTTGGTGGACAGCCAGCGGCACAACTTTCTCAAAAAGGTCTTAAAAAGAAAAACACTATTCACATACACAGCTTTTTCTTATGCACATGTTAAACTGAAGCACATACAACAAGAAAAGCTTTTTCACCAAACCATGACTAACAGAATATGTGGTTTAAAGGCATATTAAAATATGTTAGATTGCTTTTCTCTATGATCAGGCCTGGCTCGGGAGCGCCTCCGAGTAGAACTCTTGAAGAGGCGCTATATAAATTTTATGATTGATTGATTGATTGAAATGACTTTCAAACCTAAAGTCAAAATGAAGTAACACATCACTTCACAAATCCAGAGAAGTCTTACCTCACACTAGCATTTTATAAAATGCATCAAATCTAATCTACAACATCTCTAGCCCCACTGAAAGAATGCACAAGATATGATGTGTTGATGAAGTATATCTCTCAAAATTTTTATAATACTTTTAAAGACCTAAAAGAGGCAACAAAAGGCAAAGACTGCTATGGCCCAACACCACATTTTTGCTATCGTGTGACCCTCCTCTTGGAATGGCCTCCCCCTCAATTCGATCTAAGATTTTGTACGGGGTCTCCTCCCTACCTGTCCACTCCTTGAAAGCATTTCTTTCCCCCGGGCTCCCACACTGAGAGCACCTCTGAACAGTTTCTACTGTCAAGAGGCACTTTACAAATTTATTTCCAAATACAATACAATGTGAAATAACATAAAAAAATTCAATTTGTAGATAATAAGACAATATGCAATAAGACTTACAAGTGAACAGATGTCTCACCTCTAAACTGACTACTAAGCGGGGGAGTGAAGGGCAGGCTCTTAGCAACGGCTGCCTTCCCAATTGACTGTAGGGCTGAGACTTCAGGAATTCTTGCATGGTAGATGAAGTCATTGTCTTTCTCCGCTTCCTGTAATCCACGAACAACTTTCTTCTGGACATCCTGGAAGCTGAAAGTGTGTGCTCCCTTTGTCTCAGCAGCTGCCAAAAGATCCTTGGAATGCTAAGATGCATTAAAACAGCAAAAGTCAACAGCCGCACCGATCTACGCTCATCTAGAAACTTCTGTGTATGTGTGTTTATTTATTCCGGATATTTCTAAAGTGCCTCTCGAAGTCAACCACTACTCAGAGGCGCTCCTGACTACAGCATTTGATACTGTGCCGGAATTTTCACGCCGAAGCGCCACGAGCAATTGCAAGTGAAGGACTTGCCCAAGGTCCGTACGCAGCGGCTAGAGTGGGACTCGAATCTGCAACCCTCCGGTCACAAGGCGCCGAACTTACCACTGAGCCACCACGCCCCACAAGTATATATGAAGCTACATGCTTAATATAGCACCTTTGAGTATCTCACAAAAGCACTACAGTACTTCACAAAACCAGTAGTTATCAGAGCACAGAAAGTTTCAAATGACTCTCCTCTGAAATGAAACTAGTCAGTAAAACTAATTTTACTGAAAGACCTAGTCAAAATACTGCAACATGAACTGCTTCTTTACGTTGTAAAGTTGATTCTGGCACTGGCTACTTAGACACAGTTCTGATTTTGCCTGGAATGTGTTCAACACCTCCCCCCTTACAATACACTATGTATTTCCAAAACTGTATAGCACCTTTATCAAAGGTGCCATATCGAAAGACATATAATCAAAAGAGATGAATGGCTGAATCCAGCCAGCTCAAACCTCTACAAAATAATAAACTTTCCATGCTTTCTTCCTTATAAACAAGTTATTACCATGTAAGTGGTACAGCTCTAATATAAATTTCAAATCCCATATAATAGCTGCGTATGTTTGATTTACCCGAAGCCTAGCAATTTCATCACCAAAGTCTTTGGCGTCTTTGGATACCAAGCTCTGGTAATATTCTGCGATTCCATGGAAGGCAGCCTGCTTCCCAGCTGCACACATTATCCAGTCCTACAAGAAACACAGCATTCATAATTCAAATTTCTGGCAAATGAATACAAAGAAAAAGCATTGGCTGCATGGACAGCGGAGGTGAAGTATCTCCCCCGATCAATTCACTGCAAAATGAGCAGAACCCATATAAAATAAATAAATAAATAAAGATCGCTTGAAAAGTCTGGTTGCTAATGTTGAGTAGAAACCTGAAGGAGAAAGAGCAGGATGTTATATTGCTACACAACAGAAACCATAACGTATAAAAACATTCGCATAACACCTCTAAAAAAATCTCTTGAAAATCTCATGAGCAGTCTACTTACCCGTGGCCAGAGGCTTTTCAGGGTTTCCAGCTGGAGTAACTTCAGAGCATCAGCATAATACTCGGAACATTGATACGAAAGTTTGGCCACAATGGCTGGCTTCATCTTATCTATTAATCGACATAAATTTGTAAAATTTAGACAAAATTCCATATTTAAAATGATAAAAAAAATAAAATCTTACCGTACAAAACAACTCATCGATAATAAAAAATTTACGGAAAATAGTAAACATCCACTGCCACATGTGCAGTGCTTTTTAAAGTATATAAAAGGAGCTATAAACAAGTGTCTTGATATATACACTGTGAACGGGAAAAAACCAGACCTCTCTTATTACTACGATAATTTTTGTAATAATTTGCATATTTTAATAAAACGTGGTGGAACTTCAGTTTATAGGATATGAATCATATAACTATTATTTTTTAGTTATAATGTGTATTCAAAATGTCTAGCTCCTTTGGCCTCAACACACGCACAAAGACGCGCTCGCCACTGATTAATTGCTGAATCGATTACAGCTTGATCAAATTCATCCCATGCCTGAGTTATACGTTCACGCAGTTCTCCGACATCGCGCACCTTTGTCTTGTAAACTTTTTCTTGCATCACACCCCAGATTTTGTAGTCCACGGGATTAAGGTCCGGGCTATTTTGAGGCCAAAGTGTAGGGGGTATGAAATCTGGAGTTTCGTTTGTAAGAAGTTCAACAGTATCGCCATTTTGTAACGGATGTTTTACAACAAATGACGTCACGGTCACGTCAATTTTTAAATGCTTTAGCGCATTATTATCTGAGATTATAGTGTGGAATAAAATAGTTTTAGGCTCAATAACATTTTCAATATTTGGTGTTTGTTTCCCTATTTATTGTAGAGGTCTGGTTTTTTCCGTTCACAGTGTACACTGTATATACAGATACTGACAAATTACAACGATTTAAGATAAATAATCTGTCTGAATTGATTGTGCATTGTTCTTGGTGCTCTACACCAGCGTTTCCCAAACTGTGGGTCGCGACCCAAATGTGGGTCGCGAAGCTCTGGCAAGTGGGTCGCCCAATTTTTTTAGAAACATTTATTTTTTGCAGCAACAACATTTGACTATGATTGGGATATAACTAGCTGGATTTCAATGAATTGTAAAGTGTTTTTTATCAACGTTTCCCTTTAATGCTTTAAATTTCTAAGCGCTGTATATAAATCCGCATATTTCGATACCAATTTAACGAAGCAAATTTTAGCACACAATGCTTAATTTTACACAGTGGGTACCAAGAATGCCAAGATATTCACAAGTGGGTCGCAACCCCGAGAAGTTTGGGAACCGCTGCTCTACACCACTTAGAGTGCGCTCATAAAAATCTGCTAAAAATAGATTACATGGTTCCAAAATGTAACACAAAAACATCTGGTTCTGATTTTAGTACACCACAATCTGTAAATCACTCAATTCCTGTTTCGTTCCACGGAACTACTCTGCCTGTGTATACTACAGCAAATCTTATATCTAAAGCATGTTTGGTGTGGGGAGTAACGTCACTTGTTACACACATACCTAGTAACTGTAATTGTAATAGAACATTTATAAAAGCGCCACTCAACTATTCCTCTAGGCATTCCCGACCCCAGTCAGTGCTATCACTAAAAAGAACAACTATGCTGTCTCCTACAGAAAAACATTTTCTGTGCAGATATAATTATATGTATGTATCTGTACATGAAATTTCACCAGATAAAGGACACTCACGAACCTCTTACAGAGCTGAAGAGGACCAGGAGGAGGAGAATGAAGAAAAGCAGTCCCTGAAACTAGTCCCAAGACACAGCCATGGGTTCAAAGTGTAGAGTTCAGTTCTTGAGACTTGTTATGTCAGAGTGGGTGGCCAGTTGTCTCTCTTGACACTGAATCTTTCCACTAACAGTGTATGGTAAGAAAACTCGTTTTATGGCCAAGTTTCCTACTGTGGGGATTTGAACTTCCCACCTCTGAGTTGATGGCCAAGCATGCTTACCACTAGACTATTGCACAACTCACTCCGAAATGAACAAAACTGAATTCAATTTCAGTAAGATTAACATGAAAAATGTAATTTTAGTTGACTAATGATCAAATGAACAAACATATAAACAGCACAAAGCATTGAACTGACCAACATTTCATTGATTAATTAATTAACTAATTTCAACAGCAGACGGTGCTACTGTAACTGACCGTTCATAGCCTTTCGAACAAAGCAGTCTTGTCCTTGGGCCAACATGAGGGCGCTGAGTGCACCCAAAGTGTCTGGATGAAGGTCAGGGGTTGGGTCAGCCTGTACGCTTGACAGAACAATCGGCTGCATATGGGCATAGATGCCACTAGACATCTGCAATCAACATTTTCCAGGCATAAGCATTAATTAATCAAAACTCATTTATGCTCTCTGCAGAATGTAAGTTAACACTTTAACAATGAGCATGTACTAAAAGCAAGTGAGAAAGCAATGCAGCTCATCGTTAAAGAGTTTTAAAAGCCAGTTTAAGAACAGATCATTTGAATGTCTCAGTAGATAGAACTAAAGGGCAGATGATAATAATGACAGCAGGCATCACCTGACATCACAGACAAAGAGCTTTTCAAGTCAGTCCTCATAATCTTAAATATTGTTCAACGCTTTAACGACGAGTGTGTACTAAAATGTATCAAAAACTAATCCCTCTGATCGTTAAATGGATACACAACTTTACCATTTTTATTTTATCACCTACTTTTACAGTATTCTTTCATCCTATGCCCATTGCCATTGATCTAAAATTTCCAGTTATGCAACCAACAACACAATATGACAGTGGTGCTATTTAAAGTTTTGAGATAATATAAGATTGGTTGCCGTTTGCTAGGCATAAACTAAGGCTTCCACTCTGAGCAAACTAAGTTTCTGCTTTACAACCCTGTACCTCATAAAATCTTGTGTGACAAGTGTGCTCCGACTTTATTTGATATTTGTACTAATTCTTAATCTGCAATGAACAAATGTTCATAAAATTTACCTGGAAGAGTTTAGCAGCTGTTTTAAGGCCATCATCAGATGTCAGATTCTGAGACTCGGCCACTTGACTCTGGAGAGCAGCAATGTTGAAGAGCAGACAGACGCGTTCATATGAGCTTGCAGCAATGGCTAGACACAGGCAGGTAAAGGTCAGATTACATGTACACAATCTAATAAAACAGATAAAAAGAGCAGTTCTTTAAGCCAACCAAAAACGATTTCCATGGATACGAAGTACCACCAAAATTGTCCAGTTTCTTAACCTTGGTATTTAAGGGTGTGCAACCAGTCCTCTCCCTTGTTGTCAGATCTTCCCACTGACAGTGTTAGGTCAAAGTACCTTTGTAGATGTAACCAAAATTTGATATGTAATAGAGATGATCTACTTGGCCTCAAATCTATAAGTGTTTGAAATGCAGGAAGATGGACCTTGGCATTTGCTCCCACATATGGAGAGCTCATAATCAGAGTTTCTCTTGAATTTGTATTGAAGAAGTGCTCAACCCCAATACTGAGTATGAATCAATTTCCTTATCATTTTAAAGCCACCAAGTCATTCTTGTGGCAGTCGTCAAGCAGTCATCACATGGCAATATCTAAGTAACAAGAATCATCAAATTGCCATAAAGTCTACAGTGTAAGTAATATAATCAGAATCATGCATAACCTGAGGTTATGCTCTCATAGTAATAATCAGCTGATTTTTTTATTATTTAGACCTCATGGTAATAGTCAAATGATTCTGATTGCTACTATTTGTGGGTTGCCACCAACACCATCTTCCCTAGATTTTAAGAAACATTACAGAACACGATGGAATTTCATTACTTTACTTGCCAAGTGCGATAAATTAAAGGATTTTGTAAACAGCAACAGTGTAACCGAAAATGTTTTCTTGTTACATAATATTAGAATAGAAAGCTATTGCAAGTGTGCATTTCCAACTAACCAAGTGTGCGTTTTCCGGAAAATAAGGATTCTTTGTCGAAGGCATCCTGCCACTTGAAACTGATTCGAATCTATTTAGCAAAGAAAATTATTCAAATATTCATCAACAATTCAGTCTCCATAACCAATTATTAATTAGCAAAGTCAAAGTTCATGATTAACTTTAAACAATTCAATTGGCAATTTATATAAGCACAGTTGCAAACACATGTGTAAGAAAAACTTCTGAGGAGGATCGCTGTCACAATATACACCACATCAATTGATGGCCACTTCAATGTAGAACCAGTCTTTGCCAGTATTGCATTGGACAAGCCAGTTCTAATCCACTCTTACCTAATGACTTCTACAGTGCTCACCGTTATCACACTAATACACACAACATCAATTGGTGGTCACTATAAAGTAGAATCCATCTGTGTCAGTATTACAGTTCAAAATCAATGGATTACATTTACACATTCAAAATGCATCGAAAACAGGCAGATTTTATTCAACTGTGTTAAAATATCCATTTACCTGATTTTCAGATATTGGAAATTTTCCTTCTACAGCCGTTAGTTGATCATAGTATCTAAAGAGTAAGACAACAATATCATCAGACTGGCTGCTTTACCAAATTTTAAGCTGCAGTAAAAAATGGGTTAAATTAAACTTTAACTAGGTTGAACAACGTCAATGCCTTACAAACATAAGATGATTAAATTAAAACAGTAATCATGTTTTTCTCAATTATACTGACATCATTGTGCTGAAGTCTTTACACTCATATGATGTCTTTTTTCATCTCTCTCTCTCTCTCTCTATCTATCTATAAATTTAGAGGAAATGCATTGGATGTAATATGAAACCCATGCTATTTAAGACAATCTGGGTCATAACAAACTGCCATACATAAGTTTTCTTTTCAAATACTGTTAAGTTATGGTTTTCGGGTCCCACAACAATTTAACTGATAATTCTGTGTGACCCATCCTTCAGAATCCATATGTGTTCTGGTGAGCTTCTCAACTATAGCTGCTCACTGATCAAAAACATTTCTGATTTCTCTGCTCAGTCCCACTGAAGACCCTCTGTCACACTGCACCTAAGTGTTCTGACACTCTTGATAACGGGTAATTTGACATATCCGTACTATGTTTTAGCGTTATACTCAGTACTTACTAACTTCATAGCACTCTAATTCTACACAGTACTAGCCCTGTCATGATGTTTACCTTGTCCACGGCTGTCACGGACCCACCATAAACCTTTACGAGATTGGCCTAGTCCATATTAATTTTCACAATTTTGAACGATTTGATGGAAAACTGTTTTGGGCATTGGGTCTGTTTTACATTTTCATCACTTTCGGACAGTCGGGTTTCTGCATTTGGGTAGACTCCATTTTTACTGCCACCATCCAGCCATTAGTAGCACATGACATCATTCATGTAATACATCTAAGCAATCTATTCGGATTACAGCTGTAATGTACATGACATCACTTAAATCTGTAATGCAACACAGAATCTATGTCTAGTACTACAGTGATATAAAACTACCCGAGGGCCAATTGCACACCTGTAGAGAACTTCCAGGGCTGAGTCGTGCTTATCGACCGACTTTGCGATGGCGTTGTTACGAAGCTTATTGAACTCAGAAAGCGCAGAACTGTAATCCTCTTGATCGCAGCTGCTGTACGTATCTGTAATGAACGTTTTAAGAGGTTTTATTAAGTCAACCTCCCATGTTTTCTTCAGCGGAACCGCTACATACACCGCCATCTTGTTCTCCCGCTCACGTGACGATTAGCAAACCACATTGATCTCTATTTATAGTACTGTTACTGACTCACATAGAAACCGTTATGCCATAGGCTAGCATGCCATTCCTATCTAGCAAATAAGTAAAAACTAGAACGAAGCTCATCAAGAAAAAAAGAAAGCGTGGCGCTTGGCAATGGCATGGACACGGGATAGGGGTGGGGTGATGTCTTTCCCTTGGGTCCCAAGCCCCACTTCTGACTCCAGAAGCAAAAATATTGTGGGTGTCTAACTTCCGGTTGGGCTGAGAGTCTGAGGTTTGGTGCACGGATATGGAAAGCATCCATCCAAGCGTTATAAATTAAATAATAATATTCGTTTAATATCTTCAAACTGACAATAACGCAGTATGATTACAAATCAGTATGAACGGATGATCACAAGTTATTACAGGAGTCGAATTTAACTGTACATGGCAACCATGCAAGGCGCCCATCACGTCCTACATTTCATTTTAACAAACGCGCCATCTCGTGAATGTAAGGCTGAGTGGACCTAAATTTGGGAGAGTTGCGGGAAGCGATCCCGCTACCGCTTGCTCCTCACGCCAGTGATGTTACCACTAGGCCTACTCTATGGACCCCCCCCCCGTTATATCCACTCAAGTGCTTTAAATTGGTGCTAGAAGAATATAATAACTCATGAAAAACACACCTTTATAGGCCTAGGCCATCAGAAGTTTTGAATGATTGGAAATAGTCGCCGTAGTATCGGAGATTAAGAAAGGTTACAAGTAAAAATTTTGGCCACAAAACTGGTCACACTTCCTTCCCTCCCCATTCCCTCCAAACTCGCACTGCACACTCTTCTTTCTATCGCCCCCACTCAATAGGTCCCGTTATTAGCTAGGCCTATAGCGTCGCGAGCAACGAGGATCTATACTGTGCAGTTACACGAGGCATGCGCGGAGGCCTTCCATTAGAAGCCTCAGCTGATAGGCCTAAACTTGCCAAGCCCGGACGTTAAAGCATGCGAAACAGACACCTGTTAAACTCTCACGGTGTAAAAATGGTTAGACAAAAAAAATGTATGCGAATGCATATCAAATTGAGATCGTCAAATTCAGATATCAGACTCTCAGCGATAGCTGGCCCCTACTCATTATTTACTGATAGGCCTAAATGAACACGCAAAAGCAATGTATACATCTAGGGCCTATGCCCACTGGTTTAAATACACATGCACGGCCAACCACAGTCGAATGAGTGGATTCCGTTGCTGGTGCTTCCTGTGGAACAATAATCCAGCGCAATATTCTTCCTATAGCTTAATTAGGTCAATCAATCAATCAATCAATCAATCAATTGGACATTTATATAGCGCGCTCTTCAAGGCAACTATTCAGAGGCACTCCCAGCCCAACCTCGACGAAAGAGAACAGCCTTAAGCGCAGAGAAGAAAGAGGTGGACGAGTCTCGAGGGAGAGACCGCAGTCCAACAGGATAGTGGGACCGGCAACGGAGAATGCTCGCTGTTGCATGGTTGCAGTGCGAGCGAAAGGAACATGTAAGTCACCTCGGGCGGTGGAACGGAGGTCATATGTCCTGTGCTTCTCTTCCTTCGAGTCTTGCATCTAGGTCACTGTGAAGGATTCAGTCTATATCAAATCTAGTCAAGATCTCACTTCTATATCGTACGTGCTATCTATCGTAATGCGCAAGCATAAGCCAAGGCGAATTCATGGCTGTCCTAAATATAGGCCTAGCTAGAGCCCTGCGCCGACGTCATAGTGTCGGCGGCGGCGCGCCGGTCATTTTTGGTCGGCGGCGGCGGCGCGCCGACAAACAAAAATCGGCGGCGGCGGCGTCCACGAAATGTCGGCGTCGGCGCGGCGCGGCGCGGCGCGGCGTGTTCTAGTTAGAAACATGAGTCACCATGGGCATCCGGAGGGGGGCAAAAATTTTTCCTGGGGTAAAATGACGTTTTTGCATGGAAAATATATTCCCAAATCCAGAGGGCAAATCCTCCTTTCCCTCCTCCGGACGCCCATGTGAGTCACTATGAGAGTTGCACAGCCGTTGGTCCTGTGACCAGTCAAAGGGCCAAATTCTCTAAAACCACTCCATCACACTGAAGCTCAACTACATATAAAGGGACTGAAAGAGAAGACACCTTCAGACATTTGCCTTGCAAATATAAACATCCTTAATTACACTGCACATCTGTATAGGTATTGGCAAATTGTTATCAGATGAAGCAACATGCATTTGCATATTGCATGAACACACTTGCATATGCACTGATACAGGTTAGGCTTACACACCAAGTCACAAGGCAGATGCTGGATAACAGCATCCTTCCAGTAAGAGAGGCTGCTGAAGCCATGAAGTGAAATGTAAATATATACGTTTTCCTATGGTAATACACTGGTCGAGTGGCCTCATTCCTGTTAATTTTTCAGTGAATTTACCAGGTGGTCTGCTGCCCGTTTGAATTGGTGCCACGCTATTTAGAGTTTCCACATATAGACCATTGTTTGTATCAGACTAAACTGAAAAAGACCATTCTTTATGCAATACGTACTAAGTCAAAACCTGTCTCAACTGATACTGTTTACCTGAATAGATTCCAGCCAAAAGTATTAATCAATTATACCTTCCCTTCTGCAGGATTATTACTTAAATGACATATCTTGATATTAATAGCACTCACAAAGTCCTCTAATCTTACAACTTTAAGCCAAAAATTTACACCATTGCAATTAGACCACAGACATCAAAGACAACAATCAATAAGTTATAGAAGCTATTCAACATGAAGGTAACGAATGAGGAAATACTGTAGTACTGTAGTACACATACAAAGACATGCATTGCACATTGCTTTTGTTGTCAAGGTATTTAAGGAAATGGCAACATCAACAGGTGTATCAAAACAATGGTTACTTGTAACAAGATATCGCTTTAAATGACTGTGTGTATCATGGCACAAAGACAAGATCATCAAAGTATAAGGAAAACGAATTTAGTCAGGAAGACAATGCATTCTTGGTAACAAGATAAAGACCACAAACATTGTAATCAGCTATGTTCACTCTTTATTTTCTTCATTAACACACGAGTTCCTACCAATCAAAGTGCCATTTCTGAGAATAGTTTGCTTATCTTTGCAATATCATGCAAAACATGAAAAATGCAACAATTACAATTAAGCATATCAAACTGGCATCGGCGGCGCGCCGACAGATTGTCGGCGGCGGCGGCGGCGCGCCGACAAACAAAAATCGGCGGCGGCGGCGCCCACGAAATGTCGGCGGCGGCGGCGCGGCGCGGCCGGCGCAGGGCTCTAGGCCTAGCGCTGTTCTGCGCAGGCTTGTTGTCAAGACTTAAAACCTCAAGACCAAGGCCAAGACCAAGACTTTGTTAACCTCAAGACCAAGATCAAGACCAAGACTTTGAACCTCAAGACCAAGACAAAGACTTTGAATCTCAAGACCAAGACCTTTGGTCTCAAGACCAAGACCAAGACTCAGTCTTGTTGTCCTCGAGACCAAGGTCTTGGTCTCGAGTGCACTCGAGTTCGTTTTTAAAAGTCTTGGTCTTGGTCTTGGTCTTGAGGTTCAAGGTCTTGGTCTTGGTCTTGGTCTTGAGGTTCAAGGTCTTGGTCTTGGTCTTGGTCTTGAGGTTCAAGGTCTTGGTCTTGGTCTCGCAAGACCAAGACCGGCTGTTAATTATGAACAGTCATTTAGGCTAACAGAACTCAAGAATTCTGTATCAAGCCTGCTTGCATCATACGACCAATATCTATGGATGGATACAAGTCATGTTGGTCAGGAAAACCCATTGGCAGCAGCAACAGTTATTCTGTATCAGACGGTATGATAAACCATGGGAAGATTTCAAAAGGACTCACTATCTGTACATTTACATCCAGTGCTTGAAAAGCTACTCTGTGTGTGTCAGCGACTTCAGCACCTGTAGAACGTATTTTTTTCACATGGCGGAATTTTTATGAGACCCACCAGGCACGTCTTGGTCAGAAAATTCTGAGCGAATTGATTTTTATAAAATACAAAAGGCATTTGGCATAAGAGTTTGCATGAAGGACTTTTGAATACAAATTCGGATATCTCTGCAGTTTGCATTTAAAGTTAATTTGCTTGAATAAAATAAAAGACTCATGTTTTCATTAAAATAGCGAAGATTCCGACTTGACAATTTTTATAAGTCTTGACCTGATTTCGATTTTTTGGGTCTTGGTCTTGGTCTTGGTCTTGAGGTTCAAGGTCTTGGTCTTGGTCTTGGTCTCGAGGTTCAAAGTCTTGGTCTTGGTCTTGGTCTCGAGGTTCAAGGTCTTGGTCTTGGTCTTGGTCTTGAGGTTCAAAGTCTTGGTCTTGAGGTTTAAGGTCTTGACAACAAGACTGCCAAGACTTTTAAAAACGAACTCGAGTGCACTCGAGGCCAAGACCTTGGTCTCGAGGACAGCAAGACTGGTCCTGCGGGAATTCATGCTTGGTTAACATATTGAAATTCTGACTTGAATTAACATGGATCTACAGCGCACGCTATAAACATCGTAGATAAGCAAAAATTGCAACACAATATCTTTTAACGCGATATGTAATCAAGGCCACATCGCACACGCTACTGGCTCTGGGACTATCTAGCCGTGTTTTCTCAAGTTAGGAGTACGTCGAATATATAAATAGCTGCTCGTTTTGCTCTTCTGCATGCATCGAGTTTAGGAGCGTTATCTATCTTGCCTCGCCTTTAATTTACTATCCTGTGAAGGTCTATGTAAACCGACTGACTGCTGGCAATAATGAACTGGCTTCCTGTATACATTGTTGCATCCGTTTACGGTAGGTCATTAAAGCATAGTCCATGCTTATAGGCTGGTAGGCTATTTGCCAACACGGTCGTTCTTCAGAAGCCAGCAAAGAAATCTAAGTAAAAAAGAACCACCACAGACGCTCTGCATTGCGGCTTAAGTCATACAGGCCTACCATGGTGGGAGACGGTATACCCGATTGGTTAAAGCGTTCGACTTTGAACACGAATAGTATGGGTTCGAGCCTTCACTAAGGCGGTATACAGGGCCTAACTGTGTAGGGGCATTGAGCAAGTGCTTCACACACAGTTGCTATAGCGATATCGATGGTCTGTCGTGTATGCACTTAATTATAACTTTTGAAGGAGGATCATATAAAATGCTGTCGTATTGAAATGTCTTAATTGCTTCAGACGAAAAGACACAAATGCAGAGGAAAGCCATCCTAACCATGTATGACCCAACAGTGCATGGTTTATTAATCAAAATCATCTGACTTTACGCTAATTTAGGCCTTCTAAAATTCTTGTATTAAACGGGCGGTAAGGCCTCTCTGTACTCAACCCGGTGTTCTGACATTGTCGATATGATCATTCCGTCGACAAGAACGATCTACAGTGGTTAAAGTGGTTTGGTGAGCAGTGGGAACTCCAAAAACGAGTTTTATTGAAACGGATGCGTTACCAGGGTTCTATATTGCATTGTGAGCAGTGGGAATTAACGCAAGCAAAGAATTTCGATTGCAGTGAGAACGCCGTTCTCACGCGTTCCCACCCACTTTAAACGCTGACGATCTAGCTAGGCCTATGTAGATAGACCTACTACGCCTTTTCTGCTGCTGGCCTTGTACTCAGGAACTCTCTGCCGGAAACGTCCGCTCTGCAAATTTCTGGCCTTCAGATTTCAACTAAAAACTCAACTTTTCCATTATTAATTTTCTCCAAAGGCTGTTTATGTGTGTGTAAATTATTATTGTTAATTAATGCATCCGACATAGGCCCCCGGCCTTTTCAAGTTCAGTGGTCACCGATGGAAAGTGTACGCTATAAAATATATACCTTCATCACTCGTGCTGCAAATTTAAATAGAGAATACTGGGCTGTCCTTAAGTAGACGATTCACAACATGTAGCGTTTAAGTTCCTGTGACTTAAAGCATTTTGACGATTGTCTCTGATTTCGAGTGCAGCAGTCACATTGGTTCAATGCTACGGTCCGTATTCCATCAACAACTGCGCCGACAACAGACTAGCGATCGTCCATCTGTTCGAGTGGAAATGGAATGACATTGCTGCGGAATGTGAACGATTCCTTGGTCCCATGGGATACTGTGGTGTCCAGGTATGCCATGCACCGTTCTGATCACAGGCCTTAGTGCAGAAACTTAAGATACCCCGGGTACTCGAACCTTAATACGAAAATAAATGGCCCTAAATAAGCCCATCGCGTATATAATGCACATTAATTGTAATTTGTTTTACTTAACTGCTCTGTGTAATTAAGTAAGTAACTAAAGTGCAATATAAGTAACTAAAATCTGCGGTTATTGCTTCATCGTCCTCAACAAACTTCTCTGTCTCCTCGAGATCTCTCTGCAGGTCTCGGACCTCCCCAATAGGGTGAGAATTGTCGGAAGTTTGAGGGCTAGGACTCCCAGTTAAAGTCTTCATTGTACACCCAAGGGGTCGTTTCCACCACCACCCAGTTGTGCTAGTGTGATTATATTGTGCATATATTTTATCATTTTCTTTCACAGTTCACTTTGTGGTTAGGCCTGCTAATAAAGTAATGATCTGGTTTATTGTGATATTTGTGACCATCAGAATTGTATACTAATAAATTTGGTGATGTCTTAACTTTAAGGAGTTTAAGCTTTTCTATATTGTATTTTTGAATTTTCTCAGTTTGCAAAGTACGGATAAAATATTCAACTCCATATGGATCAAACTCATCAAAGTCTAACCCTCAGTCTTTTCTCTACAATTCTCACACTGCTCCCCTTGACATCTCTGAACAGCCTCTTTGACACGACGCAGCGCTCGTGAATAAGCTGGTGCTCTCGCTCAGCTTTAGAGTAGCACTTCAGAAATTTGAAGTCTACGATTACGATTTAACGAATTGAAATATCTACAACAATTGTTTCACTAAGGTATCTCCGCCAACAGAGAATGTGATCGTTGTTGCACCGGAGCCGATGCGACCGTGGTGGGAACGATATCAACCGGTCAGCTACAAGCTGGAGACGCGCAGTGGAACCGAAAGAGAGTTCCAGACGATGATCGAACGATGCAACGCCGTCAACGTCCGAATCTACGTCGACGCAGTTATCAACCACATGTGTGGACTCGGTCGAAGTGGAACGGGCACAAATGGAACCTACTTCAACTCGGACCTCGGCGACTTTCCCGGAGTTCCATACACGACCTCCGACTTCCACGACTGCACCAACTGTGGTGGATGTTGCTGTATCAATGCCTGGACAGACATCGACATGGTCCGTAACTGTCCGCTTGTGGGACTTATCGACCTCGACCAGAAGATTCCTCACGTGCAGGACATGCTCATCGAGTACATGAACCGCGTTATTGGGTACGGAGTGGCCGGTTTCAGGATTGATGCTGGAAAACATATGTGGCCAGAAGACCTCAGCGTCATCTGGAATCGCGTGAACGACCTCAGGTCGGACATATTCGGCGCTGGACAGAGACCATTCTACTATCCGGAAGTGATAGACATGAACCAGAACGGAGAGGTAGAGTCATCACGTGATCTACTACAATTTAATCTAATATCTGAATTTAGACGATCCAATTTAATATTATTCTAATTTCTAATCATATCTTTTCTATAGCGCTGTTATCATCAAACACAATGGCATCAACGGATGGTCGCTTCAACTGAATCCGCCATCTTGTCCTCCCTGTCAGGACATCAATCACCTTTCATGCAGTTGCGATCCAAAGCTTCAATGCTATCGCCTTTCGCAGCACTTTCTTTCTCTCTGGCGAAACTTGACGAGGTTGAGCCAACACTGCAGACATTTTATATTTTTCCGCAGCTTTTTAAAATCCCGATGGATCATATTATCACACGGTTCATTTAAGTAAGTAAACAGATATATATATATATATATATATATATATATATATATATATATATATATATGTCGCTCTTGGGATCCAGGGTGGAAGTCCCAAACTTAGTAACAAAGCGATCAAGAGGCACACCGGGAGCCGGAAGTCTGAGGAGTCCGAGTGGTTCAGCAGCCCGTTGAGCTTGGATGGTCATCTGTCGGATGTGCAAGCGCAGTGATGCAGACATGATGTCTAGTACTGAGCAGACAATATATAGCCGTTCGTCTTGAGCGGATTAGAATCCTAGTTCGTGTAATTTATTTCAGTTCAAATACAATTTGTTTAACTCCAATCTGTAAACTTGACCTTATTTAAGTGATGACACCTCTACAATTCAAGTTCGGTTTCGCCAACTACCTTATTAGACCGTAATACCTTAATATTACAAGAATAATTTTGGTCCAGTGGCAACCGACAATCATTCAAACTGTTTTCATGATAAAATTGAATGCAATTTAGCCCAACGCTTTCACCAAGTCAACAAACGATAAGATTGTTCGAAATGTCTTTAGGTGAGAGCTCAGGAGTACATACAACTTGGCAAGGTGACAGAATTTCGTTACTGCACAAAGATTTACAACACAGTTGGGGCGCTTTGGGACATCCCGAACCTGTACGACCCTGGCTGGGGTATGTTGAACCCCGAGGACGCCTTCGTATTCGTCGATAACCATGACAACCAGCGCGGCCACGGATCTGGTGGAACCGTTGTCACTTTCAAGGACCCAAGGAATTACAAGATCGCCCAGGCCATCACCCTATCCCAAACCTACGGACAACCTCAAGTCATGAGCAGCTTCTACTTTGACAATTCCGATCAAGGACCACCTGCCAATGCCGATTGGACGTAAGTATATACCTTGCGCACTGGCGGCGATCTTGTTTGACAGGTGGGGGGACACTTTCAAACTGATCTGGTGAAGAAAGAGTTTTGAAATGATCTGCTCAAAAAAGAGGTCCAAAAATTTTGTCGCGTGAACAAATTTTATGACCTTTCAGGTTTCTTCTAAATTGGGGGAATGTATCGGATGTCCCCACTGTTAAAGGTGGAGGTCTTGTCTCCCTCGACCCCCTAGATCGCCACCCATGACCTTGCGTTCAGATTTTTAGATTTGTGAAGTTATCAACTTAGCCTACCCTACTGACTGCACGCGTAGGCCTACTATTCCTTCTTTTCATTGTAATTCTTAATTTCTAGCCTACATCATTTGAACCTTGCTAATAAATAATAACGAATTGTGTCACCAAACGATAATCCGGATTATGAAATATATTAAGCTACCAGCGATTTATATCTCATAAGCAGTAGTTTTAATAACTGTTGTAAAAGACTTTCTTTTAATGTTGAACTGTTGTTACACTGTCGAGAGAATGGTATTGATAGAAAATAGTTAGTGCTGTAGGGTGTAGGCCATTTCCCAATTCTGCAATATCTATAGCGTTTGCTCATTTTCAGTATCTCTATTTTCTGCATTGGCTGCGAATAGCCACATAACAAAATGCAAGCACAATAGACTACTTAGTTATAAAAGTGATTAGCGTCGTCTTTTAGTATTTCGCAGAGAACGAAAGACCGGTTCTTGTCCTCTGCGAAGTACAAGAAGGTACACATAAATAGCCAGTTTCATGCGAATATGATCTGCTGAGATATGATTAAAGTATCAAAACTGGAGTGTGTATTTTTGTAGAGAAGCTTAAGTTTGAATCCAAGAGGGGTCATTTTCACATATTGACATTTTATTGACTGGGGATTTTATTAGGCCTAGATATAATGGCGGGATATCAAAATTTTATAATTACTGAAAAAGTTAAACTGATTTATATAACTAAATTGTATGACGAAGTAGACTTGAACTAAGTAGGCCTAAAAGACAATGAAGTAGGCCTAGATGTTTCGGGCTATTATTGCAATGTGTACCTGAGTACTTAGTTTACGATTAGTGTAGGTTGTTTTACGCCGCTTTTTCCTATATCTATAGAACAAAAGATGTCATCATCAACGCCGATGGAAGTTGCGGCAACGGTTGGGTTTGCGAGCACAGGTGGCCGGCAATCGCCGGGATGGCCGGGTTCGCAAAGGCAGCCAATGGTCAGCCGATGACTAACTGGTGGACAGAGGGCAACAAAGCAGCTTATTCTCGCGGCAACAAAGCCTTCGTTGTGCTGACCAACGAGGGTACACTGGACAGAACCTTTTACACTGGCCTCCCAGCAGGCGACTATTGCAACGTTATCGAGGGATGTCCCACTACCACCGGATGCACTGGAAAGATATTTACGGTCGACTCGGGCGGAAATGCGAGAATTATCATCGATGACTCTAATGAACCAATTGCAGCCATTCACGTCGGTAAGTTTGCGTTGCGTCTGACTTGACTGTCCACTCCAAAAACGCTTCTGTCCCACTCTATCTCTTCATCTATTTCACACAATTGGAGATTCCTTCCTAATCAGCATAGTGAAGTAAGGTATGGTCGACGTCAACGACCCTGGCAACCATGTGTCGTTATTCGATGGATAGTATTGGCAATTAGTCGTCTACAAACTACAAATAGGCCTACCTCAAAACCATCCGAAGATCTTGTAGCAACTTGATATAGAGTTTGAAACCGAGCATGCAACATTAATTGACACTATGGACATTATTAGACATCTGATGAAGCTCTCACGCGGCTCCATATATTCGTCGGTTTCGTGAGCATTATAGGACCTATAGTCGGTAACTTAGTTAGGCTACTGCCGTTATCGGACGTTGTCAATTCGAAGTCTGTTCTCCGAAGCATAGATAAAGCAGGATGGGCAACGCTAATTATTTTCGCTATAACACAACGTAGTTAGGCAGAACGGTAACCTACGTACCTGGCTAATCGGCAGATTTTAGATTGTTACATAAACTTTAAAGTTAGCCTAGGTAAGTAAAGGCCGACAACGACCCCTGTTTCATAATTATTATGTAAACTACAACACTGGATGCAACTAATCGACGGTTGCAACCACTGCAACCAGAAGAGTGAGACGACGCTGATAAACTTGCCACGCAGAATGCATGTTACAGTAAGGTTGATGTCAGCAATATGAGCTAAAATGTATCGCCAAACAAACCTACCGGCGCTGTTAACTGTGCATCCAAATTGTTGCATCTGCACATGTATAAAAACTGCAATTGAAATCTACACAGTCAAACTCCGCCACTGTTCGTACTCTGACAGTGCCAGTCCCAAGCCTGGATAAGGAGGAGGGCGACGCTAATCATCTTTGTTATGACACAGCGTCGCTAAACTGAAACTACTACTACTCTACACAGTCAACCTGATGGTCTACTTCGTTCATCGAGTGCTCGTTGGTCATTGCTATGATGCACTCTATCGAGAGCAGTGAACCGATTCGATTCCAACACTATCTCCATCGCTGTTCCTCTGATCAACTTCTATGGTCTATTTCTGTCTGTCGACATCCATCCTCATCGTCTGATCACGTGATTCAATCAAACGAACCAAGAGTACGATAAGAAACCTTAGACAAAATCTACAACGACGATGATCTTAGAGTATAGATGCAACAAATAAGACTTAAGTTTTATGCTCTATATTTCCACAAACCAGCTCGCTATTTTCGCCAAACCCTGACGCCTAAAACTTAACTTGTTATTACTCGACCTGACTGAGCCCAGAAAAAGGATAGCTCTTGGTGGGCATGCCATTTCCGTTGTTGGTCCCATACTCTGGAACTTTCTTCCCGCAATCTTTCGCTCTGTGCACGGAGTCTGTACTTTCGTGAACTCATTTCCTCCATAGGCTGTTTCTGAGTCTTCTCGGATTTAACTCTTGGCTTTTCATTGGACTTACGCAGAAATTCGGTATGGGGTCGTCCATAAAGGACGTCCGCAAAATATGACCCACTTTGGACCCCTCCCTCCCCTTGTCCGCACTTGTCCGCATTTGACCTTACCCTCCATCCGTCCCTCCCCTAGCGGACGTCCGCACGCCTAAACCAATTTTTAATGTCGTCATCATTATTTTTACAATTATTCCACAGTTCCTGTGCACGTTTAAGTGACAGTTCAGGTTTCATATCGCAGGATTTGCGGTAATAAAAGAGCCTCTAAAGTCGCAGTAAAGGTTATACCATGCATGAGGTTTTAGGCAATAGGCCTACTTCACTGACCTTTTCGTCTTTCAGGGAAGGTTGAAACAAGGTGGTGTTTAAAAAACTATCAAATTTAAAAATTTAGATGCGGACGTCCGCACTGGTCATAACCCTCCCTCCCCCTTGTCCGCATTTGTCCGCATTTCGATGACCCCTCCCTCCCCCTCATTGCGGACGTCCTTTATGGATGACCCCTAAAAGTCGTACGACTTTCGACTTTCGTCTGACTGCCTGTTACTCAGTTCGTCTGACTTTCGGTTTACCTGTGTACATAGGCGTAGCCACGTTGAGTGTATCCAAGTACTTTTGTGATACATGCTCCTCAATCTGTCTACACACACGAAGCAAGGCGGGGACTGCGATCTCTGGGAAGGCACAAATTCACAATAACTGATTGATTTACTTAGTTTAAAAAGTGGGGGGTACGATTCCCCCAGTCAAAAGAGTGAGGGGTACGGGTACCCCTCGACCGTACCTCCCACAGATTACGCCTATGTACAGTACTACACTCGTTGGGTATGAAAACGTGTTGTCATGCTGTGCGATTTCAAGACAGGGATGAAACTGCGCAATAGGAGTGTTGTCTGTCTGAAGGGGTATTAATTAGGCCTAATTACTGGTTCCTGTTTCGCTTATTGTCGCCTTATATCATGGAGCGCATCTGAATAGTTCGTACGACTTTCGCTAAAAGGCTTCTCGATCGTCTTATTCTTGATTCGTCAATTAATATTCGGTATTTTCTAATGACTCAGTATGACAGAACATTTAATTACACTAACACTTTGCTTAAGGGTGGACGACTACATGAATTTCGTACGTCGATGTTTTGCAGATTTGCCGACGGAAAATTATTGGCGTTAATCTATTGTATAGACAAGTTAACCGCTCTCGGCTAACCGGTTTACGTCATTACAGATTCCTTTAAATGGAGCAAAGATTCGTACCATCGCAGATAAGTCGCGGACAGTCGCACCCGAACTCTAGGCCTTTATGAATTCTGCGTTTAATGATTTTGCGTCTACAATCTTTGCGCGATTCATTCCTTACAATGCCAAGTCTGATCGAATTATTAAAGTGTTAGCCTACTGTTGCTCCAGATTGCAAAAGACGGAGTGAGACGATCGATTTAATTGCTTATCTTTTATACTGATGAATGGCCGAACACTTTGAGCACTTTTGGTGAACCAACTGACTTCCATCCTGGCCGCGTTCTGAACTGGACACAGTACAGTTTTCAGTAGTGAGTGAAATTCATATCGCTTTTCACCGAAATCAAGCTAAACTCCTTACCTGACAACGATTCTCACACATATATGAGACACCGTGAGATTGACATTAAATCACTTTTCGACAGTACATCAACCTAAGTCGTAAAACAGAGTAAATCTTGTCCCGAAGTTCTCCGGAGAAATAATGACCATCCAAGAAACGACTCAGTGGCCTGAAGGTTGGAAATCGAATGATGGGTTTAACTCATCGGTGAACGAGTCTTTGTTTAGCCCGCAAGAGGTCAGTAATAGTTCTCAACCTGGTGGTGCCGCTTTCTCAAAAAAGACCGACTTCTTGCTTGTACTGAGATGCTTTGTTGTAGCTGTAGGAGTGATTGGATTCATCATGAATGGATTCGTGCTAAGAGCTGTCTCATCCAAGAAACTCAAGAAAAACACTTCGCACACCTTTCTCACAAATCAGGTCATCATGGACACCTTGTCGAGTTTCCTACTGATCGTCGTGTATGCTTTCAAGATTGCAGCTGCAAATTATTACTACGAAGGACCGAGTGGCTACGCCGTATGCATTCTTTTCGAAAGCGATGCCTTGGTATTTACAGTTCAGGTTGGATCCATTGCCAGTTTGGTGTTGATCGCAGCTGAAAGATATTTCAAGATTGTCCTTCCCGTTCTGCACAAGCGATTCTACAAGGACTGGATGACCGTCGTTGCCATTACCTTCGCCTGGATAAATGGTATCTTAATGAACATCGCCATACTGTTCACGAGCGCAGTTGTTGATGGGAAGTGTCTAAAGTTCTTTTTTTGGGTAACAACGGAGGCAGCCACAATGTTTGTAAACTTCCTCGTAATCTGGCAATTCATCATACCACTTGTTCTCTTCATTTGGTTCTACGGCAGCATCCTGTTTGTGATTCGCAAGAGAAATCGAGTAATCCATGGCAACCCCAGCAACAGCGAAGATAATAGCGCCAAACGCACTCAGATGAATATCGTTATTACTATGTTCACCGTGTCTCTGTCTTTTGTCGTGTCCTGGTCTCCAAATCAGTTGTCTTCGATATTAATTATGATGAATGTCACCCAGTTCGATATCGTTGTCTACAACTCTACAATGTTTTTCATATTCCTCAATACCTGCTTAAATCCGTTGATCTACGCTTCGAAACACGAACTCGTCAGAAAGAAAATCAAGAGCATGTTCTTTAAGAACCGTTTCAAAGAGAACACTACGAATACAACTCAACTCGCATCAACCGTGAATTAACTGTACATAGTTAAATTTCTTGTAGTTGGCCCTTAGACTGGAGTTTCTGCTAGCCGGACCATACGTTCGAAAGTCTTGTAGTAGGATCACAGGGTTAACTATTTAAAAAAATTAAGATCACAAACTTGAGTATTTTGTAGTAGGAGAATATATGTTTGAATTTCCTGTATACAGTATGGCTTAGGATTCTTTTGTAATGTAGTAGACAGTCACGTTCATTGAGCCGAATATGGGACCAGCTGCCAGCATTTTGACACTATATAATGGCTAGCAGAGTCCAAACGTGATCCAAATAAACGGTTTTTTAACGGAACGGTTAAGTTTAAGTCGAATGCCTTCAGTGTTCTCGCAGCCTGCCTGTGCGGTGCCCTTCATACGTACATTGACTTGCCTGCACGCACGCACGCAATTGACGCGCCGCACGTTAATTCACGCTTACATTGGGATTCGAACAGAATGGGGCTGCACTGGATGTGAGGGGTCGTCCATAAAGGACGTCCGCAAAATATGACCTATTTTGGACCCCTCCCTCCCCCTTGTCCGCATGTGACCTTACCCTCCCTCCCTCCTCCTTTGCGGACGTCCGCACGCATAAGCCAATGTTTAATGTCATCATCATTTTTTTTACAATTATTCCACAGTTCCTGTGCACGTTTAAGTGGTAGTTCGGGTTTCACATCGCAGGATGTGCAGCAATATAAGCCTCTTTAAAGTCGCAGTAAAGATTATATCATGCAATTGGTTTTAGGCAATCACTTCACTGGCCTTTTTGTCTTTCGGGGAATGTTGAAACAATGTGGTGTTTAAAAAACTGGTATGCGGACGTTTCGTCTCCGGACGATTCGTCACGGACGATTCGTCCCAGGACGATTCGTCACGAGGACGTTTCGTCCCAGGACGATTCGTCCCAGGACGAATCGTTTGAGGATATCATTTCGTGAATCTTAATTTTTGTGTTTGCGACTGGTGTATTGTGATTTGTGATTGGTGATGATTGCCTATTTAAGGAGTGATTTTAATTTGGTATATGGGGTTCCCTCCTAGCGGGACTTGTCCCTTTTGAGCTCCCCTTTAGAAACTCAACCAGAAAACTGTTGCCTGGCAAACTGTTCTGTATTACTAGTTATAAACTGTTTGATGTCTTCTAATAAACGGATTTTTAATGATTTTGATTTTGATTTTTTGATAAAACTCAACTCAACACTTCCTGCTAGAACCTTCTTTACCAGTTTATTTGGCGCACCTCTTTTAAAGACGGTCCATTTACACGGTATCCTATCAAAGGGGGGGGGGAAATCAAAAGGGCGAAAATCAATAAAGCGAATGATACATAAAGCGATACTCTGCATATTTCCAATGAGTCTATGACCTATATAAAGGTGCGCTTTCATACATTTCGCACTTATCTTCGTAAACATGCTCTTTATTTACATTCGACCTTTTAAACATGCGCCCTTTTTCTTTTCGCCCTTTTGATTTTCGCCCCTTTGATAGTAAACCCATTTACACAACCATCGTGACGAACAGCTAGTCCGTGACGAATAGACCCGAGTTGAGTTTTATCCTCTGACGAATCGTCCTGGGACGAATCGTCCGGGGACGAACCGTCCGTGACGAATCGTCCGGAGACGAAACGTCCCCAAATAAAAAAAACTATCAAATTTTAAAGTTTAGATGCGGACGTCCGCAGTGGTCATAACCCTCCCTCCCCCTTGTCCGCATTTCGATGACCCCTCCCTCCCTCCCTCCCTCATTGCGAACGTCCTTTATAGATGACCCCTATGCACCAATTTGTTTATCAGCGACTATCAAATGATACAGTGAGCATTAATTAATACAATGGCCATTACAAGCTGTAGAAATTCTCGGATAATATTGATTGTAATGGTTACCAATGTAGGCCTACGTTTAAAATTGTAATTTAAAACTACCGTAGAGGCAATGGCAAGAACTTCGACTGGGTGCATTGACACCAGTCCTGTTGACCCAACAACAACCGGTGCCCCGCTCAGCACCACAACACTGATGCCCACAACTACCCGCGATCCTGCAGATCCGAATCTTCAACGAACTGTCATCTTTTTCTACGTCGCAACTTCTACAGGTCAAGACGTCTTCCTCAGGGGAGGAATTAACCATAGTCAGAGACCAGGTAATACTAGTTATGTGCAATGGACCTATAGCCTAAATGTATCTATTCTGTAGACGGTTTTTTATGTTGTCAATCAATCAGGCTGTCGAATCGCCCTATTCGTAACGTTGCGTTAACCCGGGTATTTGCTTTTGGCACACAGGCTTGGGCTAATGAATAATAAAACTAACGCAGTTTAGTCACAAAAGTAGGCCTACTGGATTCGTCGACATACAAGTCTCCACATGCACGAATCTACCAAGTACCAACGACATCTGTAACTCAAACTATCCGATGATGACTCAACAGATTACCGTAACAAAATCTTTTTCGTGTTCTCCCAACAATGCTCTTTAACGCTGTGTCGTAACAAAGATGACTAGAGTACGTCCTCCTTACTCCAGGCTTGGGATTATAGTCACCGGCACTGCCTGAGTACGAGCAGTGGCAGAGTTTCCCAACAATTTTTTGCGACTCACCTTTTATAGGCTTTCCCCACCGCGGCAACAGACCAGTTCTGAACATCTGACGGGTCCATGACTCATCGCATCGCAAGCCCCGCGTTTCCCGAGCAAGCGTCCACGTGATAAACTGCGCCCAGCCAACGTCCTACCAAAACTCAGCTTGATTTAGCCTTGATATTACCTTCATATGCCCATTATCGCGAAAACGTTGCTATATAGCAATTAAACCTGTTAAATGAACTGATGTAACTAGGGCGACCCTGTTAGCGGAACACTATGTTCCCTTGGGCTTACCCATTGACGCCAATGACTTGCTTGTTTTAATTTGCGTTGCTTGTTACATGGTGTTTAATAAAGTGTGTTTTGATTTGATTGATTGAACGTTAATGCTTCATTCGTAACACTCCACTACTGATTCTTTCGGGTGGTGCCAATCCCAAGCCTATATACAAGAGGAGTGCGACGATAATCGTGAAATGGTTTCATGGATTAATGTTAACTATTCTTGCTTGCTACTAGGATGCACGGACGATGCCGAAACAAGCGCTTGTGCCATCTACATCACCACGAACTCCTTAGGAGATACCGCGCACTACGACACGTACAATTCCTGGCGATACGGCAACAGCAAGTTCAACTGGTATGGGGCGCAGGTGGGACAGGGAACATATCAAGGCATTCCGGCCGAGGGAACGCCGATGGCTTGGACAACAAACAAGGGAGGACAATCGGGATACCAACCAGACAACATGTATGCATATATAAAATGTTGTCATGCATATAATATAGAATATTAATTTCGTGTTTTGTTAGAATAGGATATAACTCTGTGACCTCGTTCGTCTGCCAGTTTCAGCTGCTTCCTCCTTCCATTACGATCGCTTAACCTGTGTTAACCGCCATGATCTTTTTGTCCCACGAGCCAGGACACTATAGATGGCCAAAACTCGAGCCTTTGCTTGCATTGGTCCTGCTCTTTGGAATCAACTCTCTTCATTGACACGAGCCTCTTTATTAGCTGTTGGCCCAAGTGCCTCGTTCCGCTGTCTTAAAACGACTTTCTATTCACTGGGTCTTTCGCACTGGAAGCGCCTCTGATTAGCGAACACTGTGAGAGGCGTTTATAAATGTTCAGATAAAATACAATACAATACAATACTATAACACAACAGTGCACAAAGTCAACTCCTTAATCTTTTACTTTTCTTATGGCGATAACCGAAGTATATGGAACCAGTGAGCCTTTTGGGTGCAGATTTAAGATAAGGTCTACTTCATAGGCGCCGACTTTTGCTTTTGTCTCTGGGTGCCAGTGGGTGCATGGGTCCTCCCTCCCTACCCCTCCCCATAGGTAGGTGCAATGTTGGGTATTTGTGTTGCATAGTGGTACTTCTCACGCTGTGAGATTACTGCTTAGGTGTAAAAATTTGAATTTGGGGTCCGAATTCTTCTGGGTGCCAGGCACCCACTGAACTTTCTCTTTGGGTGCATTGGCACCCAAGGCTCCCAAGAAGTCGGCGCCTATGGTCTACTTCATTGATTATAATCGAAATCTAAAATAGGCCTACATGTATACACGTATAGGGCCTACGCGTCCGTGAGGTGTCCGCTATCAGGGTCGTCCAGTAAACTTTAGTGACCCTAAAGCTTTCACTCGAACTCTGTATAAAGATGATCCTCTCAGTTAACGTGATTTTTGCACCATAGCATGAAGTCAGATTCAACTCCTGTTACAATGTTTCGACAACGTTTCAGCTGGGGAGACCACTACTGGAAAGTCGACATGACAATGGACTGCAGTCAGACGGAGAACGGATGGTTTGAGTTCAAGGGTTTCGGGAAGAACACGGGCTGGGAGGCAGACGTCTCCCAGGGCACGTGTACCGGATCCATCGGAGGAACAAAGCCGTACAACAGCCCCAACCACTTTGCTCTATGTGGCTACCAGAACGTCTTTCAACACGGCAGTAGTGACTGCCAGATTAATGTCTTGTAGACTTTGGGTAAAATTACTAAAGCTATCCATGATAGCACATTCCTTGTGTTCTCTGAAGACAGTAATTTTTATGGAAACAGTACGGTACACACATAATAAAAAATGCTTTCACCCACTTAAATTCCGCAAATTCTCTTTTCCTCATTCATCCACCATTCATTACCTGCCTCGAACCCCTATACAGGGCCGTCTACACCATAGAAACCTTGGAGCAAATGCTCCATCCAAGAAATAGGGGGGAGATCTGTCAGTGTGTGTGGCACCATTTTGGGGGGGGGGGAAGGAACGGGGAGGGGGAGAAGGAAAAGGGACGTTGCTCCAATGACTGGGGGGGGGGTAGACGCCCCTGCCCCTATATACCTCTGATTCTCTGGCTCTCTGTTCAAGATGGGCCTCTTTGGACGACCCATCAGTGAATGTTTATGGTTGCATAGGGGCCATCCACATATTACGTACGCACTGAGGGGTCGGATTTTGGCGATTTTGCGTACGGGTGCGAACGGGGGGGGGGAGAGGGGGAGGACAAAATGTGTACGTACGCAAAATAAATTTCTAATTATGACGTCCACATTAGCCTATTTATAACTCTGTATTGTCCTATAGTCGTCCGATGGCATTTTATTACATTATATAAAAGCCATGTGCAGTTATTCTGTGCTGTGAACGAGACACCTATAATTTGTCTATATTGGCCCTCACTCATCCTTCAATCTGGCCTAAAGTTCAGACAGCCTGGAGCTGTCCAGACACTTTCTGCAGCTCTTCTTCCGGGGTGCAATGCGTCAAGAGTACGTACGCAGGGGGGTGTGGAAGAAAGTACGCTTGCGAACAGGGGGGGGGAGGGGTTCAATTTTCCGGGATTTTTGCGTACGTAATATATGGATGGCCCCATACTACAAAAATAGACATGGAAAAGCCTAAGAAAATTGTTCTGCTAACAAAAAGTTTGAAATTTTGAAAAGGTTGAAAAGCTCTTGAAAGCTCTTGAAAAGTTTCCATGAAGTATGGCAGTGGTCACCAACCCGCGGTTCGCGAGCCCCATGCGGCTCTCGAAAAGTTCTGTGGCGGCTCTCCAGAGCTTTCCAGAAAATGACATTTTCTGTGACGAAATAAAATTGTGCTTAAAAATGGATTGTTTCCGTGTAATAGTGCTATCCGTTAGTATTTTTGTGCTCCTAAATTCGACCTAAAATCATGGCACCTACCAAAAGTTGCTAAACTTCGCAATGCGGCTCCCAAAAGTTGCTAAACTTCGCAATGCGGCTCCCAAAAGTTGCTAAACTTCGCAATGCGGCTCCCAAAAGTTGCTAAACTTCGCAATGCGGCTCCCAAAAGTTGCTAAACTTCGCAATGCTGCTCCCAAAAGTTGCTAAACTTCGCAATGCGGCTCCCAAAAGTTGCTAAACTTTGAACAGTGGCGGCCTTAGGATATTTCGGGCCCGTGCAGATTATACTGCACGGCCACCATGACACAAATTAAATTGTTTTTCGTTGCTAATCATTTTATTTTAGTCGATTGTTGACAAGTACAAGTCAAATTAAGCTATACACGAGAGTTCTGGGATACATAGGCAGGCCCGGCTCAAGACATTTGGCGGCCCTGGGCAAATCGGCAAATCGGCGGCCCTAAGCACAAAAAAAGTTGATGACCTTTTTTTTAGTCATTCATCTCTTTTTACAAAAAATAATAGTAAATATTTTTTAGAAAATTGGAAAATTGGCGGCCCCTGAAAATCGGCGGCCCTGGGCGGCTGCCCACTTGCCCATATGGACGAACCGGGCCTGTACATAGGAATTGACATTTTATTTTATTGACAAAAGAGAAGATTTAATCGAAACCATAATATTATTATTAGGGTGTCTTGTTCATGTTAATTTTCTGTGACATTTTCGGGCGCCCCCCCCCCAAGTTGCGGGCCCCGTGCGACCGCACGGTTCGCACGCCCCTAAGGCCGACACTGCTTTGAAATGCGGCTCCCAAAAGTTGCTAAACTTTGAAATGCGGCTCCCAAATGTTACTAAACTTCGCAATGCGGCTCATCGCCGAAAAAAGGTTGGAGACCACTGCAATATGGCCTTTTACTTTGCGCTACCAAAGTTACACAGCCCTTTCTCAACTGTGCTGAACTGTACTGCCAACTGTTGTTGTTTGTTGGAATTTGGGGAGAACTCCTGACTAATATGATGGCCCCCGACGAACTTCAAAGATATACCGCCTCGGCGGGAGGAATCAGAGGGATATCATGGGGACAGAAAGAAGAGAGGGGGACAAAATGAGGGGACAAACTTAAAAAATATACCGCCTCTGTAGGAAGATAGGGGACATCATGGGACATCAATGGAGGAAGTGGAGGAGACAGGAAGAAGAGAAGACCGCCGACAAACTTCAAAGAGGTACCGCCTCGGCGGGAGGGAAGCGAACATCAGAGGGACAGTAGAGGGGACAGGAGGAAGACAGGAGTGCCGGCGGTCTTCAAATATATACCTCCCTCGGCTGGAGGGGAGGGGACAACAGAGGGACATCCAAGGGACATCAGTGGAACATCCAGGGGGTATCCGGTGGACATCAAAGCGGAAAGGGCGTTTCGCCACAGTAGGCCTTATATTTGTGACATGCTTAGTAGTCCTGGTTCTGTGGACAGGCGCTTCTATCTCTATTCAGGGCGGGCGCAAGTTGAGCCCAGTGAAAAACAGTGGGGAAGGAGTGGCAGTGGCTTCTATCCCCACTAAACAACCAGGCTCAATCCCTCTCCTTCCCCCCTCTTTCACAGAACTGTTAGCGAAGAGTCTGTAACTTGTAGAGAGCGATAGAAATTGAAAAGAAACACTTCCCCCTTTTTTCACTGAGCCCAACTTATAGCACTTGAACTTTTTCATAGTTACTATTGCAGCAACCTCCACTCCAACGTTTTCAAGGTGCCTTCAACTCCGCCATTGCCGTTTTCGAGAGCTACCAGTCCCAAGCCGGGAAAAGTAGGGTTAAGCTAACCATCTTTATTACGACACAGAGTCATTACACAGAAACTACTTAGGTAATTGGCAGACTCTTCCTTAAACTCTAAAGTCATGCAAGGCAAGGTCGACATCAATGAACCTTGTACAAGTTGTCATTAAACACTGGATAATGCTAATTGACGAACACATAGATAAAACTTTCTACATGTATGCAGAGTGTAAATTACGGTAAAAATGCATTGTTAAATAACTCGGTTCACCATTGATCAGTTGCAGTTATTAAGTCAGAAGTGGAATTGAAATGGTAGCACATGCAAAGGGGTCGTCCATAAAGGACGTCCCTAAAATATGACCCACTTTGGACCCCTCCCTCCCCCTTGTCCGCATTTGACCTTACCCTCACCATTGATCAGTTGCAGTTATTAAGTCAGAAGTGGAATTGAAATGGTAGCACATGCAAAGGGGTCGTCCATAAAGGACGTCCCTAAAATATGACCCACTTTGGACCCCTCCCTCCCCCTTGTCCGCATTTGACCTTACCCTCCCTTCCTCCCCTTTGCGGACGTCCGCACGCATAAGCCAATTTTTAATGTCGTCATCATTATTTTTACAAATATTCCACAGTTCCTGTGCACGTTTAAGTGACAGTTCAGGTTTCATATCGCAGGATGTGCAGTTATAAAAGCCTCTTTAAAGTCGCAGTAAAGGTTATACCATGCATGAGGTTTTAGGCAATCACTTCACTTCAATCAAGTCATTATCATCTTTCGGGTAAGGCTGAAACAAGGTGGTGTTTAAAAAACTATCAAATTTAAAAGTTTAGATGCGGACGTCTGCACTGTCATGGCCCTCCCTCCCCCCCTTGTCCGCATTTCCATGACCCCTCCCTCCCCCTTCACTGCAGACGTCCTTTATGGATGACCCTTAGTAGGCCTATATCATAGAAAATGTGTCAGAACTCAGAACAGCTTTAATGACAGAAAGTTTCTTAAACATGTGACATTACATCTTCATCAGTGATACCTAAATCTTCATGAAACCCCCTCAAAGTCATTATCATAAAAGTCTACACAACAAATCCAATTGTTGTTGTTAGTTAACGATTTGGATAACAGAGCAGTAACAGAAATGCATCTGAAGTTGCTTTTCAATAGAAATGCAAACTGAAAAATTCAAATGAAAACAAGACTCACCAAGTATGAAAGAATCATACATATGTTGACTGGAGCCTACTATAAATGATTCACCCCACTTGCAATTATCTTACGATGAAGATAACTGATAAATGAAGAAATAACTATCATCGTAAGATAACTGCCAGTGGGGTAAATCGATCATAATAGGCTAGATCCAATATACACTGTACAAGTGTACATGTATCTATGACTCTTTCATACTTGGTGAATCTGTTGTTTTCATTTGAATTTTTCAGTTTGTATTGAAAAGCAACTTCAGTCAAGATATTAAAGCACTCTACAGTGCCTCCCTTAACTCATTGCATTTTAACTCAATACTTTTAAGACAATCATTGCCAAACAGAAGCTCATATGATATAATCAGAGTTCGTCTGACTTGTGTCTGTCATCGAAAGCCCAGAATGAAACAGGTTTTGAGTTGACTCGACGCTCCCTGGTGGCAAAGGCAGAGAATGTCGAGATGCAGTTTCCAATGTAGTGGTCGGCCTTTGCTAGTAGTGCCAGGTCAACGTGTGGCTCAGGAGGAAGCCGCTGCACAACCTTCACCTTTACAAGAAACAAGATGTCAATAAACTACTCGCTGATAAGCAGTTGTATGTTAAGCAGTTGTACAGTAATGACTTAACAATTCGACCTCAAGTTTAGTTTTACAAATCTGATATTACATTATGTAGGTCTACTCTGAAACACACTGGCACTGGTAGCAATTACTACGCTGCATTAATTCAACTTTATAACTACTAGAAAAGTGACTGGTTCTGCCTGAAGAATGGTGATCATTGAATGTAGTTTTACTCACAGGTGACTGTCAACTGATGTCTTGTATGCTATAATAACAGTGCTATAGAAGTTTCCACGTTAGACTAGAAAGGTGACTAGTGAAAATCAGTATCCTTTTGTGTTACACATCAGTTTTCAGCTCTCAATGTTCCTCATAAGCATGCACAACTTATTTTTAAATGTCATCCTCTAAATTTCAGTTTCTGCCAGTCCACGGCAAAAAGAACATCAGTCCATTAACCTAACCATGAGAGCCAGCCATGGTACGAAGTTTTAGACACTTCATTTTATACGCCTCAACATATGACAATGGATGGTCAGCTCTTTCCTTCACTGCCGGATCTTTCCACTGACGGTGTATGATCGGTGTATGATCATTCTAGTCGAGTTGGCAACACAATTGTATAAATGACTACTTTAGATAATTATATGACAATACATTACAACCTGATCCTTATACTTACTAGACGCAGATCAACTGCAAAAAATGGCTGAACTTTTACTGGATTAAAACAGCGACACAAACCTTTTTATTTAGAGCTTTGCTGATTTTATCGATCATTGCCTGGCTATCGGTTGCCACAACTACAGCCACTGCTTTGATCTTCTTAACCGTAGACTTGATCTGCTTGAGAATTGTGGCTTCTGATGGAAAACAGAGTTCATCCGTAATTTGATTTCCGTGTTCAAAGTTGTAGCCAAGGCATTGAGCAGAAGCAAACAAATGACGTCTGGTGGACGTGTCACTGACGTGCTTGCAGACGTTTAGCTAAATTTACACACACAAAAATACAAAACACTGATCAACACTCATGGGTCTCTATCTTCAGAATTTGCCATGCTACAGTGTTGGTGTTCAACAAATGACTTAAATCTTCAGAAATTCTTAGCAAGGTAATGATTGATAGAACTCTTCTATTTTCAAAATAGAACAGGAATTAAAACATAATCTATCTTCAGAATTAAGTGATTTTGCAGTAAATCAGAATTTACTAGTAATACAGTATTTCATGATTTCAAACACAACATCTGTTTAGACAGCTATGTAATTGAATAAGAACATTCAAGAATTTGAAGATTGTAAGTATATATTCTTTATTATACCACCTGCAAACGCACTGTGGTTAACAATACAGGTTATACAAATAGATGCCTATGAAACTGAAAAAAATATTAGCATACAGAAAGATACTTAATTTCGGTCTAGTGATTGCACTTTGAATAATACAGAGGTATATAATTCAGCAAAATCTTTGTTATCTTATCCTTCTTACTGATCTTGTTACTTACATAGCTCAATAGGAGCACAACTTGAAACCAATTCAATTTATAAGTTTTCACTGTCATGAAAAGAACACTGGGGTAAAAACACTCAGGGTAAAAAGTTCGTTGATGTATTGAAAACGGAAAAGCTCCCACTACTGCTATCATTGCAGGTATTCATGGATTTCAGGCAGCATAGTCTTGCTAAACCTACAATCCTTTATGGGGCTGTGGTGGGTCAGTAGTAATACATGTCTCTGGGGTCATGTACTTTGGCCCTTTGTCACTGATTGTGGGGTTTAAGATCCCTTTCTTATCCATTACCATCCTTCCGGGATCTACAAACACAATTAGCACGCAATGAATGTAAGATTACCAAGCCTCCTACAAATGACATTCATATAGTTTTCAAGTGTTAATTCACCCAGTCTTGGCCATTTCGCATGTGAATGCCAAGGAACGGTCCATTGGGCAACTCTTTACTAACAAAGTCATCAACCAACTGCTCGATTTCGTCCGACCACTGAAGATAGCGATGAAGACCAGCGTGTTCCTCCTCTACAGGAAATGACGCCGGGGCACCAGTAAATGCCAATACCAGATGTTCTTTAACTGGAAATCTGTTCAAACCACCAATATGTAAAACATCACCATCAGAGTGAAATGCAATGTAACGTTACTAAGAATTTATGTAGCGCCTTGAAACTGTAAAACATTACACGAGTGTCTCTGCATTTGTTTTAATTACTAATTATGTCCCTAGAGTAATCACCATCATTGTCATCATCACTAGATACCAAATAACGATGGTCATTTATATCGTGGTTGTGGGAGGCCATTGATATAGTTCCGTTACAAAATTATATAAGCATCATGGGCATCATACTTTATTGGACAGACATCATACCTTCTCGTGCTGATGTTTACTCCCACATTATCACCCATTGGGCCAAATTGTCTTTTGCTGAAGGCTTTCACTTAAGAGACCTGACCTTAACATCATATGTATGGTCAGTGTACTCATCATGGCGAGTTGGCTAGAGGGCATAGATTGCGCCAAAATCACAAAACAAATCTCTGTCCTGGTTGGGATTTGAACTCCCAACCTTTCAGATGACACCCCAGCATGCTATCCAATAGACTATCATGCACTCACTAATACTAATAAAAATAATAATAATAATCATCATCATCATCGAGACTCAAACTGAATTTCTACGTGCCTTTCTTTCCACTGCTGTGCAATACGTGGGTCGTTCGTATCGTAATGCAGTGGACCATAATATTTGGATCCATCAAAGTCAATGTGAAACGTATCCCAGAATGGACCAAATGGATTTCCATCCTTTGCATTACATCCACCATCATCAGCCGACTGGATTCCCTGACGACGGCTGTAACAGTAAACTGAAAAACACAAAAAACGTAATGCACCCATTAACAAAACAGTAAAACAACGGAAGAACCTCTTTATAACATATTTAATTATGTTCATTGATTCTGATATAACACAGGAACATAAACCTCAAACTTAGCTCCACTTTAGTAACTGACCTCTTTACATTACATATTAAACATATATTATTAAACACAGTTCTTAAATGGTTCCCAAAGATGTCTTTATAAGAAGTTAAGGTGCAATCATGAAATTCTAGAATACAAAGAAGCAAATTCCCCTACACTAGCCCAGAGAGGAAGCAATGAATATGAAATGTTGGCAGTTTCTTTTCTCTTAACCTCAGCAAATGAGGGCAAGTGGTCAGCCAGCTTTCCTTGCCACCTGATCTTGCCACTGACACTGCATGGTCAATGCATGCACTCTAGTTATAGCCGAGTTAGGGGCACGTGTAAAACCAAAATCTCAAAGATAATATCTGCCCTGGTGGCAAGTTGAACTTCTGAACATACAACTAAGAGTCCAGTAAAAATTGCAAAAAATAACAAAGGGCAGAATTTCTTCTAGTTTAAACATAGATTGAAGAGTGGGTAATGTTACCAATTCTCTTTCCGACTGGCCAAATTGTCGGAGCAAGATCAGACATGAAATCTTCCATTGTCATCACACGATGGTATTCCCTCAGTGGTTCTACCTTGAAGTATTTCTTGAAAGGGACTTGAATCTTTAACAGACAGTAAGAAACTCTTTGTAAACATCTTGTATCAAAAAAGCTGCTTTTGCTACAGAGTTTCATTTGTATCAACTCTACACTCAAATAAAATTCTAAAACAATAGCAACAACTACTATAACAATGGCATTACGTGAACCGTAAAAAAATTACCAAACTACCAGTACTCTGGTTTTAACCATAAATCTACATTATCAATTATCAACAAATCCGATATAAAAAATCATGTTTAATGGCTAAGTACTAGAGTATGCTCCATTGTTTAAATGTCAACTACTTAGATATGTGTGATACGTCAAGGGTTTGAATATGAATAAAACTTAATACATCATCTACTTGAATATGCAAAAACATGTATTTGAGTGTGCAAAGATAAAGTACTTGAAATTTACAGAAATATCACAGACTGAATATGCACCAAAGTTCATAGATTAATATTCGAGTATGTAGAAATGCTCACAAATCAAGTACTAGAACTGGCCCAGTCAGCTACATTGGTTGGAGCATACATCAAGACACCTTTGTGCATGACAATGCCTGTTTGCATATCAATAGTGGCCCATTTAAGAGATTTCAGCCTTGGGCTAGCACAGTTTGTACATAGGGACCTTAAATGGTGTCGCACCCACTTCAATGGGTAGCAGTGGTGATGGGTCTCACCAATCAGTTAATTGGAAATTAGCAGGGCCGAGGACATATAGGTCGCTATATAAAAATGCATACATTTACATTCAGAATATGCAGAAATGTTTACAGATTGTGCAAGCAGATTTGTCTTCATGCAATCTATTTATTGCAAACTTTACCGAATGAGGCTTGCTGTAATCATATTCAACCCACGGAGGCAAGACAAGAGTTCGATTGAGACCATGAGCAAATGCAAGGCTACCAAGGAAATGGTCTGCCTGATTTCCAAACCTCCCTAAAATGAATTTCACAGGAAATTCATATCAAAATGCTCTTTTTTAAGACATGGCTAAATTTATTGACCCTAGTATACGTGTAAGTATTTGTGACTGTAGGCATTTCGATTGATGCCTTGTTCATTAGACACCGGCGCAATAAAATTTACTAATTACAATTATATGTGCACATAATGATGCATTTTGGTTATTTATGCAACTTAATAATTTAATAAAGGTGCTACAAAAATTGCCAGACACAAGCATATAAACTATTAATAGATGTTGTTCTCATAAAATCACAGGAAATCATTGTATCGGCTTATTCCAAAATAGCTTAATGGCTACTATCAGATGATATGGTAACTTAATAATCTGACTACTATCTAAAATATATTCACACAGATCAGCCGTAACTTACATGAACTCTCAAGACACGTTTTACAGCTGGTTGATAGCCACATTTGGGTGCGGAGTGAATCCTTGAAACCCTAGTCTTCAAAATTAAAATTCCATTGCATCCCCAAAATATATTTTCTAAGTGAAAGTAAAATATTTCTGCCAATCTCATTTTTCAGGATATTTTTCATATTCACCCTGTAGAAGAATGACTTAATGTTTTCTGGAATTTGAGCTATTTCGCATTTTCATCACTTTGGGGGACGGGTTTGGGCCTTTTGGGGTAGACCTTAATATGTATATAGGGCACCCGATTAACTCAAACCCATTATATCAAACGCGCCACTGTAAAAAAACAGCATAAAATTAACTAACATGATAACCATGATTTTTTTAAATCAAAACTCAGTGGATACCTACAGCTATTTAATCTCGTTTACAGATAGCCGATGTGTATAAGGGATGTTCTGGCGTCGCAAATTTGTCAACAACGTTACATTTATTAAACGCACGAACCGGCTAATAATATTCTATACTAACCCATGCAAGGGCAGTACAACACATATCCATTTTCATCCACTTCCACTGAATCCGTGAATTTACTAATGAACGTTAACAGGATAATTGCGAGCAATCGAAAACTGCCATTGCAAGACACTCGCAACTCAATAGCCATTTTCGGCGAATCCAATGCGTCCAGGGGCAGTGAGCGATATTACAAGACAAACTGTTTGACCAACAGTCTGTGAAATTAACTTAATACACGGTACACAGAAGCCTAAGAATTTTATGAAATTAAATAAATAACACTACAAAAACAATAAATATTATATGCTTTAGAAAACTTTCACTTTGATAGTTTCATTAGACATGAGACATTTCGAACGTTGGCCTTTGGCCTTTCGGACTACGGATTCCCCGACGGACGTAATTTTATTGACATTAGTGCGGGGCTTAACTTTTGTTGCTCCAATCTTTACAGCATCTTATTTTCGGCTGCTAGGGCCATTGACAACGCCCTCCTCCTTTTTTCGGGCTTAGGACTTGCACTACCAGAGTACGGACAGTGGCGGAGTTTTTATTGACAGTTTTACAGTGAACGTTCTTAAATTACGAAAACTTCTGAGGGACCTATGGCAATATTGAAATTAATCCACGAAACTGGACCAAGTTCTTATAAGCTTATTACCATTGTCAATTAATTGGCACTGGTTAGAGCGTATACGTCCTTTGCACCTATGTAGGCCTACGTGATAGATAGATTCTTGAGATCTGGATCAGAAATCACCCTGCCTACATTTTCATGAGTATTAGATGAAACTATGGCTGTAGTGGTAAAATTAGAGGTGATAGTAGGCTAGTCTACACGCTACCCATAGGCGTAGACTCTGGAGGGGGACAGCTGGAGCACGTGCCCCCTATAATTGAGATTGACTGTACATCCAATGCAAAAAGTGTAGAATAAATAATCAACCCAACCCCAATATTTTGGGCAAGTTAACGCCAGTGACGCTCCCGGTTAGGTTTCCGAAACAAATTATAGAGGTGAGTGCACGCTAGGCCTAGGCCCACTGGTTAGTTTTTCTGAAACAAATTAGAGGTGAGTACAAATATTTTGGTGAGGTGAGTATATGGCCCATAAAGGTGAATAAACGCTGTATAGGCCTACTCGCGTATACCCTCGGCTATAGACAGCCCTGTATGAAACCCATGTGTTACAAATGTACATTGTAATGTAAATGTAAATCTCCGAAATTTCTCAGCGCCACACATATCAGGGAAACTAGCTAATCACCGGCGCTATATCAAATCAAATCCGCAATATCCATGTCCGCCTTATCCGTTCCGGTGCCAGGTCAGAGTCCGGGGAGGGTGCTACGGTGGTAGGCCTAGGTTAATTGGTGATGATGGCGGTTGTGTGGTGGCTGTATATAAGGGTCCCATATGGCATAAAGAAATATGGATCCTATGTGGCTTCCACGTGGGCATACTTCCAGGGCATGTGAAACTCAGAGAAGGGCACAATAGGCGTCATTTTTGTGACGGCAACAACTTTTTAGGGGGAGCAAAATGACGTTTTTCATAGAATAGGCCCTAGCGCTTTTCATGAGCACAGAACACGTGATAACTTTAAAAATAAACAAGGCCAAGGACTTTACCTAAATAATTGTTTTTTTTCGCATTGAAATCGTGTTGGGACTGTTGCTCAATCGACAGATTTCATTTTTGTAAAATATTCGCTCTCGGAACAGTACTCAGACCCTCTCGCGACTTCACGGCAGGATGGATGATGGATCCAAACTAGGCCCTACAGTCAGCAGACAGATGATGACTCGGTGTTAACCGGGAACGCACCGATTAGTTCATCACGATTTTAACGACTCAGCTCGTAGACTGCGTAAAATGCAGCACGTGGGCCTACTTCCTGTTTACAGCTAGAGCAACACTTCGCACGAAAATCGTTAGTCAACTGCCATTGCGTTGTTTGCAGGTTATTGTAAGGCTTGGCCTAAGCAACTTGACTTTCCTGCACTTATAATCGTAAACTGCAACTTTCTAAGCAGTTGCTCTAAAGATAAGCGTGGGGAACCAACTTATTGACGAGCGTGGCGTCGTATAAAATGGCCCGGTTGTCCAGATTGAGATCGATGTCCAGTGAAGATCCGATCGAGTCCGGTTGCCTCAGAGACTAGAGAGGAGGCAGGGCAGCTGCCAAGGCGGGTTTCGTTGAGGACGCGAAAGCTTGGAAGGCGTAGGATCGTGTAGATTGGAATATAGGAATTCTTCAACAGAACTGTGACACTTAAATTTGGAGTGGAAAACCTGTGGGGTGATAAGAATTAAGCTGGCAGCTAGAGAAGTTGGCCTTTTTATGGCTTCTCGTTGGAAATATTCATTTCCTGGGTCTCTCTCTCACTCTCTTTCTCTGCTTCTCTCTGTCTGTCTCTGCATGTTTGTCTGTCTGTCTGTCTGTCTATCTGTCTGTCTGTCTGTCTGTCTGTCTGTCTGTCTCTGTCTGTCTGTCTGTCTGTCTGTCTGTCTGTCTGTCTGTCTGTCTGTCTGTCTGTCTGTCTGTCTGTCTGTCTGTCTGTCTCTCTTTCTCTCAAGCGTGAAATATACGGCGCCATAAACTATAAGGCTAGTAACATTAGTGGGTCAACATTCAGTAAAACTAAGCTGCTGCCATAGGCGTAGTTTGTGGGGGTACGAGAGTACCCGCACCCCCACCTTTGAAACAATACAAATCAATATTTTATCATTGTGTTTCTCAGAGATCGCAGTCTACGCCTTACTTCTTGTGTAGTCAGAGTGAGGAGTATGTGCCACAAAAATAGGCCTACGAAAGTACTAGATACACAGGTAAACCGAGAGCCAGACGAACTGAGTAACAGGCAGTCAGAACAGACAGACTTTCAACCACACAGGTCACCCGACAGACTGACCACCGTGACCGACCCGCAGGCCACAGGCGCCACATATCTGGGGCACGGTACACTCTTCTTGGAAAGATCTTACATCACCCTAAGCCTCCGCCTTATGGTTGTCATCTTAGTCATATCGGGATGTGGAGATGTAGACAAAACGCAAGCTTCTATATCCTTCATCAGTTACAAATCCGTATACGTATGGACCCACTCATATTTTCGGCCTTGATATGAACTCCTCACCCATCAATCCCCTCGCAATCTCAGAAGCAATAACTGTTCTTGGTCAAACATATCCGAGCCGCCTAGCTGAAGAAAAGTCCCTCCGTTACATAATAGTAAGCATTTAAGGCGTCGCTGATTTTGACTTAGGCCTATTACGTCGTTTTCCGATTTTGCTGAATGGAAAATGATTAAAACTGTTCTGAAACGAAAACGAGCAGATGGCATCAAAGACGATAAAAAATGCCGTTATGGAGGTAAGCTCATCAGCGATTCCACCTCTTCTCTTAACCTCTCTCGCCGATTCAATTCTAAGCAGTGATGGGGTCTCGAGCTTCATGAGACCTCACAGGGCAAGACTTGGGGACAAAACCTTGTGTTATATAATTAGTTCTTATAAAATGTAATAAACACCTGATTTGAATTATGGGATTATGTTACACGAGTATGGCGTTTACGGTATTGGTTTTGAGACTTATTAGGTCTTGGTCTTGGACCACAAGGTCTTCGTCTCGGTCTTGGTCTTGGACCTTGCGGTCTTGGTCTTGGACCATGCGGTCTTGGTCTCGGTCTTGGTCTTGAACCACAAGGTCTTCGTCTCGGTCTTGGTCTTGGACCTTGCGGTCTTGGTCTTGGACCATGCGGTCTTGGTCTCGGTCTTGGTCTTGAACCATGCGGTCTTGGTCTCGGTCTTGGTCTTGGACCATGCGGTCTTGGTCTCGGTCTTAGGTTTTTGGTCTTGTGCACAACACTGATTCTAAGCACCATAACACGGTAGCCGTCTGACTGTCTGCCCGCCTGACTGTGCATCTTGATCTGTAACCGATTTTGGACTTGACCCGCGTATCGATTTTGTTTTTACTGACCGCTTGTAAATAAGATGGTTCTCGCGACTTGGTTTCTTTGGACGCTGTACATGTATACATCTCGAGATTACGATTACGATTGCCCAGCTCAGCCTGTAAGGTGTACGCGTTGGTAAACGGACACTTACCCCCCTGGACAGTTTCCCCCCGGACATATTCCCCCCGGACAGTTACCCCCCGGACAATTTCCCCCCCCCCCCATACTAGGACATTTCCCCCCTCAGTGCAACATACACAAAGTTTTCTGTTTTAATGATCAAAACATACATACATACGGGGGGGAAACTGTCCAGGGGGGGAAACTGTCCAGGGGGTAACTGTCCGGCATTCGTACGCGTTATGGTCATTCGTTACGCCACTACTCCCGCCCATAGTAATTGAATCGGTGAATATAAGCCTTTATTTAAAAGGACCATTCTAAGCAGACTACATGCCTCACTGTCCTCATACAGCGCAGTCAACAAAACTACCTTTGCGAACCAATTTCGCCTTCGCAAATTTTTGACATCGCTTCAATGACTCGATGCATAATATAAATTATTTAGACCGTGTTCACTTGCAATGAAGGATATTCAAGCCCTCGGAGAGACAATTTATTATTGCTAGGCTCGAGCGTATCAGCAGCAAAACATATTTTGTTTTGCAATCATGATGGAAATTGATATATATCTATACTCGTCTCCCATATAACGGTGTGTACCTGTTCGAAGTATATGTAGGCTATACGCTGTGTCACAGTTATGGTGTCGACATTGGCCCTATTGATGAAGAACAAAGCTGGGTCTAATCTACAAATCCCAACGCTACCATGTTTTGTTTCAATCCTTAGCTGTTTACAAACATTGCAAGTGAAGATGTTTGATTGGCTAAGCCGAAAACTGAGAAGAAAGGAAGGTGCGAGCAGAGTGACTCGACAGGTGGTATGTAGGCCTATGCCCTATCGCTTAGAATTGGGTTAGGACGCGGTCATTCATGCATGCTAGGCCTACTTTGGATCGCGTATACCTACGAAATCGTAAATAATTATATGCGATTCACAAGCAACCTATTTGAACAAGACTGTATCATGGTATTGCAATGCAATGTTAGCTGCAAGGCTAGGCCTATATAATAAATATGCTTACTTAATATATGTTACGAGCCTACAATGCCTACATATTATTATGTAGGCTCGTAACAGTCTTTGCAGCAATTGGACCATGCCATAATATAATGGCGATTATGCATTGGAAATTAGGCCTACAGTTTGTGAATAAGACAACTGTTTGTCTCACTTGATCAGTGGTTTTAATTGCATAAAACTCGAGGAACACACTGCTTTCCTGACTTTTAGCCACAATTTCATTTTGCCAGAATATGTTATGGGCCACCAATCTGATATTCTCGTATGACATATCAAACATACCCCTCGGCCTCGTTCCTCGTGATAGAGGGGCACTATCCCTCTGTAGCATGACCATGAACATTTAATGGAACCCACATGGGCTGTATTCGGATTCCATATGGGCTTTTCAGCGGTTTCTAAAATATGCTCTTTATAATTATAGTCCAGATTCATACATGCTTATATACATACATACATAGGCCTACATACATACATACATAGCCTACATACATACATACATACATACATACATACATATATACATACATACATACATACATACATACATACATGCATACAATACATGTATACATGTGGGCATGTTGGTAGTGTAGTAACACTGACTATACTGTCAGTTATCAAACACAGTTCACAATTAATATTAGAGCTGTACCGATAAGGCTTTTCGCCGATTATTCCGATACCGCGTATAGCCGATTATTGCAATAGCCGATACCGCGTACGAAGCCGATTATTTTTTATTTGTTTAGTGAAAATGTTCGGCTCCCAACAATAAACCTACTAGTACTATAACTACTGTTACAATGCATTATGCAAGCACGTGTTTTGCTGCTTGCGCTTGCCGTGATAAAAATGGCGGGTGGGTTGTTGTCAAATACTACAAGCCTTAGCAAAACTTAGCAATTTCACATTAAACTCGTTATATGCAATACTTAATAAAATTATTAAGTAATAACACATTTGTTTATTTTGTTATGTTGCATAACTTCTGAACAAACAGAAAGTCAGAAACCGGAAAGGGAAGTACAGATGTCAGAAGATTAGAAATGTTCCAGAAAAACAATTCAGTCCAGATTTTTCATTAAATTTCTCGATTTGAATTTTTTAATTCTTTAGAATTTTACGAAGAATTGTGTGGGCCGGATAGTGTTGGGGCGGAATAAAAGTGTTGGCGGTCCGAATCTGGCCCGTGGATCGTAGTTTTCCCACCCCTGTATAAACTGTATAATACGTTCTTGGTTTCTACGGTGGCTGCTAGGTAGTGCAATGCTAGATATAAATCAATATAAGAAACAAAACATAATATATTTGTACTCATTTTTGTTTTTTAACGATTATTGTACAAAAAACCTAAATTGTAAAATAATTTGCATCGGCGCCGATACTTTTTTGCCGATACCGATTATGCCGATTCCTCTAATAATCGGCCCGATTACGAATGCTCCCGATGCATCGGTACAGCTCTACTTAATATGTTAAACATCATAGTCATTTAACACGACTTGTACAAAATGCACACAAAATATTACCGTAACGTCTTTGATTGATTAGCTAAGTCCTATATACGAGTTTTCTCTCCCTTGCGAAACAAAGAAGTCAATCAAATTTGCCAATCACGCTTTCGAATTCGTCGATCATATTTTTAAATTTACAGTGTCTATTAGACTGTTAAAGACATGCCACTTATAATAACTGTAGCTAAACTGTGTAAGGTTTAGTCACCCCAACAGTTCATTTTTATTCTATATTTCTGACTAAGCTGTAATATCACATTTAGTTATAATTAATTTATTCATATGAAACTGTGGGAAAACTTTTATGACGCTATTTGTGTTTCACTCTAAAATTATATTACAGCTTCTGAAATTTTAGCAGTTTACGTAACTGGAATTTATCAATGACATAGCGAGAATTTATTAATAACGTAACTGGAATTTATTAATAATGTAGGGCCTAACTGGAATTTACTAATGACGTAACTGGAATTTTTTAGTGACGTAACTGGAAGTTATTAATGGTTTAAGGGGCATGTCGTTCGTGATTTATTGCCTCAAATTAAATTGACAGGATATAATTATGTTGTGCCCTAGAGGCCAAAATCTAATTATCCCAGACACTTATAATCTGGTTAGAAAAACCTTTATTATTAGGATGCTTTTTGACGTTATTTAATTAATAAAACTTTCTATATCTTATATACTATTGACTATCCAGTTTCTTGAATATTTTTATGATGCTTTTGACATAGCTTAATTAGTTCTATTTTACAACTCTTTTAACTTTTTACTCTATTTTTTCCAAATGTTATTACATTCTTGTTACTTCTACGTTTATATTTTCTCTCAACTTGTTCGCCAATGTACGGTAACTGCTCTACTTGGAATTGAGTCCGAGACCAAGACCAAGGCCAAGGCCAAGAGCAGTAACTGCTAGCACGAAGACGAGGGTAAGGAAGATACATCTAGGAGTGCAGTGACACGTCGCCGGTTGTGACATCGTCTACAATGATAACAATAGAGACAATAGCAGATGTAACAAGAACAGCATCATTTACAGCGTTTGCAACGGCAAAACAACAAAGGGTTGTTGCATATACGCTAAGATTTTGTGCAGAACTATACGTTCTTCGGCTTTCATCCTTAGCGCCAACGTCGTGAAGACCTACTCCCATATGACATCTTCTTAGTTGAACGACCATTTAACGAGTCTTGAATTTTGATGTTTGCGAGTTTATTTAACTGACATCGAGACAATAGTTGTTCCCGAAGTCAGTCGCTCTCATCTGACTGACTTAACAACTCAGTCGACTAAGCCACATGTTTATACACTGACTAAGTCGCTTAGACTCCTCGACTGACTTACCGATTTGATATCGACTTCTCATGCAGTCAAGTATATCTATTATTCACCTAACAATATAATGCATTTTACCGCATACTGTACTGACCAAGCCGTCATTTCCATGGGCATTAGATGGGACCTATATCGGCTCTATACGGGTCCAATATGGGAACATCGGGGCTATATGGGCTGCGCTCCATGTAGGCGCGCTGACAGAGGACAGACCGATGACTGTGAAATGTTAATGTAAATTTATTTAAGATGACAGACGCATTTGAGTGTTTATAAAAGGAATAAGGATACGACTAAATCCAAGGCCGGAGAGACGCCATTGTCGATGAAAGCAAGTGCGTGACGTCAGGTAACGTTACAGACATCCGAGTGGTGGCAGTAAGTATAGCTAATAAAGTAGTAAATGGATACTTAGCGAGCTAGTAAGTAAAGAACTGGTGATCTGATATCGACTGATTGTTAGACTGATTGTCGATTGTTTTGCTTGTTGTTAAAACAAACAAATAAATTATCAAGAATACGCCATCTCCGGTCTCAGGAAACTTAAATCATCGCTCAAGACATATCTTTTTAAACAACCATATGACTGCCTTTGACTTTTGAACTCGTGTACAGCTCCCTTTCTTCGGCCTCGGCTGTGATACGGCGCTATGCAAATAATCTATACATATAGTTTCCATATAGTGTCCGTCTGTCGGGTGGACGCTACGTCACAAACGGGTTCTGTTCTATTGTGAAACATAAACCTGTCGTCTTGACGACGGCGGTCTTGGCGACGGTGATAATCAACAATACATAATTATAGACCTATAATATGCCGTCATAATTATGACGGGCAAATACACTAGTAATAATAATAATAATAATAATAATAATAATAATAATAATTATTATTACTATTAATATTATCACTATTATTATTATTATTATTATTATTATAATATCATCATCATCATCATCATCATCATCATCATCATCATCATCATCATCATCATCATCATCATCATCATCATCATCATCATCATCATCATCATCATCATCATCATCATCATCATCATCATCATCATCATCATTATTGTCATCATTATTATACATGCATAAATACATACGTAAATACATACATGCATAAATATACAAATCTATATAAAATAAATAGAAGACTCTGTCTGTCACAGCGATGTTTGACCGCGATGCATTTCTACAGCTTTGGACCTTTTCGCTCCAAACCTTCACTACTGTCTCGGGGTGGGCATTACACACCCAGTGTGAGGCTTCGCGTCCCCCGTTTTCACCGCTACCATGGTCTCTCGGGCCAAAAACCTACCCGCGCAATGCATTTTTAGCTGGTAAAAAAAACTTACACTCAACCTATTTTCACTCGCCAGATGGCGCCGCCGGGTTAAGCAGCTACAGTACGGATTCGCTAGAGGGATTGAAACTTTCACTTAACTAAACCCGGCCAACGCCGGGTTAAGCAGTGTTTTGTTGCTTATTCGCTAGAGGGATTGAAACACCAAAAACGCCGGGTTAAGCAGCTTCGCGTCCCAGTTTTGACCGCTTCCATGGTGTCCCGGGCCAAAACCTCTCCCAAACCCCAATTTTTACCTGGTCCAAAGAAATTCGAGTCGACCTATTTTCATTCGCCGCCCGAGATGATTCTGTGTTTGACCGCCAATTCTCTGTCACCGGCACGCATTTCTAAAGATTCGCCAGATGGCGCAGCCGTAGGGATTTCACTTCACATTAACTTTTGTTGCTTATTCGCTACAGGGATTGAAACTTATAACCCCGGGCAACGCCGGGTAAACCAGATAGTACATACATATATTAAACATCGCGCCTGGTGAGTTTTTCCAAAGAAGCGCTATATAAATCTGTGATTGCATTACATGATGTACATTCAAATATATAAACATCCAGATATGGTTCACATACATTCATATTTCCTTTGGTCCATACCTTTCCTTTGATGTTCTTCCCCTTCCAGTTCTTGTAGAAAGGAGTTGGATGAAGAGAGATTCCGTCGTCTGCATCCACATCGTACTGGACATGTCTTGTGTACAGTGCGCAACCACCTGCGTCGGTTGATACAAACAAAGACAGTGCTTTTTTCAGCCGGAACGCGTTCCAGCACCTTTTTTCAGCCACTAAAAAACTATTTATTTATTTTGATAATAAAAACAATAATTTAGTTCTTTTAATTTAATTTCTATGTTGTGAACTGTTTTCAGTGTTTATTCCCCAACTCCCAAACCCCAATCCCGTTTTTCTCGGGATTTTAGCCCTTCCATAATTGTTCAGTTCCGGAACCTATTGTTCAGTTCCGGAACTTTTTTCTAGAAAAAAGCACTGAACACAGGTATATAACACATAATTATACGCCTACATGTATACGTAGGCGTAAACAGTGGCGGACAATGCAACTGAGTGAGACAAAGGAATTCGGCTACCATGTAAAACACTCAGTTAAAAGAGTGCAACGCATTGCGCTCTTCGCTCTGGCTTTGGTATAAGGCAATAAGGTTTCCAAATATTTTACCCGCAGTATATTCAATTATTCATATTGACTGCAGTCCACATTATATCTTGAGCCTATTACAAATATATAGCTCATCAGGCAATTTATACAATTTATACAAATATTACATAACATTTGGCATGCTAATGAGTGATTCGGTTGAATACTATAGGCTGCAACATATGATATGAACTCGAACAACGGGCATAACTTACCGAAGATAACAGCTAAACAAGCAATTTACATAACTGTTGCCGTCACTACAAACCGGTGTAGGAAAAAACGGAAAAGGAATTAACGTAAAAGTGGAAAAAGCAAATGAATTAAATAAAAAAATTGGTGGGGTCATTTACGACCCCAACAATCTTTCGCGGATATCATGTAGGAATCATCATACCACCCATTCCCGATATGCAGTGATGGGCACTAAACTATTTTTTTTAGTTAAACTAAAACTATTTTCCAACTAAAAAAATTGTTTAACTAAAGTTGGCAACTGATTTTGGAAATTAGTTAACTAAACTAAAAAAAAGTAGTTAAACTTTTTCCAACTTTTTTCCAACTTTGTACGACAAACATTTTCACAATAAAAGACGTTAAGTGAACTGTAATAATGCAAAGCGTCAATGACAATTTCACCTTCAAACTATGCAATGTGTACTGTTCTGGCATACAGTTACATGTGTACGGTAAGTAGTGTATGAATTTGAAAACATCCTATAACCATGCAGTGTTAAAATGTTTTTTTGCTGACAGTGTTCAATGTTCACTGTGGAAAAAATAGTTGCATATATTGCTGATTTTTTAGTTAAACTTTTTAGTTAGCAACTATTTTTTTAGTTAAACTATGGTTTTAACCAAACTATTTTTTTAGTTAAACTTCTTCCTTAACTAAATTTTGTTAGTTAAACTAAAAGTTAGCAACTTTTTAGTTAACTATTGCCCATCACTGCCGATGTGTTCTCTTTAAAGCTGGAAAGAAATGCGAAAATTCCTAAAATTATTTGAAAATATATTTAAAGGTTAAAAATTTTATAACAACAATCAACCGGGTAGAATCATAAAAGATCCCACCTGGTATGGTTAGGGTTAATGCATGTGGTAGTGTTTTTCGGGTCGGGCTGGGTTAAGTATGTGACGGGATGAGTATTTAAAAGTTAACCCACATCTCTCTCTCTCTCTCTCTCTCTCTCTCTCTCTCTCTCTCTCTCTCTCTCTCTCTCTCTCTCTCTCTCTCTCTCTCTCTCTCTCTCTCTCTCTGTATATATATATATATATATATATATATATATATATATATATATATATATATATATATATATATATATATGAGAAGTAACCCTCAACGTGGACCTTCATATTGGAAGAGTCTTCTTTTGTATATATGCGCTGCCGTTTGACCCTGGTCAGCATACATGTACAGTTGTACACTCTCAAGCTATATTTAAAAAAAGCACTAGTTCAGACAAGTTTTGCTTTCAGACAGCAATGTTTTCAGTGCTATAGAGAGCTAAAGAAAGGTGCTATATTAATTACCTTGACATATACATGCATAGCAACGTTTGCCTCCTTCTACTTTACGTCACTGAAGCCGCATACCTCCAAGGGCGTATACTGGTGGTGACGATATTATGGATACTTCTGGCTCAAAGGCTTGATTGCTGTAACTAGCTACCGGCACTCGGCGATTAGCTTCCATGCTGTATGTAATTGAAAACCGTTCCACTGTCGCTGTATACAGACTACCAAGTTTTGTTTAGACCTCCTTCTCCGTCTCTTCTTCGATTATGGTCGAACTTGTGAGGGCAAGGTGCACCCGCGAGAAACCACCTGCACATATGGAATGGAGCGATTAAGAATTAGACCTGTGTATGGCGATTAATTAACAAAGAAAACAAAGACAAAATATACAAGACGATGATACAACCGGTGTTCCTAGACGAATCGAAATGCTGGACACAGCGGAAACAAGACGAGAAAGAAACTCTTACGGCA
>OY744608.1:9384102-9516602 GCA_963556255.1 Allolobophora icterica
GTTCAACAAAACTCCAAAGGTTTTCTATACCTTTGCGAACCAATTTCGCCTCCGTAAATTTGTAACACCGCTTCACTGACTTTATGCATATTTAGAACGGGATTTCCAAGCCCTCGTTTAGCCAATCGCTACGCTCCTGTGTATCAGCAATAAAAGAGAGGAAATCGATCGCACTACAGGTGAGGTGACTGGCTACATGTTTTCCCTATAACAGTGTTTACCTGTTCGAAGTATACATACGCTGTCACAGGTATGGTGTCAACATATTGAGGAAGAACACAGTTCGGCCAAATCTACAAATCTCTATGTTTCTATTTCTGTAGCTGTTTACAAACATTGCAAGTGAACACGGCCTAAGATGTTTGATTGGCTGGCCTCGAAGCCGAAAGGAAAGCTATTGAGCGGTGACCCGACAGGTGGAATGACTAGCTTAGAATTGGGTCAGGTCGTGGTCATTCATTTATGACACCTTGGATCGCTTGGCTACCAAATGAAACACGTATAAGAGTTTCAATTTGCATTGATCGTAGAATAGCCATTGTATGCCAGCCACAGGCAGCCTATTTGAATAGGAATGTATGGTATTGCAGTGCACCGATAAACAGCTGTGAGGCTATCTATAGGCTCGCAACAGTCATTGCAACAATTGGACCATGCCACGATCTAAATGCACAGACGTAATGGCGATTAGGCCTATTCATTGGAAATTACAGTCTGTGAATAGTATAACGTTTTGTCTCGCCTGATCAGTGTTTATAATTGTATAAAACTTGAAGAACACACAGCTTTCCTAACTTTTAGCTACAATTTCATTTTGGCAGAATATGAAGTGGACCACAAATCTGATATTCCCTTATGACATATCAAACTTGCCCATCGGCCTCGTTCCCCGTGACAAAGGAGTTGAAAGGCCCTGTATCAACCTGCAGCATGGCCATGTACATTAGATAGTACAAACATGGGCTGCGTTTGGATTCCATATGGGCGTTTGAGCGGTTTCTATAATGTTCTTTACAAAGTCCAGATTCATACATACGTAATTACATACATACATACATACATACATACATACATACATACATACATACATACATACATACATACATACATACATACATAAATACATACATACATACATACATACATACATACATACATACATACATACATACATACATACATACATACATACATACATACATACATACATACATACATACATACATACATACATACATACATACATACATACATACATACATACATACATACATACATACATGTGGGCATGTTGGTAGTGCAGTAACGCTGACTATACTGTCGGTTATCAAACACAATTCACACTTAATATGTCAAACAATATAGTCATTTAACACGACTTGTACAAAACGCACAAAAAAAATTACCGTAACGTCTTTGATTGATTAGCTAAGTCCTATACGAGTTTTCTTTCCTTGCGAAACAAAGAAGCAGTGATGGGCAAAAGTTAATTAAAAAGTAGTTATAACTTTTAGCTTAACTAAAAAAATTAGTTGAGGAGGAAGTTTAACTAAAAAATAGTTTAGTTAAAACCACAGTTTAACTAAAAATTTGTAGTTGCTCACTAAAAAGTTTAACTAAAAATATTCAGAAATACGCAACTATTTTCTGCAATGAACATTGAACACGGTCAACAACTCACCGCGACACTTATAGATTAACACTGCATGGTTTTAGCATTAACAGCCTGTGTTTTCAAATTCATACACTATACTTACACTACACCTGTAACTGTATGCTAGAACAGTACACATTGCATAGTTTGAAGGTGAAATTGTCATTTACGCTCTGCATTATTGCTGTTTACTTAACCACTGTTATTGTGAAAAATGTTTGTCGTAAAAGTTGGAAAAAAGTTGGAAACAGTTTAGGCCTAACTACTTTTTTAGTATAGTTAACTAATTTCCAAAATCAGTTGCCAACTTTAGTTAAACTTTTTTAAGTTGGAAAATAGTTTTAGTTTAACTAAGAAAAATAGTTTAGTCCGATCACTGCAAAGAAGTCAATCAAATTTGTCAATCATTACTTTCAATCTTGTCACTCATAATTCTCAAATTCACAGTGCCCATTAGAGTTAGGTAATTGGAAGTTATAAATGACGTAACTGGAATTTAGTAATGACGTAAATGAAATTTATTAATAATGTATCTGAAATTTATTAATGGCGTAACTGGAATTTATTAATGACGTAATTGGAATTTATTAATAACGTAACTGATATTTATTGATGGCGTAGGCCCTAACTGGAATTTATCAATGAGGTCGGCCTAACTGGAATTTATTACTGAGGTAACTGGAATTTATTTATGACGTAACTGAAATTTATTTATAACGTAACTGGAATTTATTGATGGCGTAACTGGAATTTATCAATGAGGTAACTGGAATTTATTAATGAGGTGACTGGAATTTATTAATGAGGTAACTGGAATATAATATTATTAATAACGTGCAGTGCGGCTTTCCCACACTTTGTTCTCGAGCAATTCGTCTCTCTTGTCCACGGCAGGTTCATGTTATTAACGTTTTCTAAACAACGCAGTACTTAAAGGCATAACAACTTAGTTGTTAAAACCGTTTTTTTCGTTTTTTTATTTTTCCAAAAAACTCCGTTTTTTTGTTTTTTTCTTATTGTTTTTCCGTCATTTACTTTTTATGTAACTTTATTTATTAATTAATATTTTTCATTTTCTGTTTAATTTCTTTTGTCTGATCTCCCTTACGTTGTCATCGTACTTTCAACGATTCAGCTATTTACATCACTATTTTTATTTCATCATTTGAGAAATAAATACCTTATGAAATTGCACAGTAGGGCCTACAGGAAATAAAATTTTAAAAGCTATTTCTAAGTTATCTAAAATGCCAAAAGAAAAGGGTGTGTAACGGATTCATGTTACTTTGATAAGCGAGAAAGACATAAAACAACATTGGCTAAATTGAAATGCATTTACTGTGAGAAAGTTTACACTATAATATAGTGTAAACTTTCTATATTGTAGTCTATACCTACAAATTGTGTTAGTTTAGTCAGCATGGACTTATGTGGGCTTATGTTTACAATTTAAATTTGAAAAGATTTCAATTTTTTTAATTTCTCAATTTCTTATTAAACCAAACTTATAAGAAATAAAATAATTGTTGTAGATTGACGTTACGTAGTGTTTACTAATAAAGTTGTGTTATTTGCTGATTAAATTCTGTAAACAAGGTTTTTAATTTTAAATTGCAGTAGGGCCTACAAGATCTAGAAAGTCACATCTTTTCCTTTCTCGTTTTTTCCCGTTGTTTATTTTTTGAAAAAACGACTTATTCCCCGTTTTTTAGATTTAGTTTCTTACGTTTTTAACAACTATGATTAAAGGAATTGACGGTAGGCCTATGCTGACTATCGCTCATAGGACGATCGCTCATAGGACGTTCGCTCGAACACCGCGATCAGTTATAAGAAATAGTAAAGTTATTAATAATACACTGAAGACGGAGTTTGTTTTATGGGTCCATTTGTTGAAAATAAGACAGAAAAACTGTTGAAGATTGCTCGCGTATACTTAAACGCTACGAAAGAAAAGGCACGTAGATAGTATTAGAAACGTCAGAATATCAGTTTTATCGTATGTTGCCACTGCCCTTATGACACGATCTTCCAAGAAGCCATGGCGCTTGGCGCTCGGTTGCTCGACGTTGCCGGAATTAGACGCGTTACTTCCGCGAGCATACGCTCGTATGTCTGACGTGATTTGTTCCGCAGCAAGCAGTAGACTGCTGCCGGGTTTATTCCTACTGCTGCTGGGTTTATTCCTGTCACGAATTGGAAGTGGACCGTATAGAGCTCAAAAGGACTAGGTATCACGGGTAGGCCTACTATCACCTTAAAAGTACCGTCTACGAGCCAGTACTGTGATCTTGCTAGCCCGTCAAGCAGTTCGTTGCATCCGAGGATCAGTAGACGATCGGGCTCCGGTCCAGAGTCATAGAGGACAAAATCTGCAAAGCATACAGGAATGTCGAACATCAGGTCCGTTGGACAAGGGGAAGAGCACTCACCACGCCGCCAGATACCACAACTTTCTGTTGGTTACGATAAAGTCCACGGCCTAACGATGATTTCTCCGGTAATGCTATCAAAACTACATCCGGAAGTTTCGAGCAAACTAACCCTTGTGTTGCACTTGACCCAGCTAATGTCTCGTTAATTATTGTTTTCGTATAACCAACTGCTGTTTTAGCGAGTGCTCTTGCTACGTTTCCTTCGTGATTACATGTGTTCCGCCTTGTTGATTCTGACCACTTTCATTCTATCGCAGACTACATTTTGTCTCATTTTTCAGACTGCGCCCATGCAGCAGCGCCAAGCTTTATCGCCATTTATAGTATAACGCGGTGCTAGTAGTATTCAAACCCATTCAATATGAAAGTTTGTTTGCCTAGATTGAGTTGCCAAATTCACCTTCCATATCCATTCCATCACCTTCCATATTCATTTCAGTGGCGCACTGCTGCTTTCAATTAGTTAGCAATTATAAAAGTAATCAACTAATCAACTGTTCCAATCGATTTCATATAACTTTACAAATATTTATGAAATGCCCTTCGTTGATGTGCCTATACTTCAAAAACTATTTAGCTAACTGGAAGTTAATTGCTCGCGTACCTACTTGACGCGCATATATCGTCCATATGAGCGATCGTCCTATGCGCGATTGTCCTATGAGCGATCGTCCTAAAATCGAATTGACAACACAAAAGAAATTATCTCCAACATAATTTTCTTTCCAAAGTTTGTCTTGATCTTTTCCTCTACGAAAACCTACCAACTACGTCATCTGAATTCTGTGCTCTGACATCCTTGACAATACAAAATCGTCATTAACTTTTGTCTATAGATACCTAAGTTCAGATTAAATATCTGTTGTGCTGTAGGCCTATATTATGCTCAGCGTTCTACGTGGTTTCTGATAGGAAGTAGCTAAATACGGCGCTATCAAGTTTAAAATCTTATAAAAAGCTTTAGTATACTTTGTCTTTTATTTTCCAAATTTCACAACAGTTGTTAAAAGCATTGGAAACGGAATATCTCCGTTTCCCAGAAGCAGGGCCGGATTAACCCCTCGGGGGGCCCATGCTAATTGTACACGGGCCAGAAGACACATGGCAACCTGCAGACATGTGCTGAAATCTGATTCCGAAAGTCCCCCGGTGAAAATGGAAAGGTTGGCAACGCTGGTCATATAGGGATGGTTTCAGTAATATGCTAATATGGATGATTTTGTCGTGTAACGTAATGTAACGCAAATCATCGCAATTTCTCAGCGCCACAAATAAACTGCGTTAGTGAAACCGGCCGCTTAATCAAATGAAGTCCGCAAGAGCCAGCTGGTCGTTGGTACGGCTTAAGGACGCGGTCCTATGCCGTCCGGAATTAACCGACTCTCAACCATATACGACATGATGAGAGCAGGTGCTTGCGATCGATGATTTTGTGGCGATCTAGATTCATCAATATCTTTACGGCCTTGAACATGATTACTGGCTATAAATGTTTATCTATTTACCCACTTTTGTGAGGAATGAGCCACGTTTCTCGAATGATTTCTAGTTAGAGGATAAGAGTCAGTCATTCCCAAACTTACGGTAGTTGAATTGACCACGTTCCCTTCAAGTATTTACTGGTTATGTTAATTTGAACTGTTGAGACTTTGTTCAAATTAGAGCGCATCACCGCAGCAAGTACGATTTAAACATGAACTTAGTCTAGAAATTAAACTTTATGCTTATTTTTGAAGACCGCCAGAACACGTCGCCGCCAAAATAGGATCTGCCGCCGCTAATAAAGAAGCACCGAAGAGCATATATTTAAGTAGCGCTGTTTTGAGAAGAACGCACGTAAGTATTACGCATTTAATTTAGCGCATTTTTAGTACTTCACAACAGCGCTGCAACTATGACTACAGAACTGATCTAAAGAGAGCTTTCAAATAAATGCTGCACAAACTGAAAAGCAACTTACGTCAATGTAATGGAAGACTGCTCCGGGAGAAGGTCCAACACACGAGAAGCCACGATGGGCTCGACTTGAAGTGCGACAGCGTGACTCCTGCATGTCTCAACGGACCGCAGAGCGCATCAATCGCCCACAAAACCAATTCAAGACTGGAATACAGAGCTCTCTGCTGTATATGTGTCAACGTGGTCTTGAATGCAATGCTCTCCGAAATAATAAGATAGTGTATCATCTCTAGCATATACTCCGTTAAAAGCAAATAGTTCAGCCTACTGGGTATAAGACTCGAGCAGTACAGTTAAATACGGACTGGATCTGGCGTTATCGGAACACTTTGGCACGCCAGCAAGGATAGAGTTGCAATGATCCAGGCGCGTAATGATGATGAGTGAACAAGGGTCACTGCGTTGCACGACAGATTGCGCCGTATAACCAGTATGGAAGGCACTGTGCTATGTTTATCATACAATACTACTGTTTTTGATATTGCCCTCCTTCCAAAGTTCATAAGTGCACCAGTGACAGAGCATCGATGACGCAGGACTTGCTCAAGGTCCCTACACAGTAACTGACTCGGGCGAGGCTCGAACCCAAAATCTCCGCATTACAAGGCGAGTGTTATGACCAATCGGCCATCGTGCCACATACATACATAAATGGATACAAGTAGACCTTCATATGGTCTACCCCACAATAGGAAAATGTTTGCATCAATTTCTGATCTATCGGATTTCCATCTGGCTTTTCCAATGGATTGTGATTTTTGAATGGGATTTGATTCTAAACGACCATCGACTCATGTCTTGGATATTATGCTAAAGGCGCTATAGAAGTCAATAGATTGGAGTAGAATTTATTGGTTATTTTTTTATTCAGTGTCATAAGATTTTTAATTGAATTTCCGTTCGAAAAGTTTTGACGTGAAACACAAAACGTAAGAAATATTTTGTCATTTTCTCCTGTGTGCGCTTCTCCGTTTAAACTGAAATCACTTTCTCCCCTTGCAACAAGGCATCATCAATGCAAATGGAAAATAGAAGAGTCCCTCTGCCTCATCCACATGCTTTCATATTCCCTAATCCAATCTAATCCAATATAATCTAATCTAATCTAATCTGATGCGACAACTACTTTAGCGTCGTAATAATAATAACAACAACGATTTCCATGGCGCCGTAACACAGCTTGGCCGTTATACAAGGGCGCCTCACAACCAGGTTCTATATAGAATAGGACTTAGAAAAAGTCTTAAGTTTGATCGAATCGCGGACGGGAGACTTTTCCAGCATCTAGGACCCGCAGTTGAAAAAGCATGGTCGCTAAGACGCGTCTTCATACTTCATACACGAAGGTCGCACCTCTCCAACGATCTCAGTCGTAACCCAGCTGCCGATGAATGCGCCTCGATGCAGTAGTCTCTCAAGTATCTAGGCGCGGCTAAGGCAAGTGATTTGAAGATGAGTAGTTAGAGCTTGAACTCGACACGACGCCGTACATGCAGCCAATGCAGGACGTCGCGCAGGAGCGGCGTAACTTGGTCGAATTAGCAGACGAGCCTCGCCGCAACATTAAGCACCAACCGCAACCGATCGAGGAGGACGGAGGAGGCTACACAATACAAATGGCAAACATACACAGCTGCATAATAATGAACAAAGCATCAACGATGGCGCACCAACACTTGTTCGTAATTCTGGAAATTGTAGAGTCAATCAAATCAAATCAAATTTATTGAATCGAATACAAGACCAGTATATGATTAACAGTCAATAACATAATGTGCATAGTCTGCATCATATCTATAGACAAGAGATTATATGCTGTAACATTACTACTACAGTGATAATCTTTCAAATATAAAGCAATAAGACGATTCCCGGAGAGAAGAAGCTGAATAAGCTTATCTAGTCATCCCCGGTATTTATCAGAAGTTCGTATTACTTCGTCAATGGAATGTATCAGACTTAAGATTATGCTAATCATCCTGTTTTAAGATGAGATAAAAATAAAAGATCCGTAGATGATTTGTCACGTAGCTAATACTGGTCAATCAGAAACGATTTATAAGCAGATTTGAAGGCACTTAGTGATCGTAATGCACGTATATTAGGATCAATGGAATTCCATAATTGTGGGCCTTTTATTCTAACAGAGAAGCTTCGCACATTGGTTCTGTGCACCTCGGATCGGTAATTCCCCTTATGACGAGTGTTGTGGTTATGGAATGCAGCATTTACAGTAAAATAGGAATTAAATATTATTGGTAAAGTACCTGAGTGGTGTCTATACATTAGGAGTGCTAATTGGAGTCGGTAGATATCATAAATATTTAATGTTTTCAGGCTTTTAAAGAGATTCGAACTTGGCATTAGATAGTGGGCACCACAGATGGTTCTTATGGCTCTTTTTTGCAACAGAAATAACGGTTTAAGCATAGTCTGGTAGCCACCTGCCCATACTGTAGTACAATAATTCAAGTAAGGCAATATAAGGGTAGTATACAGCAGTTTAAGAGAATGGGTAGGTAAGGACCATTTGAGCTTATGAATAATACCTACAGATTTAGACACTTTATTCGTCAAATGCTCAACATGAGCCTTCCATGAAAGATTTTCATCAATAATGACACCTAGAAATTTAACACTTGTAACCCGGCATAGCTGAATATTATCAATACTTATGATGGGAGTGTCAGATTCAGATACATGTTTCCTACGACTTTTAAATATTATATAGTTGGATTTTTTCAGATTCAGGGACAGCATGTTAGTGCGAAACCACCGAGATAATTTCGTTAACTCCGTGTTCATATGTTGGAACAGTTCCGGACAGTTTTTACTGGAAATGAAGGCAGAAGTATCATCAGCAAACAGTACCAAATCCAGTGTGGACGAGCAATTCGTTACATCATTAATATAAATTAAAAATAATAATGGGCCTAAATTTGAGCCCTGAGGGACCCCACAGAGTATCGGTGCTAAGACAGATAAAACTCCATCATAAGAGACCTGTTGAAATCTATGGGTGAGATAAGATCTGAACCAGTCCAAAGCTACACCACGGATGCCATAATGGAACAGTTTAGCTAATAGAATGTTATGATTTATGGTGTCGAATGCTTTCGACAAGTCGAGGAATATCCCCAACACAAATTTGGAATCATCCAGAGCCTCGGTGATTTTGTCAATAACTTCAATGATAGCTAAATTGGTCGAATGATTCTCCCTAAAGCCAAATTGCTTTGCATATAGTATTTTATTAGTTGTTATAAAATCATATATACGTTTATACATGACTTTTTCTAATATTTTAGAAATGCAAGGCAACTTAGAAATGGGGCGATAATTTGACATATCGTGACAATCCCCAGTTTTAAAAATAGGGGAAATGGTAGCAACCTTTAAATTTTGTGGGACAATACCAATTGATAAAGACTGGTTAACTAAGTAAGTTAATGGTTGAGAGATATAAGTAGCATTACGTTTTATAATATCAACAGGTAACTTGAGGGAGCCACATGCTTTGGTATTTTTGAGGCCCGCTATAATGGCCTGGATTTCCCCCGGATCTGTGGGAATCATAAATATGGAGTTAGGATTGGGTGCTTTTAAGTAATCAGTGTAGGAGGCAGCGGTAGGGGGAATTTCATTAGCCATTTTTGGTCCAATGGTGGCAAAATAGTTGTTAAGAGCATTAGCAATTGTAGTAGGGTCCTCTTCCATTCGGCCATCCACTCTTATAGGGATATTCATACGTTGAGGTCCATTGTGATGAAGTGCCTCCTTTATGATTCCCCACACCTTTTTCAGATTATCCTTGTGGTAATCCAACCTTGAGACATAATATTGTCTTTCACTTTTACGAAGAATGGTCGTCAGTTTATTCTTGTAGGATTTATATTTATTAAAGGATTCAGTAGTTTTAAGTTTTAAATATTGTTTATATAATTTATTTTTCTTTTTGCAGGATTTTAACAAGGAAGTGGAAAGCCAAGGCTTGGTTTTAGTTTTATATAGTCTAGACTTACGTATCACACATGGAAAGCAAGAATCATAAGCCATATTGAGTTTGTCAGTAAGGAGGGTTGAGATGTCATCAGGGTTGCTAAGGCTATATATGTCGTCCCAAGTTTCATTCTGAAGCAGAACATTAAAGTTCTGAAATGCCAGGTCATGCTGTGGTCGATAGGATACATATTTGTTTTTGGGAACCGAGTCAATCTTACAGTCGAGGATGACAAATATGGGTAGATGGTCAGTTATATCAGCATAAAGGATTCCTGGTTGTTCAGAATACTTTAACGTGTTAGAAAATATGTTATCAATTAACGTAGAGGAGTGGTCAGTGATTCTAGTTGGTAAATTGATTAAAGGCCGGAAATAAGCAGATGACATGTTGTTTACAAATTCGTTTGTAGGATGATGAGAGTCGGTATTTAATAAGTTAAGATTAAAGTCCCCACAAATATAACAAGACTGCCTTAGGTTGGATAAGTAATTCGTTATAGACACTATATCTGAGTTAAATTTTGTGATATTAGTATTTGGAGGTCTGTAGAGGGACCCAACCACAATATTTGAGTAATTAGGTAGTAAAATGCTAACAAGTAAGCACTCCAGCAAGCTCTCCATTGTACTGTTAAACACAATACTTTGCGCTTGGAGGCGATCATTGACTAAGATAGCAACCCCTCCCCCTTTATCAGCAGATCTGGGTTTCGTAAAGGTTTTATAACCTGGGTAACTAATTTGATCTTCAGAATCAAGAATGGACCATGTTTCAGTGAGCACAATAATATGAAATTTACTATTGATATTTTCAAGATAGGTCCAAAGATTGTTATGATTTTTATTATAACTGCGGATGTTAAGATGGAGAATTTTCATATTAGAATGGAGGTTGCTACTGCTTACCATTTGGTTATAACTATCCTCAGAATAATAATTTGATAAAGACCTAGTAGTAGGATAAAACAAGTTTAAGTCTGGATCAAGATCGTCATTCCCTGCAATAGGAACTTCGTTAAAAAAATTAAATGGATTATTGGTATTCCCAAAAGCTATGTCCTTGTCAATGTTTATGTGGGTTAATACCTCAGGATCTGTTGCATAATAGGGTAAAGCACGAAAAGCACAACCATTACACACTACACAGTTCATTATTTGTGGCAAAGGGTCGGGAAGTGCAGTTAATGCTAGCATTTTGCTTACACAAACATTCAGGATTTGGAAAGTTCAAATCGCAAGATGTATATTCTAGTTTAGACTCCATGTCGAATGATTAGAAGTTAGTATTATTCTAATGCAGTCAATGAGGTACTTTAATTTGCTATGCTTATCAAAAACCAGATATAAGGGTAGGTAATCACCATTTAGAACATATCTTACACACAATGAGCTACTCTGAGACACCTGATAATTCCAATCACAAACGAGATGCAGTGGAGCATTACTGCTTGAGTCACCAAAACAAATAGCAAACATTGCCAGTATAGAATACATCACAAAATTCCATAATAGTGCATTTCTAAGTGCATCACCAACACAAAAAAGAAAAAACTCATTACGAGAACACTTTAAATAAGTGTACATTTAACAGAAACACTGCAAAAATAACTATAAATAATAGATAGTTTATAGTTACTGAGTGACCAGTCAGTGGAGGAGCCACGGTGTGCCCGCAGCATGGCCGGCCGGCACAAAACAGAGCAAAACTCTTGAACCCATCTCAGGAACCGGAGGTAAGGCATGGCAACATCAGCCATTGGTTAGCTGTTCGTTCAGTGTGAGGAATGGAGAAGCCAGTCTTTTCTTCTCGTCAGCGGTGGTGGTGAAATAAATTTTACCATTCCAAGACCAGATAGATTTTATACGCGAGTCTTTCTGGTGGGTGTGAAGGAATTCGGCGTTGATTGGAGTGAGATCTTCCGCTATTCCGATGTGGGTACCCTTAAGCAAGCGGCGACTTCGTAGAATCTTGTCCCGAGTTTCTTTGCGAGTGAAGGAGACGATGACTGAGGATCTGGCTGGGGAGGGAGAAGGCTTGTGTAGATTCGCAGGGTGTACTCTCGTTATCGTCACGTTTGATATATCCAGTGGAGAGGTATCCCGAAGGTTCAGCTTTTCATGGATGAAAGAGATGACATTCTCCACGGCAGAGTGTGGATAAACTGTAAGACCTGATATTTTTAAGTTGAGATTACGCGAATGTTGATCCAAGCCGTTATGCATTTTGGTGAGTCGTTTGTTTTCTTCTTGCAGTTTCTGTAAGGCCTCTTTGTCCTTGCCAAAGTCCTCAGTATCTAGATGCATCTGTGACAGTTGTAACATCTGTTCCTCTAGTGCGGAAATACGTGTCGCTTGGTTTGAGGTGATAGATACGAACTCGTTCCTGAATGTCGCAAGATTGGCTTCGAGGATCGTCAGATGCGAGTTTAGGCCCGCAATTTCACTGTGGATTTTGGTCAAAGCCTCTGAGACAGCACGAGCCACTGCTGAAGAGACTGCATGTGAGACCGACTTCTCAATCATGGAAGATAATTCAGACCATGGGGGAAGTCCCTCGACCATCTTTTCTGACCCCGAATTTGGGTCCATCGCATCGTCTTTCTTCGTTTTTTTGGATGATTTCTTTTCTGACATTGTTAGTCCTGTTCGATAAGCGACTCAGATAAGGTTTACTGTTATACAACGTTAAATAGTCAGTTGCTTGATATTTCTGCTTATTACTTCTGATGGTTCTAAAGTCTGTGCGGTGGTTCGTGGCCCGTTGAGTTACGCTCTGATTTGCAGGTAATAGCGATAGTCTCCGTATTCAGAAAGGTGTTATCCAGTTCGACTAATTGTAAACAAAGCGACACGTCAAATCTTAATTTGTCGAAGATTCGAAAGTTTAGAATGAGTTCGTTCGGAAAGAAGAGACATTAACTTTGAATATTTACCAACATCCGCTTCTTTTCAGACGGTTGGAGGCAGCTACGTACAGTAGGGGTGTACATAGGCCTAATATTATTATTATTATTATTATTATTATTATTATATTCAATCGCATTGAATAGGACACACAACATGTGGAACACGGTCTCCGATTGGTTAGAGCGCGCTCACCTTGTAACGCGGAGAGTAGGGTTTCGAAACTACCCTCAGACGGTTACTGTGTATAGGGATCTTGAGCATGTTCTTCACTCACATGTGCTCAGCGTCAGCGACTGATTCTTGTTTTTTTTACAGTGGCTCTTTATAAATGCATAAAAATAAAAATAGAGCATACTATATTACTACTACAACTACTACTACCACTTTTACTACAACAACTGCTACTACTACTACTAAGCTTACTACTACTATTAGGCCCTACTACTGCTACTACTACTACTACTACTACTACTACTACTACTACTACTAATAATAATAATAATAATAATAATAATAATATTATTATTATTATTATCATTATTATTATTATTATTATTATTATTATTATTATTATTATTATTATTATTATTATTATTATTATTATTATTATTATTATTATTATTATTATTATTATTATTATTATTATTATATTAATCGCTATAGCTGTCACCTCTCTGCCTTCAACCTCCACCTTCCTTTTCACTCCGTGTATTACAAATTCTTTTCCAGTAAAGTGGAAAGGTAAACTTGTGGTAGGCGGACTGGAATGTCGTGCATGTTTTAAGCAATACTAGTAGTTGCAGTAGTAGTAGTAGTAGTAGTAGTAGTAGTAGTAGTAGTAGTTGCAGTAGTAGTAGTAGTAGTAGTAGTAGTAGTAGTAGTAGTAGTAGTAGTAGTAGTAGTAGTAGTAGTAGTAGTAGTAGTAGTAGTAGTAGTAGTAGTAGTAGTAGTAGTAGTAGTAGTAGTAGTAGTAGTAGTAGTAGTAGTAGTAGTAGTAGTAGTAGTAGTAGTAGTAGTAGTAGTAGTAGTAGTAGTAGTAGTAGTAGTAGTAGTAGTAGTAGTAGTAGTAGTAGTAGTAGTAGTAGTAGTAGTAGTAGTAGTAGTAGTAGTAGTAGTAGTAGTAGTAGTAGTAGTAGTAGTAGTAGTAGTAGTAGTAGTAGTAGTAGTAGTAGTAGTAAAAGAAGGATAAGCTAGTAAGTCAGAAAGTCGAGATCGGAAAAAGCGAACTGAATGAGGAAGAACATTCTAGAAACTTGGTCCAGAACTTGCAGTCCTTCACAAAACGATTCACTTTGCATCTCATACTTGACTTGACTGTAATAAAGACTCATGGATAATTCACAAACCAGGCCTGTTTTTATTGCCACCCATATAAATTGATTAATTAATTCATGCATTATTTACTGCCATTTTACTGTCAACATCAGCTCAAGGCTATTTATCACTTTAAGTATGAAAAGATATGCAAGCAATGTAGCCTTACGGATGTTCAAGGCACGGCTCATTCACTCATGATAGCTAAACATTATGTGAAACTTTGCAAGTTGGATGGCTTGCAAATAGATCTTTCACAGAAAAATGCACGTGATATTATTGCAGATTATCACAAAGGCCTATCCCATCGACAAACATACTTAGCTCCCCTTGTACCTGTCTGAACATGCTAATCTTTGCGTCGACATCCTTGAGACGGGAAACTTCTGGTATTACAAAGGCCGCTGACGTTTAAATTATCTACGGATGTGGAGTTTGCGCAAAATTACACACAATCAACAAGTTTGATTCGGTTGATCGTTTCAAGGGCTCTCTTTAAGTTGGGTGGTCACTGGTCGTTCATGACTCGTGAGTCATTACACGTAGACAGGTGTGTTATAATCACGTACTGTCCTTTGTTTCAAACAGGTCTCATCCATGTACGAATATAGGATATTCCTTGCCATCTGTCTTTCTGTCTTTGTGTCGATATAGTTTGTCTGTGTGCCAGTCTAAATTTTAATATATATAGATTAGCCTATTATTGGTAGTTAACTAGCAATTTACTCATGCACACAATGTGGGGTAAATTTTAGCTGTTCGCTTTCGCGGGGCGAGCTCCTCCGAATAGATACCCCGACAGGCGCTATAAAAATGATATGTATGAATGAGTGATTGAGTTAATTAGGCGATCAATTAATTAATTAATTAATTAATTAATTAAAGAATAAACGGAACCGGACCGATGTCAACGGGAAGACATATCGTGTGGCTAATCTCATCTACTCTAATCAAGTAACTTCTATAGAGCCGTAATCACAGCGAACGATGCATCCGAAAATTGTTGCTTCAAGTGAACTCGTGGTCAAGAGATCGCAATCCTTTATAGAAGCTCGGTCTTAATCTAATGTGTCTCGGAAATTATAAGTCACATTTGACATTACGATTGGTAAACAAGTGCTTTTGCAGGAGATTATAATTATGTCGCGATAGATGCAAACACGAAACTGACAGCGTCAAAAGGTTACATGACGTCAACAACGAATCTGAGGTTCATTTTTTCTATTAATCTTGCGCTTTATAAATCTCCTTTTAAAATAGGTCACAACTTTATTTCTCAAGATGATTAAGCTGCTACCAAATATCTTAGAGTTATAAGATCATTGCTGCAACTACTTAGCTACAGCCGGTAGTCGCGTTGCTTGAAATTTACGGCGCTACCACTATGAGTTATTTTCAAAGGTCTCTCCATGATTACCGACACCTAAGACCGACACCGTCATAATTATACAACCTCTCTACTGATCTGTTGAAGAGTCTTCATGAGCGGCGTCATTTCATCCGTTTAGAAATACGATCCATCAAATGATTTATTCATGAATTAACTATGTTTAATGGCTTTGTTTATTGGGTAATTATTAATTATGAGAACCAGGCCAAGGTCCATTAATAACATAAAAATGCATATCATTATACCAGTGCTTTTCTAGAAAAAGGTTCCGGAACTGAACAATTATGGAAGGGCTAAAATCCCGAGAAAAACGGAATTGGGGTTTGGGAGGGGTCTCAATAAACACTGAAAACAGTTCATAACACTGAAATTAGATTAAAATGACTAAATTATTGTATTTATTATTAAAATAAATGACTTTTTAGTAGCTGAAGAAATATTCCGGCTGAAAAAGCACTGCCTTATACTAAGGTCCTCTCGGCCATTAAAATATTTCATGTGTGTGATACAGACTCTGAATGGCGCCCGTCAACGTTTGTCGGTCAACTTGGACGCATTCACTGAGAACAGCTGTAACAGTCCACACTGACGATACTCGAACTATCTAATCACGCTCTTCGGGTAGTAGCGCCCAGGTATTTATAACTGTTATAACATCCGCGTTTATAATCACCTTCCGCAGGGTTTTAATTAACAGAACAGCTATTAAATTGCAACTATATGACGGTAGCCCTTAACGACCATCATCATGGTCGTTTACGGGTACAATTTACTACCGATAAAATTCAAGCGTTGTTACCATAAAACTAGTAAACTAATAAAAAAAATTAAACTTTGTTTAATGACTGAGTCCCTCGGCTATTGGGTAATTATTAAGATCAACTGGAATTCCACTCCAGTTTGGTGAAATTCCACAGAACTAGGTGACATGAAAGTTCTGAGGGAACACAATTTAGATAGATGAAAGCAGTAAAGCAATATTATTATTGAGCTTTGTCTTCATAGGGTTAAAGCGACCCGAGCTAACATCATATATCTGGAGACCCTTGCGATATGGTGCTATCGATATTCAGAAGTGAATTCGGTGACAGGAGGTAGCCTACGATGCTTTCGGTGAATAATTTCTGTGAACTTTTTAAAGAATATCTTAATCGATACATTTGGTTAACAAAACAGGTCATTTGTCGAAGAAATTCCCCAAAAAAGGTCAGTAAATTTTCTGTTGAAGAAATTCCCAAAAAAGTCATCAAATGTTTTGGTGGAGAAATTCCCCAAAAAGGTCATAAAATTTTTTGATAAGCAGTAGTTGTCTCCTCTTGAATTGAAGTCTGGCTACGCTCTTGCTTGTGTGAACTTTTTGATGAATATTTTTAGATAATAATTACAGGGACATTTCCTACAGCACCGTACCGCGACCATGCCGCTACAAGGGCGCTGTGTGGGCCTACTTTGTAATGGTTACCCTCATGAAAGATGTGGCGAGTTAGATGAAGACTTTAATGGTTTAATTAATGGACTTTTCGTAATAATTGTACTGCAACTACCTCTCTTTTCAATCACGTTAGAGATGAAGGACTTTCTTTAGAAAAAGTAACTGACCCCATTGAGGGTGAAGTCGAGGTAATTAGAGGGTAATGTGTAATGGATGTGTTCATGAGAGAGGTGGTGAGTTGGTTGAAAACTTCGACCCTATAATTGACAAACGATTTTGCATTAACTGTATACAGCAACTATTTTCCCTTACAATCACATTTGGGATGAGCGACTGTTTGGGAAAAAATACTCATCCACTATCACACTAGAATTGGATATTTTCCCGGTAATAAATGAAAATGGACTTCTGCTAAATAACGAGGACATTGATCCAGAACAAAATTATTATCTTGATAATCCTTACCGCAGCTGTTATCAAACGCCGTCTTCCTTAGCAACAACACCATCATCAACAACGTCGCTTTTTTCCCTAATACAAATTAACTGCAGAAATATCCTGTCAAAAGTATCTCAAATTAATGACCTCTTAAACCTATCTCATGCTTCTATTCTGGCGTTATCTGAAACCTGGTTGAGTGCTGACAGTGATAACCAGTTTAATATGCCGGGTTATAAATTTATTCATAAGCCAAGAGAAAAAGGCCAAGGGGAATGGGACTCTTAATTAAAGAGAATATTCATTTTTTTGTATAAATACGCAACTTGAAGGTGAGCCTAATTTATCCAACGCACCCTAAATAACGAAACATCTGGGTGGGTACCATATAGGCCCTATTATAGACCTCAGGACTCAACCTGGAGGAATTCAGCAAGGACTTTGAACATTTGCTGTCTGAAGCCTCAAAAATACTAACAAAAACGTAAAAGTAATAGGCGACTTCAAAAATATTTTTTATCTTATTGTTAAACTAGCTGTAACCCGTGAAAAATCACGGTGTAATTATGACGTTGGTTAAAATGCTCTAAACGCCGTCGTCATGCCCGTCGTCGTCAAGACAGCCGTCGCCAAGGCGGCAGTATAGTGACGTCACAATAGTGTTTGTTACGGGACAGACAGACGTACAACCGTTATTATGTTGTTTGATTTATTTTACGTCAAAATCTAATGACCATCGATGATCATCAATCGATATCGCTTGGCAACTGTGCGTGAAGGACTTACTCACGTTCTCTGCACACGCCAACGCTCAAATCGATCGGCCAACGATGCGCTTTAATTACGCTGTACGATTTCAGAATTACAAGATCAGGATAGAAATTATTCATTGCACGAGTTGTAGGCTTGTAAATGGTTTGGACGATAGTACAGTCCCACGAGCCACTTGAAATGAAACACATCAGAGTCTCGGTCCCGACCTGACAGCAAGATAACAGGATCGAACTGCAAGCGCTTCAGGAAAGGAGGAGGAGAGGCTCAGGAGTTCAAGTCGCATGTGATCTGTATAGATATGTACATGCTGTCATATTATGTAATATTATGCTATCTTATGTTGCGCTGAGTTATGCAGTTGTAAGTAATGTCATCTTATTGTATTGTAGCCATTGTATTGCATTGTATATGGGCATTTATAAAGCGACTCTCGCGGTATGAACCATTCAGAGGCGCTCCCAGTGCGCGAGACTCCGAGAGAAAAAGCAGGATTTAAGGTGAGAAGAACAAGAAGCAACGCTACCAGAGAGAATGGTGTTGCGGACAGAAGGAGGAAGTCGGATGCAAAGCGAGGAAACTATGCAGGCAAAGGACCTTGATTGAGCCATAGTAGTCCTGACACGAGGAACTAAGAGGTCAAGACGATCAGAAGATCGCAGAGGACGCAGCGAAGCAGCGGAATGAGGCCGAAGAATTAGATCACACAAGTAGGCCTACTGTGGAGCAAGACAATCTTATGTTATACTATGTTGTACTATGCTATGTAATGTTTATAGCCTATGCTATGTTATGTAATGTTATATCATGTTATGTTATGTGATGTTATTTTATTTTAACACTCATCATTGCATTTTCTCCCTAGATTGTTTGCAAAATTGCGATGAATTCGGGACGTGAGCCCCTCCTCAGAACGCCTTCCTTCCTTCCTCTCAGAGGCGAATTAGGTTTATTAACAACTGTTGTCAAGCAATAAAAAGCAGGACCCGCAGATCGATGGACTTCGGCCCTGGATATGTCTGCGTACAAAACAAATACTCTGCTTTATGTAGCGCCTTTGTTAATTTCTCACTAGTGTCTATTTCCTATAACGCAATCTTTGGCGGATCCTCTTCTTCGATTATAATTAATTGCGCAATTTATTATACGCAAAATGAAAAGCATTTGAATATGTTGATGAACCGTCTCGAGTTGAGATCTTATACATCTGAAAGGCTGTCGTGGTGGCCTACTAGCGCTTTGAGACTGCAGTTTTCGTAAAAATAACATTAAAATGGTTCTCGTGTCTGTGTTTTCATTTCGTAATTCTTGCCCCTTGTATATCTTTCCATATTTTGCCGACGCCTTAGCATCTCATGAGTCTCCGATTACTTACCACTCTAGATCTCCTTACCGTCACTCGAACTTCTTTCGCAGAGCTCATTCGACTAACAGTTCACTAACTATCCTTCCGGATACTCGACTAATTGTGTTTCAGAGATTTCTTGCTCTATAGTGCATAAGTTGGATAAGATTTAAGCATGTATTTAGGTTTACCAATGATTTGTGCGTATAGAGCACACTTTTGCATAATAATTACAGGATGCAGGATATCACAACTGCAGGATTATAATTATGTACGCGATATTCGTGTGGTTAGCGTGCCAAACTGTCAACTGAAAGGTCGGGGTTTAAATCCCTTCCACGACATAAATTTGTTGCGATATGCCTGTTTCATTTGTGCCCCTAGTCAACTCAGCTATTACGAGTACACTGACTGTACGTTGTCGGTGGGAACTTGGGAAGATCAGACTATAAGGAAGAGGAGTAGCCTCTCTTCTTCATATGCCGATTACACTCATACACATCTCGAAATTACCTTAAGAGACTGCTCTAATTGTTATTTTTCATCATCATCTTCTGTTTCTTGAATTCTTCTTCTTCTTCTTCTTCTTCTTCTTCTTCTTCTTCTTCTTCTTCTTCTTCTTCTTCTTCTTCTTCTTCTTCTTCTTCTTCTTCTTCTTCTTCTTCTTCTTCTTCTTCTTCTTCTTCTTCTTCTTCTTCTTCTTCTTCTTCTTCTTCTTCTTCTTTCTTCTTCTTCTTCTTCTTCTTCTTCTTCTTCTTCTTCTTCTTCTTCTTCTTCTTCTTCTTCTTTCTTCTTCTTTCTTCTTCTTCTTCTTCTTCTTCTTCTTCTTCTTCTTCTTCTTCTCTTCTTCTTCTTCTTCTTCTTCTCTCTCTTCTTCTTCTTCTTCTTCTTCTTCTTCTTTCTTCTTCTTCTTCTTCTTCTTCTTCTTCTTCTTCTTCTTCTTCTTCTTCTTCTTCTTCTTCTTCTTCTTCTTCTTCTTCTTCTTCTTCTTCTTCTTCTTCTTTCTTCTTCTTCTTCTTCTTCTTCTTCTTCTTCTTCTTCTTCTTCTTCTTCTTCTTCTTCTTCTTCTTCTTCTTCTTCTTCTTCTTCTTCTTCTTCTTCTTCTTCTTCTTCTTCTTCTTCTTCTTCTTCTTCTTCTTCTTCTTCTTCTTCTTCTTCTTCTTCTTCTTCTTCTTCTTCATGTACCTCGTTGTAGGAATTGGTTGAAATTTATTTTATAAATACAAACCTATTCGACATAGAGTAGCAGTCCAATACCACCCACGAAAAGTTCTTACCTTATTTCGCCTTACCTTTTTTACATTATAATTTATTATCTTCACCTTATACATCTTACCTTAGCGCTTACCTTAACTTATCTTTTAACTAATCTTACCTTACCACACCATGAGAACAATTCCCATCAAGATATTAGCGATCAATCCGTTCTGCAAATCATACCGAAACAGGTGAATATTCTTTCGGATTTCCGAAATACTGCGTTGCTTTTCCGAACAAAACGATGACACTGGGTTACAGTGCCCCAGTTGCCGTTTTGGCTGCTTCCTAGGGGGTCCTTGAAAGGGGTCAAGTGACAGGATGATTATAATTACGTATAGTTGTTTGTTCATCTGGCAAACACGGCGGTGAAGTATGCGCCGGCGGCTTGGCTCTATTCGTGGAAATCATTTTTTTTATTATAGCAGCAACACAGGTTCATGTAGACGTTGATGTATCACAGCGGAGGTTGGTTGATCCGGGCTGAATGCTAATGACGAGCGGCCACTTGTGTTCTCTTATTGGCCAGTCTGTCAATCGTTTCTCTGTTGGAGGGAGCGGGCAGACAGGCTAAGGCAAGTACTAACACGCAAACGAGCATGCATGACTGCTAAGGGATTGGCTATCCATGGGAGAGCCGGGTTCAAAGTAAAGGTGTGTTTCTGCACGGAGGTCACAACTAAGGACGTAACCATGGTGAGACGAGGTCCTCGAGAAGAGGTACTCGAGGGACCTATTTAAACACGGCTGAGGGACAATAATCATTTGCAGACCGGTCGACATCAGCTGAGAGAAAGCCAGCAAACCTCATCGAAAGACTCAGCAGGTGTAATTCTTCGCCAGAAAAACATCCTACTCACGTCGTCTACTTCAATCGGGTATACTTCTCTTCTGCACGAAAACATTTATTTCTATTGATTTTTTTAGCTTGTTCTTATTTCAGAATAAAAGTAGGAAATGAAGTGCGGAATTGAAAGTCGACTTTAATCTGTTTTTTAAGCAGTTAGCGTTACCGTAAATGAATATTTTGGAAAAATTTAGATTCAAGTTAATTAATTTTTCCCTATAACTTAAATAATTAAGCTTTAGGATGATTTAAAATAAGTAATTAGGTATTTTATTGACTTAACACATAATGGAAAGTCAATTTGAATCTTTTTTCTTGTAAAACTTAACCTTAACGTTGTTTTACGTAGACCTTAGTGCGATTCGAGATAATTTAGAGTAAGAAAATTCGGTTTTAGAAAATATTACTTTGAGCAAGTTTAAAATAATTGCGCTTTAAGTTGAATTAAGATAGTTAAGCTTCATGCAATTTATGTAAGTAACTTTTAGGTAAGCAAGAAGTCAAGTAACTAAGTAAGTAGCCTACACAAGTGAGCAAGTAAGCAAATAAGTAACTTAGAGGAAGTAGGAAAAGCAGTAGAGCAAGTAAAAAGGTAGGCAAAGAAATGGGTAAGAGTTAAATAAGTAATCAATTAACAAAAGTAAGCAGCTAAGTTACTATTAAGTAAGGTCGCTAACAATCTAGCAAATGCATAAGTAATTCTCCAGCACCTGTTGTCACTATTTCGGGTTGGCAATGCAATGAATGTTATTCAATGAAAAGGCACTAAATAAATAAGTTAAAGAATCAAGTGAGCATGTAAGAAAAGTCAGTAAATAAGTATTAGGTAAGCAAGGAGCCAAGTAACTAATTAGGTACACATGTAAGCAAGTGAGCAAAAAGTACCTTAGAGTAAGTAAGAGAAGCAGTTGAGCAAGTAGGAAAAGTAAGCAAATAGATAATAAGTATTAAATAAGCAGTCAAGTTACAAAAGTAAGCAAGCAAGTAAATTTCTCTTAAGTGATGTAGTTAGCACACAAGCAAGTAAGTGCGCAAGCAATCCTCCAGCACCTGTTGTCACTGAGTATTTCCGGTTGACATGCAATGCGCTGCTATTCAACTAACTAGACCTTAAGGAAAATTTACGGAATGAATGAACAAATGAAGTCGGGTTTAACACACTCAGTATTACACATGTAGAAATAACAATAAAGATACTAATGAATGTAATAGATGTGACCGAAAACCTAGATAAGAAAGAGCAAATTGACAAAATAAATTAATGCGAGCACACGTCTCTTTTGCTTAATGCCATAGTGAACGCGTCTTGTAAGTCTCGGCCAGTTTAATTGTTTAATTGTAGTTGTAATTTAAGAAATATATAGCGCCGCATCAAGAACAAAATAATATGGACGTTAATTAATGTCCGCTATTTAATGACAATCGCTTTAAAAGAGCAAGTAGTCCATGGAAATCATCTGAGGTATAAAGTCGAATATTTTGTTTGCTATTTATTTATTCCGGATATTTCTATAGCGCCTCTCGAAGTCAACTACTACTCAGAGGCGCTCCCGACTACAGCATTGGTATACTGTGCCGGAATTTTCACGCCGAAGCGCCACGAACAATTGCGAGTGAAGGACTTGCCCAAGGTCCGTACGCAACGGCTAGAGTGGGATTCGAACCTGCAACCCTCCGGTCACAAGGCGCCGAACTTACCACTGAGCCACTAGTTTACGAAATGTTAAGCGATGTAAGGTGATACAATGTGACATAAGGTCACATGACGTGTTAAATGTAATGTAGTACAGAATTAATATAATACAGAATTAATATAGCCACGTTTGTGATATGGACCTGTCAACTAATTGACAGTCACAGCGAATCACAAGAGTTTCAAAGCGTAGAAGAAGGCGCCATTTCATACATATTAGAATGCCTCTTCCTCCTTCACTTAAATACGACCTCATTGTCGTTGTGGCGTTATCTAAATGTTCGATTCGTTGAATACATTTGTAGTCTAAACGATGGCTATCGACAAGAGGAAGCAGATCCACATTCTTTTGCTTCTGCTGCTGGCAACCATAACCGTGTCTGCATCAACGACATCAGAGACAATTTCCACAACAGTGACAACAGAGACCAGTTCCCCAACAGAAACAAGTTCCACAGCAACGGTCACCGGTAAGAATCTCAAGCTGAGGTGAAGTGCTAACGGCAGCACCCTTCAGTATACTGTATTAGTTTCTTGTGTTTTTTTTAACTCGAGGTAAGTGGAATCCCTTAGGAACAAAAGATTATCATTGGAGCTGCTGTGGGTATCTGGAAAATCAGACCGAAATGCTATTATAATTATTATAATGATTACACTGGTCAACAGCCAAAATGTATCGGTGATGAAATCAGTCAATTATAACTACTTTTGCTGTGCTGAAAAAGAATATGACATTAAGAAATGCTGTTTAGCTCTAGTTTTTATGATACAGTAAGTTTTAGTTTTAGTAGAGCATGGTCTGACCACTATAAAAGAAAAGTATGGCCGTCACGGAAGTCTCTGGATACAGGAACTAAAAGTGTGCAGCACAGCCCACTAGTGGACCCCAAGAAGGTTTGTTACCACCATTACATATAAAGTTGGGACTTGTAAAGAATTTTGTGAAGGCAATGAACCGAGATGGTGAGGCTTTCAAGTACCTGAAAGAGAAATTCCCAAGACTGAGTGAGGCCAAAATAAAGGAAGGTGTGTTTATTGGTCCACAGATACGTGCACTTCTGAAAGATGAACATTTTCATCAGATCCTCCGTGGTTTTGAGAAGAATGCCTGGAAATCATTCGAACTTGTGGTTGAAAATTTCCTGAGAAACAAGAAAGCAGATAACTATAAAGAACTGGTGACGAGACTTCTCTTCTTCTTTGTCTTTATGTTCTCTGCCCACCGGCAGGTTCGTATGACCAATGACGCCATCGTTCTCTGTCTTGTGCTCTTCTCTTCAGTCCACTGTATCCTTCTTCTTTTGTCATCATCCAGTCTAGCTGCATTGCCCTCGGTCTTCCTCGCGTCTTTCTCCCCTCCATCCTTCCCTCCATGATGTCTCTTAGCAGTGTCTCACTCCTTAGGATGTGCCCGATCCATTTCCTTTGTCGTCCGCGTATAGTACTTATGAGTGATCTTTGTTCTTCTACCATTTGCAGGATTTTCTCGTTCGTCCTCCGTTCCACCGAGCTAACTCTCTCCATTCTGCGCCACACCCACATCTCGAAGGCCTCCAATCTTTTTATGTCGTCCTTCCTCATTGTCCATGTCTCGGAGCCGTACAGAACAATACTCCACACCAGTGTCTTCACCATTCTCTTCTTTAGTCTCTTGCTTAAGCTTCCTCTCATCAGCTCTCCTCTTTTATAAAATGTATCTTTTCCCATTGATATTCTTCTTTTTATTTCCTCGTGGCATCTTGCATCGTCTGTGATCACACTTCCTAGATAGCAAAACTTCTCCACCTGTTCTATTTCTTCTCCGTTTAGTGTGATCTTTATTGTTTGTGGTGTCATACCGCTTCTCTTGCTTATCTTCATTACCTTTGTCTTCTTTACGTTTATTTTCATTTCATATTCCAGCGATACCGTATTTAGACGATCCATCATCCTTTGTAAGCCCTCCTGGCTAGTTGCCAGCATCGCCTGGTCATCTGCAAATCTCAATGCCTTCACCCTTTTTCCTCCTACCTTTATCCCCTCCTCCATATCCTCTAGCGTTTCTCTTATGATCTCTTCTATATAGATGTTGAATAGGATTGGTGACAGTGGGCATCCTTGTCTTACCCCTCTTCCTATTTTTCCTGGTTCTGAGTACTCTCCACCAACTCTTATTTTCACTCTTTGTCCCATGTATAGATTACCTATCAATCTTCTTTCTCTCCAATCCACCCCTTTTCTTCTCAGTATTCCCATTAGCTTTCTCCAGTCTACTCTGTCGAAAGCTTCTCTTAGCCTACCAGAAATTAGGCTGCAACATGTCATTGAAAATTCACTTTCTGCACTCTCATTTGGACTTTTTCCCTGATAACTGTGGTGCAGTTAGCGATGAACATGGTGAACGTTTCCATCAGGACATATCGACGATGGAAAACAGGTATCAGAGAAAATGGAGTCCTGCGATGTTAGCAGACTACTGCTGGACTGTGGTGAGAGATGCCCCAGATGTAGAGTACAAGCGACAGGCAAAGAAAAAAAGAACGGTCTAATGCAGAGGAATTATGTTTCACCCAAATAATATTATATACTTTATGAATACAAAAAACTATTCTACAGGTACTTATAAGTGTCTTTATAAAATTTCTATCAATGTTCTGTTTCAATAATAGTAGAGGATTTTTAGCAGAAAAAACATTAATCGACTCAACAAATTAGCAGGAAGTAGAGACTTGGCACAATTGTTAAGTAAGCCATACTGATGAAAATATCAAAAGTCCCCATAAATCCAGGCTGTGGTCAAGCCGCCATCTTGGAAAATGGCGGCCTAAATATGGATTTTCGACAATAACTTCAGAACCGTCACAGCTACTAAAATATACAAAAGAGCAAAAATACTCTTCATTAAAAGGGGAACATTTCTTGTATGTAGCGTTATTTTGTAGGATTAAAAATAAAAAAGTTATATAGGATTTAAAGAAATAATTCTGTATTTCAATGTGATATACAAAGTGCAAATAGGTTTTATGGCTTTTTAGCAGAAAAGCATTACTCGACTCAACAAATTAGCAGGAAGTGAAGACTTGGCACAGTTGTTAAGTAAGGCCTACTGCAGACAAAAATATAAAATGTCCCCTTAAATCCAAGCCGCCATCTTGGAAAATGGCTGCCTAAATACCGTTTTACGGTAATAACTTCAGAACCATCACAGCTACTAAAACATACCAAAGAGCAAAAATGATCTTCAGAATCTGCTTTTGTGTTTGCTTGTTTTCAGATAAATTATGATTCACAATGAAATGCTCAAAATGTGAAGCAGGTATTGATGAGGGATTGTAGGACATAATCCCCAGGACTCCAGGACGTAATCCCCGTACACATAGACCCCCGGACAGAATCCCCCGAACATAATCCCCGGAAAAATCCCCGATTTTGGGTAGGAGTTTAGGACATAATCCCCCGGACAAAATTCCCCTCAATTGGCTAAGGTTGAGGTGATTATATCCTAGCCTGGAAGATTATGTCCTGTCCGGGGATTATTGTATTGTATTTATTGTATTGTATTTATGAATTTATAAAACGCCTCTCGCAGTACAATCTAATCAGAGTCGCTCCCAGTGCGAGGAACTGCGTGAGCAAAGAAGTCTTAAGACAGCGAGAAGTAGCAGATATGCCCCCAGTTAGGATCTGAGAACGAGTTAAGGAAGGAAGATCATTCCAGAGGGATGGGCCAACAAATGCATAGGCACGGTGTTGAGCCATAGAAGTCCGGGTCCGAGAGACCAAGAGGTCATGTCGCTCTAAAGAACGGAGAGGACGACCAGAGGCAGCCGAAAGAGGTCGACAGATAAGATCATAGAGATAACGAGGAGCATGACCTTGGAACGTTCGAGAGGTATATAAGGAACAGGATTTTAAACTGTATACCGCAGTGAGCGGCAGCCAATATAAGTGCTCAGACGTAAACGTCGAGATATAAGAGTAGCGTTCGGGGGATTATGTCAGTACACCGATGAGGTATTCGTGGAAAGAGGACTTAAGACTGTAATTCAAGCAAGCAAAGATAAGATGATAAGATATTTGAAGGATTAGAAGAAAAAGAGTACCAGACACTTGGTCTTCGACCAAAATTTCTTTCAGCTCACTCAAACTATACTGGCACTCATCGTTAGTGTCAATATATTCCTAAAGCTTTTTGAAAGTTGATGAAGCAACTGAATCTTCTGTTGAATGCGCTCAGACCTGCTGTAGAAGTCAAAATGATAACAGTCGACCTACTGCTACTAGATCAATGGTATTTGCAACACGAAAGTAAACTTCATGTCCCCAGTCCCCACTCATCACTGCGTTGTTCACAAATTGTAATAATTTTTTCAACGTAACTGAAGGTTAGCCACATTATGCACGGTGAGGCGTTTCTTTTGGGAAGTCTTCAGGGAAACATGCTTTCTCTCCGCAGATTAAACAGTCATCTCGAAGGTCGATTCTCTTAGTTTCTGACCTAAGCACTGGACATGTAAGAGAAGTTGATGGCTGTGATAGTTTTCCACTTGCTGTGGCTATGCTATTCTTCTTTGTGTAGTTTCTGCGAAATGTTCTGTGCAATGCTACTCTTTCTAGTCCTTCAAATACCTTGTATTTATCATCCCCTCTATCTTTGCTTGCTTGAATTACAGTCTTAAAGTCCCATTTCCACGAATACCTCGCCTCCCTCATCAATTTCTGCTACACATATTGAGCATTTCATTGTGAGTCATAATATATCTGAAAACACAAAAGCAGATTCTAAAGATTATTTTTGCTCTTTTGTATGCTTTAGTAGGTGTGACGGTTCTGAAGTTATTACCGTAAAACGGTAATTAGGACGCCATTTTCCAAGATGGCGGCTTGGATTTAAGGGGACATTTTATATTTTTGTCTGCAGTAGGCCTTACTTAACAACTGTGCCAAGTCTTCACTTCCTGCTAATTTGTTGAGTCGAGTAATGCGTTTCTGCTAAAAAGCCATAAAACCTATTTGCACTTTGTATGTCGCACTGAAATGCAGAATTATATTTATTTAATCCTATGTAACTTTTTTATTTTTAATTCTACAAAAAAACGTTACATACAAGAAATGTTCCCCTTTTAATGAAGAGTATTTTTGCTCTTTTGTATATTTTAGTAGCTGTGACGGTTCTGAAGTTATTGTCGAAAATCCATATTTAGGCCGCCATTTTCCAAGATGGCGGCTTGACCACAGCCTGGATTTATGGGGACTTTTGATATTTTCATCAGTATGGCTTAGTTAACAATTGTGCCAAGTCTCTACTTCCTGCTAATTTGTTGAGTCGAATTTCTTATAATTCCTCCACTATAATGTCAATTTAGGTTTCGAACTTTGCGAAATATAAGAAAAACCATCTTTGCAAATATTTTCAATAGTAGAGCTAATTAATTTTTTTAAACACATTTCTGTAGTCACAGCATTGATACACATAGAAAAAAGCAAGAAAATCAAAGATACAAAATTTCTTTTAAAAATTGTTGACCAGTGTTATAATAATAATTATTATTATCATTATTGCGCATTTATTAAGCGACGCTATCTAATAACCAAGCATCAGTCGATGGTGCTGAGCAATTGTGAACGAAGGAATTGCTCAAGGTCCCTAAATAGTAACTCAGAAGAGGCTCGAACCCGTACTCACGCGTTACAAGGCAAGCGCTCAAACCAACTGGCAACCGTGGCTATAAAAAAAACTTCCCAGAAAGGTGACGCCGAAATCGAAGGATAATTCGGCTGTGGCGCACACATGACCACAGCAACTCGACTACAGGCCAAACCTTCGATACTTGCGCTGATACGTACTCATTGATATTGACCAACAAAGTTTATGAATGAAGATTGGAGAGCTAATTAGACGCTAGATGTTTGACGATCACCGATCCAATAATAAACCATTGTCTACGATGTAATAAGAAAATCAAGCAACCAATCAAGTCTGAATCTTGGGTGACCAATAAGTGGGTAAACACTTTCATACTTACAGAAACACACCCATGTGCTTACAAAATCCCATAATAAATGTGCTATTGGTATACATGCATTTGTCCCTTGCATGTGCATGTGATGAGTAGGTGTATTTATGTAAGTACTTAAGTATGCATGTATATATTTGCATGCGTGTATGTGTATATATGTGTGTATGTATGTGTGTATGTGTGTATGTATGTGTGTATGTGTATGCATGTGTGTATGCATGTGTTCACGTTTGCATGCATGCATATAATTTTGCATGTATGCGTGAATGTATGTGTGCATGTAGGTCTATGTATGTATATATATACGTATATGTATACGGCGGCGGGGGATGAATGATTATGGCCGTCGGATGTAAACCGACAAAGAGAGAGAACTTATTGTCGTTACTGATGTTTAACCAGTCAGACAATTATGACAGTAATAGGCCTAAATATGCTTCTGCGTGTCTCGGCTGACAAACAAGGCAGTTATAAGGAGTTCGGCCGATGATGTTAATCGTGTGACCAAGTGCTGCTTCCCTCTGTCTCTGTCCTACAGTTTAAGAGCTACCATTTACATATCCTATCACACTCATCCTAAAATTAATGCACAGTTGCACACCTTTGCTTTGTAGCGTCAGTCAATCTATTCGCGTGGGCATCTGCCAACCCCTCACGTTTCCTTCAGGCATTACGTTATAAATAGGGCCTAGCAATCCTCGAGCAGTATGATTCTCGTTAACGATAACGGTAACGAAAATGTTCGTTAAAGAAAAGAAACTGATTTCGTTAACGATAACTATAATTGTAACTAAAAAATATAATTAACTACAACTATTACTGTATCGAAAATAATACTAACGAAAATTCATCGTTATTTCCGTTACAAAAAAAAATTAAAATGCAATATCGAGAAACATGAGAAAGTGAAAATGCGCTATAACTAATAGCCTATGTTCACCCAGGATTTTGGATATGTGAATTAATCCAGTAGTAGTGGCGCATTTTATTAAGTCCAGTTATTTTGTAAACGTTTCTATAGCGATTGTGACCCAACTTCGAAAACTTAGTATAGTCATAGTATTCTTGTAGTCAATACGTCTCTAAAGATCTTGAGCTGTCGCAAGCGTGAAAATGCTGACTGGAGTCATTTCAAGTGCGAAATCGGATGTCGGTGAATATGGAGCGTCGTGCATTCATGAAGCTGAATGCATGCATTCTTCAAAGCCTTTCGAAGCTCTAAGCAAATTATGTAACACATCTTAATATGAACAACTAATGCGTCTGTTGCAATTTCGCTTTGCCTTGTTGTAACTATAAGTACTATAACTAAAATAAAAAATCTAGGGCCTAGTAAATATAACTACATGTATAACTAGTAATAGCACTAGCTATAACTATGATTATAACTAAAATGAGAAACCATTAACTATAACTATAACTGTAACTAAAATCAAATCTGTAAGGAGAATCAATTATCTCGAGGCTTTTAATTATAATAACCGGTTAAAACAGGATCCGCGTGCAGCATATGGACCTATACTTTTCGTGTACTCATCATTGGAAAATAACGTTTGACTTCAAAAGAAAAATGCGTATATATAAATGAAACCTGCAGTAGGCCTAATAGTCAAACCGCTGAAATTATTTAATGTAAGCTATTGCCAGGCCAATGAAAAAGTAGAGCATGTTGACCGTTTCTCATGAAATTAGATTCTTTAATCGATTACCGGTGGAAGGTGCAGGGAAACGATGACAGGATGAGACGACTATAGGAAACTTTATAATCCAACGGTTATAGTGCCAACATTCCGCGCATTGGAGCAGAAAGACGCTATTAGGCCAAGGGCATTAGTCATAAGGTGAAATTTCTCATAACAAGCTGAATTTCTCAGGATAGGTCTAGGAATATGAGTAGAATAACATACTAAAAGTCCCCGACAATCCTCTGGAGCTCTTTACTATGTCGCAGTCGACCACCGCGGTCCGTCATCTCAGAAATGTATTTCTCTTGGGCGTGTTCTAGCCACGCTTGGCACCATGTCAAGTCCATTGTTTTATTTGCATAAAAACAGAATAAAATATTCTTTTTGTACATCCAGAGCATGGTAGCCAAGAAAATATCGAATAGTGTTAATTATATCCTCGAGCAAAGGGAAAACTGTCAAGTATCGAACGAGTAGTCACAGCGGGTGTAAAAACGCCCAAGGCGCCACCTACATCCATGAATTTAGAATGATGATCATAACAGTGGCATACTTAATTATACGCGTTGCTGAAGCTTTGCATGGAACACCAGTGGCTGAATGCTATAAATAACAACAATGATATTGAATATATCATTAAATTATTTAGATAATTCGCTAAGTGTCTAATTGAATGGTAAAATGTGTGTAAAACATTGTCAGTTTCTATTTATCGCCACCAACTTCGTGCCAAAGATAGTCAACGATTCTTTTAACACATTCTGACAAGTTCTTGTCATAGGCCTAGTAAGTAAGCAATCAAGCAAGTAGATAGATAGGTAGGTAAGTAACTAAGTAAGTAAGCAAGCAAGCAAGTAATAAATAAGTAAAAAGCAAGGCTAAGTACTTAAATAAGTATCCTGCATCTGCAATCACCGACTATTTCCGGTTGAAATTGCAATGCATGCTTGTAACTCAATTGAAGGGACACAAAACAACTTTACCGAATGAGCTAATAAATGAACTTGGGTTTTCGATGAATTACTGTCATCGTAAAGAGTCTGTTGCATTTTCTGCCTCAATTTTGTTTTTACTGATTTCCTAATGCAGATACATCTGAAGTCAAAACTACCGTTGGTTCAACAACCTTCGAGAGTACTGCACCAACAACTCAACCGGAAGTCACTACTGTTCTTGAAACTATTAGTACAGCTGCGCCAACAGCTACACCAACAGTTGCTCCAGAAACAACTACAACAACAGCACCAGCAGTTGCTCCAGGACAGACCACAACAGCACCAGCAGTTGCTCCAGGACAGACCACAACAGCACCAGCAGTTGCTCCAGGAGAGACCACAACAGCACCAGCAGTTGCTCCAGGACAGACCACAACAGCACCAGCAGTTGCTCCAGGAGAGACCACAACAGCACCAGCAGTTGCTCCAGGACAGACCACAACAGCACCAGCAGTTGCTCCAGGAGAGACCACAACAGCACCAGCAGTTGCTCCAGGACAGACCACAACAGCACCACTAGCAGTTGCTCCAGGAGAGACCACAACAGCACCAGCAGTTGCTCCAGGAGAGACCACAACAGCACCAGCAGTTGCTCCAGGAGAGACCACAACAGCACCACTAGCAGTTGCTCCAGGAGAGACCACAACAGCACCAGCAGTTGCTCCAGGACAGACCACAACAGCACCAGCAGTTGCTCCAGGAGAGACCACAACAGCACCACTAGCAGTTGCTCCAGGAGAGACCACAACAGCACCAGCAGTTGCTCCAGGAGAGATCACAACAGCACCTCTAGCAGTTGCTCCAGGAGAGACCACAACAGCACCAGCAGTTGCTCCAGGAGAGACCACAACAGCACCTCCAAATGTATCCGTGGGAATACCTGAAACAACACCTGGTAACAACACCGATCTTTCACCGACGACCGCAAAATCTGAATCCGCAACTCAAAGAGTTTCTCTTAGGAATTCAGTCGCTGTTGCGCTGACGATTCTGCTCACGTTTGCTCGCCTTTTCGAATAAAGTCGATACAGATGCAAAATAGATTGGCCCAGAAGTTCTACACTACAATATAAAAAATCGGCAATCGACTCTTTTGACATAACACCGAAACGAGGTCTGTGATCATGAGATAATTTTTTTAACCTGAACTGAATTTGGGATATATAAGTATCTCGCCGTGTCTTAACAGAATTTGAGATATTATGAGTCGTAGTATAAGGAGAGTCTGTTGTAGTTCCCTTTCGCCAAATTTGCAGCGTAAGAGTCGGTTTAAGTGGCATGGGAACGCGTGCTGAAGAGGATCAATGTTCGGCAATTGTCAACATTACCCTTTGAGTTTCCCATGTCATTTGATTATCAGATATCTATGAGTGTTCTGTAGGAAGACCTTCAGGTGCTTAGTGCCTTATGAGTCGAGCAATCAGCTGAATGGCATAAGCAAGTGGTTAGACTTCCTACAGATCCTTCAATTATCCGTCATATTTGATTTATCTATGAGTGTTTTGAAGGGAAACATGCAGATGCCGTATGAGGCGAGCAATCAGCCGAATGGCATATCATGCAGTTGGACTTCATACATGTCATACATTGAGAAAAACACGCATATGTGCTTAGTCAAGTGCCACTCCACCGCTACGACCATAGTCGTAATTTTGTAGTGTAACTGGGGTGGTGACAGTCACCACCACATTTTGGCCCTATACTGAAATATTTTTGAGACATGACAGTGTCGTCAACATAATTAGCAGTTGTGAAACAGAACGTAAACATGTACTTTGTTATCCGTGAGTGACCTTAAAGTGGCGGACTAAGCACAATGCATTTCAATATAGGGAGAGAGGATGGAAAGGTGTGGGAGAAGGGAAGGAAATATGGTAGGGAACGGGAAGGAGGAGGGATTTGTCACTACCACATTGTGGGGCAAAGTTACGCCCTTGACTACGACGTCCATTATCTGTTGAAATCTATGGTTGATTGTAATTGTAATGGCAAATTTATATAGCGCCACTTCAAGAGCGACTTATCAGAGGCGCTCAGCATAGTTCCACATAGACCCTTGTTATCAGGCATCAACCATTCGGGGTATGTTGTAGAAATGGATTTCATTTGTTGGTTATTATGGCTATTTTATATTCGTATAAAATTGCAATATTACTGTGGTGATCAGAATAAGTTTACACTGCACATTAATCTTTCCTGTATGCGTTTCAGGAATATATCTGTGATACTCTTGTGATACTAAGTGAAGCGCAGAATAGATGGCGCTGCTGTACCTCGCTCGTTCGTTCTGTCAGTAGCCCGTATGAAAGTAATTGTTTCCGCGATTGTCAGTAGATATAAGCCTCTGTAACCATGTAACCCTGTAAAGATTTGTTTATTTTAGAAAAATAGGAAAATATTGTATTAAAATTTCTAGTATAGTTATTGCCCAGTTGATCTACATTTTGGTAAATAAAAATTGCCGACCACATCACATATCATAATTAGACTATACGACTAAGCATACATAAACGTAAACAAGCTGTTTTGGTTTACCTCTGAGCGATCAACCACATGTTATGCGTTATGGGAATTTTAGACAGGCATTAGGCGCTACAGAAGCTATGAGATGAAGTATATTGAGGTGTTTTGGAAGACAGTTATTGACACAGGTGATGCGACTGTTCAGTAGGACTACCCTGTAACAGTGACGTGGAGAGTGAAACGTTTCCAGTTCATTGACGACATGAAGCGTTCCCTGAGTAGTAGTTGTAATCGAATTCTAATTGCAATCAGAAAGTAATGTAGCGCCTCTACAACAGAGACTCATCAGAGCTAGTTGGTCATACAGTGTGACTGTCAGTCAGCATTTAACCCGCAGCCGTTGCTTGAATGAGGTGGGATTGGATGACAGTAGGCTTGCTAGAAGTTACGTTTTAAATCTGGCTAAGTAGCTTTGTCAAATCTAGCATGTGTCTTGAAGACATTTTATGTTCGGTTCACAATGAAAGCCATCAACATTATGCGTGTGTGATTTGGTTCAGGTAAATATTCAAACTCCTGGTAATGTTAGACAATCATGTTTTACTCGATAATTGTTGTTTGTTTCGTGATTGCGTCTCGTGATTTAATGCTACTCCTCACTGTGTCTGTAAGTTTCTCATTTCAGCAGTATTTACTTTTTGAAGGCTATTAATTTTTTTACTCCAGTCAAAAATAATTATAGACTTATACATCTCGTTTTGCTTTTTCTGCGATTTTGCATCTGTAGCGTCCGTACTTTTCTTTGAAAAATGCAACACAAATGCCACAGTTTAAATATTATGGCACTGATTTGCTCGGAATTGCTTTCAAACTAATCAATCAAGACATACTGCAGTTTGTAATTGATTTTTAGCTTTTTATTTAAGTCTATGTGTGTTTGTGTGCATTTTCGATTTTGGCTGGACTAATAATGAACTGCGATACCTGCTTATCTAAATACGCGCATCGAGTGAGTTAATTTACTATTGTGTGTCATTATTGTGGCGCTATAATAATTAGAATAGATTTTAGAACTACTTCTATGAAGGCGGTTATGAAGGTAGCGTATAGGCTGAGAAAAGCCTCGTTGCTTGTAAAACGCCGATGAAGCATTAAAAGATTCAGCAAGATGTCGAGTTTGTCTTTTTCGTATTTAACAACCTTTCGTTTTCTTCTTTCTCCTGCATAAAACACTTCAGATTGTAATCGTCCTTTGTCTTGCGCTGTTGTAAAATATAGTAGAGTACTGAATTTCAGTTGCAGTTTAATGGACAACGGTGCAGGAAACACTACGGCTGTGTCTGAACTGTGTTATGCAACATAAGCAACATTTCCGACGGTCTTGTTCAATGTATGAAAACTGCTTGAAAACACTAAGTTGAGCGAATTGAGAGCCACCATCTATTTATCTATCTATAATGAACTTCTATAGCGCCCCTTCAAGAAATCTACTCAGTGGCGCTCCCGACCCAGGCCCGGTCAAAAAGAAAGGTCTTAAGAAGGCCATAGAAAGTACCTGAGAGGTCTCTAGGGAGAGAGCGAAGTTCTTCTCTTTCGTTCATTCTGATCATTTATACAGCGCCTCACAAGGATAACAACTTAGAGGCGCTCGGCAATAATTTGACAGTTGCACTTTAGACTTGACATAGATTTTGCTACCGTATACGTCCAAAAGTCATAATCCTAGTCACCGTTTTTCAAACCAGTTAGTGCCGTAACTACATTTATAACGAAGTGCAAAGCAAAGCTCTCATGCCCAATCGTGGTACGTATAGGGGATGCCTTTATTTTCCCAGCTTACGCTGGCATTTAATTCGCTTGATCACTGTTTTTAATTGGGCTCAATTAACAAACTGCTTTCCTGACTTTTAGCCACAATTTCATTTTGGCAGAATATGTTATGGGCCACCAATCTGATATTCCCCTGCGACATATGAAACATACCCTCGGCCTCGTTCCTCGTGATAGAGGGGCTGTATCCTCCTGCAGCATGCCCATGAACATTAGATGGAACCGACATGGGCTGTATTCGAATTCCATATGGGCTCTTGAGCGGTTCCTATAATGCTCTTTACTAAAGTTCAGATATATAAATACATACATGCACAGTTGCACACATACAAAAATACACGGGGGCATGATGGTAGTGTAGTAACGCTAACTATGTTGTCAGTTATCAAACACAATTCACATTTAATCTGCTGAGCATTATAGTCATTTAACACGACTTAATATACAAAATATACAAATAAAAATATTGGGTCTATTGGGCCCATTTCATAATCTGCCAAAATGAAATTGTAGCTAAAGGTCAGGAAAGCAGTGTGTTCCTCGAATTATAATTTATACAATTAAAAAATACTGCATTGTCCTATTTATACCATATGAAACTCTGGAAAAGCTTTCGTGATGCAATATGTTTTTGCTTTAAAATTATATTAGGCTACAGCTTCTTTAAATTTAGCAGATGATGTAACAGGAATTTGTTAATGACGTAACTGAAATTTATTAATGACGTAACTGGAATTTATTAATGACATAACTGGAATTTATTAATGACGTAACTGGAGCTTATTTATGATGTAACTGGAATTTATTAATAATAATAATCATCTTCGTTTAATATCTTCAAACTGACAATAAGGCAGTATGATTACAAATCAGTATGAACGGATGATCACAAGTTATTACAAGAGTCGAATTTAACTGTACACGGCAGCCATGCAAGGCGCCCATCACGTCCTACATCTCATTTTAACAAATCTCGTGATTGAAAGGCTGAGTGGACCTAAATTTGAAGAGGTTGCGGGAAGCGATCCCGCTACCTCTTGCTCTTCACGCCAGTGATGTTACCACTACTCTATGGACCTCCACCCCATTAATGACATATTAATGACGTAACTGGGATTTATTTGTGATGTAACTGGAATTTATTATTGACGTAACTGGGATTCATCAATGACCCTTGTGCGGCTTTCCCAGACTAAGTTCTGGGTGAATCCTCTGTCTTGTCCACAGCAGGTTCATGCTGTTAAAGTACTCTAAACTTCTATAAAGAACGCAGTAGTAAAAGTACTAGACAACACAAAAGAAAATAACTTCAACATTTCTTTTCCAAAGTTTGTCTTAATCTCTTCCTCTGCAAAAAAACTACCAACTACGTCACATCAACTTTGTGCTTTGACATTTGTCAGAATACAAAATCTTTATTAAAGTTTGTCTAAACCTAAGTTCAGATTATATATCTGTTGCGTTGTAGCCTATAGTGCTCAGTGTTCTACATCGTTTTTGACAGGAAGTAAATATGACACTATCGAGTTAAAAACATTCGGAATAGCTTTAGTAGATTTTATCTCTTCAGCTTAAAAATTTCCAAAAGTTGTAAAAGCAAAGGAAACAGAATATACCTGTTTCCCGACTAACATGGAACCCCGGAGATATGTGCTGAAATCTAATTCCGGAAGTCACGAAGTGAAAATGGAAGGGTAGGCAACCCTGGTCATAGAGTGGTCGTTTCACAAATATGCTAATATGAATACTTTTCTCGTGTAACGTAATGTAACGCAAATCATCGGAATTTCTCAGCGCCACAAATAGGCTGCGTTAGTTTAATCCACCGTTTAATCAAATGAAGTCCGCAAGAGACATGTGGTCGTTGACGCGGCTTAGGATCGTTCAATTCACCAATTTCTCTTCCAGTGGGTACTGGTTATGTTTATTTAAACTGTCGAGACTTTGTTCAAACCAGAGCGTAGGGCCTATCACTACAGTAACGACGATGTAAACATGAACTTAATCTATAAATTAAACTTTACACTTGGTTTAAAGAGAACCAAAACACGTCGACGCAAAAAGTCAATTCTCCCGCCACTAATAAAAGCCACTGATCACGGTGAAGAACCTCTAATTAAGTAGCGCTGTTTTAAGAAGAATGGACTATATAGGCCCTAGAAAAACAGTCAACATATAGCGCATGTTTGGTGCTTCAAAACAGCGCTCCTACTATGACTCCGAACTGATCTACACATAGATTTCAAATGAATGCTACACAAAGTGAAAAGCAACTTTACGTCAATGTAGTAAAAAAAACTGTTCCAGGAGAACGTTACGAGAAGTCACGATGGGCTCTAGGTGAAGTGCGACAGCGTGGCACCTGCATGTCTCAACGGGTCGCAGAGCGCAACGATCACCGAAACAATTAATTCAAGACTGGAACACAGAGCTCTCTGGTGCTACAGCATATGCCGCTGCAGTGCCGACAATTGAGACACGTGTCTTGAATGTAATGCGCTCCGCACAGTTAGATAATGTAGCATTTCTCGCATATACTCCGTTAAAAGCGAATAGTTCAGCCTCCTGGGTATAAGACTCGAGCAGCACAGTTAAACACGGACTAGATCTGGCGTAATCGGAACACTTTGGCACGCCGAGAAGGATAGAGTTGCAATAATCCAGGCGCGTAATGATGGACGAATGAACAAGGGTCGCTGCGTTGCACGACAGATTGCGCCGTATAACCAATATGAAAGGCACTATAGGCCTACTAAGTTTATTATACAATACAACTGTATCTGATATTGCACTCCTTCCAAAGTTCAAGAGTGCACACTTCCAAATGAATAGAAAGAACATCGATGGCGCAGAGCAATTGTGAGTGAAGAACTAGTTCAAGATCCCTGTATACACACTATCTCGGGCCACGAACCTGTACTTTCCGCATTACAAGGCGAGTGCTATGGTCACCGTGCCACAAACATACGTAAATGGACACAAGAAGACCTTCGTATGGTCTGCGCCACAATGAGAGAATGTTTGCACCAATTTCTGATCCATCGGCTTTCCATCTGGCTTTTTCAATGGATTGTGATTTTTGATTGCGACTTGATTCTAAGCGACCATCTTGGATATTATGAAAACGATTCTATTGAAGTCAATAGTTTAGATTAGAATGTATTGGCTAGCTTTTTATTATTGTAATAAGATTGCTACTCGAGTTTCGGTTCGAAACATTTTGACGTGAAACACTAAACGTAAGCAAATGCATTGCAAGCAACTTATGCTGCACATGTGTTAATTTCGTATGTGTGCACTTAGCCTTCAACACTGACATCACTTTCTCCCCTTGCAACGAGGCAGCATCGATGCAAATGGAAAGGAGAAAGAGTCGCTCTGCCTCATCTATTCCCTAATCCAATCTAATCTAATCCGACAATTATTATCGTAGCATAGTAACAATAATAACAACAACGATTTCTATGGCGTCGTAACTAAGCCTTGCCGTTACGAGGGCGCCTCACAACCAACTAACTAGATAGAAGAGACCTTAGAAAACAGATAAGTCTTTTTAGATTTAATGAGCTTGGATTTGAAGGACTCTGCTGAGTCAGCAGATCGAATAGCGGAAGATAGACTTTCCAGCATCTAGGACCGGCAGCCGAAAAAGCACGGTCGTTAATTTAATGTCATCCAATCCAATCAAACCATATCCGACAAATACCGTAGCGTCGTAATCAGGGCTGTAGTGGTAAAATTTGAGGTGAGTATACGCTACCGGTGACCAGCGGCGTAAAAAAAATTTGAAGACCTGTTTTTAGGAATTCGACTCAGAAAAATTTCCGAATTTCACAAATTCCCTTCAAATTTTCAGACTTTTTACGATTTCGTCTCTGAAAAAGTTTATGACCTTTTTTTAGTCATTCGCCCTAAAAACCTTTAAAAACCTTTTTTTTGAAAAATTTTCGTTCCCAGAGGTAAGTATACGCTGTATACCCTCCTCTACAGCCCTGAGTATACGCTCTCAAATTTCTCTAGAGGTAAGTATACGCTGTATACCCGCGTATACCCTCGACTACAGCCCTGGTCGTAATAATAATAAAAACAACAAAGACGATTTCCATGGCGTCGTAACATAGTCTGGCCGTTACAAGGGCGCCTCACAACCAACTAACTGGACAGAATAGGCCTTAGAAACAGATGTCTGTTTGGATTTAATAAGTTTGGATTTGAAGAAATCTACTGAGTCGGCAGATCGAATCGCGGAAGGAAGACTTTCCAGCACCTAGGACCGGTATCCGAAAAAGCACGGTCGCTAAGACGCGTCGTCATCCTTCGTACACGGAAGTTGCGCTTCTCTAACGATCTCAGTCGTAGCCCGGTTTCCAATGAGTGCGTCTCGATGCATTGGTCTCTCAAGTATCCAGACGTGGCTCCGTGAAGTGATTTGAAGATGAGTTGACAATGGTTGAAAGCGAACGACGCTATCCTTCTCTGTGTGTGTCTGTCTTTCTGTCTGTCTGTATAGTGCATAAAGGCGCTATAGAAGTCAATAGATTGGATTGGATTAGAATTTATTGGTTATTTTTTATTCAGTTTTATAAGATTTTTAATCGAATTTCCGTTCGAAAAGTTTTGACGTGAAACACAAAACGTAAAAAAAAACTTTTTTGCGTGTGTCACTTTCGCATGTGCGCGCTTCTCCGTTTAAACTGATATTTTCTTCCCTTGCAACAAGGCATGCAGCGTCGATGCAAATGGAAAAGAAAAAGTGATTATCTGCCTCAGTTACATGCTTTCATATTCCCGAATCCAGTGTAATTTAATGTAATCCAATTTAACCAAATCCGACAATTACTGTAGCGTCGTAATAATAACAACGACGAATTCTATGGCGCCGTAACTAAGCCTTGCCGTTACCAGGGCGCCTCACAACCAACTAACTAGATAGAAGAGACCTTTGAAAAGAGATAATAGTCTGTTTGGATTTAATAAAGTTGGATTTGAAGGACTCTACTGAGTCGCCAGATCGAATCGCGGAAGGGAGATTGTTCCAGGATCTAGGACCGGCAGTCGAAAAAACACAGTCTCATCAGGACTCATCAGGACTCTCAAAGGACTCATCCTCATTCTTCGTACACGGAAGTTGCGCTTCTCCAACGATCTCAGTCGTAACCCAGCTGCCGATGATTGCGCCTCGATGCAGTAGTCTCCCAAGTATCTAGGCGCCGCCAGGGCATGTTTTAAGGAAAATTTATCACTGCACATGGCGAGCGCCAGAGCGCATAAAAATCATAAATAATTATGAATTAGAATTCTTTTCGTGAACAAACAGCAGTTAACAGCCTTTTATCACTGCACATTTTGTGTATCATTGCACGTTAAAACAATCCCTGGGCGCGGCTAAGGCAAGTGATTTGAAGACGAGTAGTTAGAGCTTGAACTCGACACGACGCCGTTCAGGCAGCCAATGCAGGACGTCGCGCAGGAGCGGCGTAACTTGGTCGAATTAGCAGACGAGCCTCGCCGCAACATTAAGCACCGACCGCAACCGATCGAGGAGGATCGAGGAGGCTACACAATACAAATGGCAAACATACACAGCTACATAATAATGAACAAAGCATCAACGATGGCGCACCAACACTTATTCGTAATTCGGAAAATTGTAGAGTCAATCCCATTGAATAGGACACACAACATGTGGAACACGGTATCCGATTGGTTAGAGCGCGCTCACCTGGTAACGCAGAGAGTAGGGTTTCGAAACTACCTCAGACGGTTACTGTGCATAGGGATCTTGAGCATGTTCTTCACTCACAATTGTTCCACGTCAGCGATTGATGCTTGGTCTTGCTTGTTTTCAAAGTTCAATTCTATCTGTTTTCAAAGGTCTATTCTATCTAGATAGATATATAGTGGCACTTAATAAATGCATAATAATAAAGATGGGGCATACTACACTGTGTCCCGATAAAAAGTAGACCCCAAGGAAAAGTGTCATAACTCGGTCAAAACGTTTAGCATTTACCTGAAATTTTAAAAACAACAACAGTAGCCATATTACCACCAAATCTTAACGCCGTTTGGAAATGTTGTTGAGTTTGTCAAGTTTATGAACGTTTGAGATGCAGTACTGAAAAAGGGAAATTTCCAACATACAAGAGCCATAAGGAGGTGAAGTTCAACTACAGCTGGTGTTCAAAATATCCTCCTTGTTCACGGACACTCGACCGTAGACGTGGACGTCACTGTTTGATGGCCCAGTCGATGATCACGTGGTCAAACAGCTGCCACTCTTCAATCAGGTGATCAACATCACGAATGCGGGAACGATAAACGCGCTCCTCCAGTACACTCCAGATTTGATAGTCAACTGGATTAAGGTCTGGACTGTTGGGCGGCCACAGCTGCGGGGTTATGAAGTCGGGTGTTTCCCGGGACAGCAGAGCAATGGTCTCACGTGCTCGGTGCGCAGGGGCACTGTCTTGTTGAATGTGAAGTAGCCGCCCGATGAAAATTAGACCCCTAAACGTTTCTAAAAAATGCGTATGTTGGAAATTTCTTCTTTTCAGTACTGCATCTCAATCGTTGATAAACTTGACAAACTCACCAACATTTCCAAACGGCGCTACGATTTGGTGGTAATATGGCTAGTGTTGTTGTTTTTAAAATTTCAAGCAAATGCTAAACGTTTTGACCGAGTTATGACACTTTTTCTTTGGGTCTACTTTTCATCGGGACACAGTGTATATTACTATTACAACTACTACTGCAACCACTACAACTACCACTACTACTACTGCTGCTGCTGCTACTACTACTACTACTAATAATAATAAGCTGTAGTAGTGGTAGTGGTAGTAGTAGTAGTAGTAGTAGTAGTAGTAGTAGTAGTAGTAGTAGTAGTAGTAGTAGTAGTAGTAGTAGTAGTAGTAGTAGTAGTAGTAGTAATAGTAGTAGTAGTAGTAGTAGTAGTAGTAGTAGTAGTAGTAGTAGTAGTAGTAGTAGTAGTAATAGTAGTAGTAGTAGTAGTAGTAGTAGTAGTAGTAGTAGTAGTAGTAGTAGTAGTAGTAGTAGTAGTAGTAGTAGTAGTAGTAGTAGTAGTAGTAGTAATAGTAGTAGTAGTAGTAGTAGTAGTAGTAGTAGTAGTAGTAGTAGTAGTAGTAGTAGTAGTAGTAGTAGTAGTAGTAGTAGTAGTAGCAGTAGTAGTAAACGGAGGATGAGCTAGTAAGTCAGAAGTCGAGATCGGAAAAAGTGAACTGAATGAGGAAGAACATTCTAGATACTTGGTCCACAACTTGCAGTCCTTCGCAAAAGATTCACTTTGCATCGCATACTTGACTTGACTGTAATAAAGACTCATGGATAATTCACAAACACCCCTCGCAGGTAAGCTATAGGCTATGCAAGTAATTAATGTCATACACTTAATCAACAGGCCTGTTTTTATTGCCACGCATATAAATCGATTAATGAATGCAAAATTTACTGTCATTTTAATTTGACTCAGCGTCAGCTTAAGGCTATTTATCACTTTAAGTATGAAAAGATATGCAAGCAATGTAGCCCAACGGATGGTCAACGCACGGCTTATTCAATATTCACTCCTTATAGCTAAACATTATGCTTAGCTCCCCTTGTACCTGTCTGAACATGCTAATCTTTGCGTCGACATCCTTGAGACGGGAAACTTCTGGTATTACAAATGCCGCTGACGTTTTAATTATCTACGGATGTGTAGTTTGCGCAAAAATTACACACAACAACAAGTTTGATTGGGTTGATCATTTAAAGGGCTCTCTTCAAGCTGTGTGGTCGTTCATGACTCGTAAGTCAATACACGTAGACAGGTTTGCAGTAATTACTGTCCTTTACTGTACTCAAAAAATGCATATCATTATACCGGTGCTTTTTCTAGAAAAGAGGTTCCGGAACTGAACAATAGGTTCCGGAACTGAACAATTATGGAAGGGCTAAAATCCCGAGAAAAACGGAATCTGTGGTTTGGCAGGGGTCTCAATAAACACTGAAAACAGTTCATAACGCTGAAATTAAATTTAAATAACTAAATTATTGTTTAAATTATTAAAATAAATAATTTTTTAGTCGCTGAAGAAAGGTTCCGGCTGAGTCTTGGTCCCGACCAAACAGCAAGATAACAGGATCGAACAGAATAGTCTGCAAACGCTTCAGGAAAGGAGGAACAGAGGCTAAGGAGTTCATGTCGCATGTGATCTGTATATGTAAATGCTGTTAAGTTATGTTATGTAATATTATGTTATGCTATGTTATGTAATGTTATATTATGTTAGGTTGTATAATGTTATTTTATGTTAACTCTGATTGTTACATTTTCTCCATAGATTGTTTGATGCACGCGATGAATTCGGGACCTGAGCCCCTCCTCAGTACGCCTTCCTTCTCTCAGAGGCGAGTTAGATTTATTAACAACTGTTGTCAGGCAATAAAAAGCAAGACCCGCAGATCGATGGACTTCGGCCCTGGATTTGTCTGCGTCTAAAATAAGTATCTTTATGTAGCGCCTATTGTTGTATTTCTCACTAGTGGCTATTTTCTATAACTCAATCTTTGGCGGATCCTCTTCTTGCACTATAATTAATTGCGCACTTTACTACACGCAAAATGATTTGCACTTAAATATGTTGATGAATCGTCTCGAGTTGATATCTTATAATCTGAAAGGCTGTCGTTGTGGCCTACGCGAATAAAAGCACTGTCTTATTTGGCGCAAAATAGGCATTTATTGAATGATAAGTGGATGCCCTGTGAATTAGGAACGCCGCGATGGAAGTCAGAGATCACATTTTACAGCTAAGTAACCACAGACTTATTGTAATATTATCCTATAAGACATACATAACTCTGCTGTCACAGGCCTATACCTAGGAGCAGAATGTGCCTAACGCTGAACTACAGGCCCCGGTCGGCCTGATCTCACTGACAAGCTGAATGTGGAAGCTCAAGGCTCGAATGTCAGGCATCCAATGCCTCAAGACCGTAGCCTATCTTTAGTTGGCAAAAGCTAAAGACGATGTTTTACGCTTATTATGTATTTTTCTAACGCTTTGAAGGTGCAGTGTTTCGTAAAAAAACATTAAAATGGTTGTGGTGTCTGTGTTTCAATTTCGTTATTCTTGTCCCTTGTATTTCTTTCCAGATTTGCCAAAGCCTTAGCATCTTATGTCTCAGATTTGTAACTACTCTAGATCTCCTTACCATCACTCGAACTTATTTCGCAGAGCTCCGTCGACTAACAGACCTTCCGGAAATTCGGCTCTTTTGTTTCAGAGGTTTCTTGCTCTATGATGGATAACATTTAAGCATGTATTTAGGTTTACCAATGAGTCATTGGTAAATCATTGGCAATGACTTGTGCGTATAAAGCACAGACACTTTTCCATAATAATTACAGGACACAGGATATCACAACTGCAGGATTATTATTATTATGTGTGCAATATTCTAGTGGTTAGCATGCCAAGCTGTCAATTGAAAGGTAGGGGGTTTAAATGCCTTGCACGACATACATTTTTTGCGATATGTCTGTTTCCCTTGTGCCCCTAGCCAACTCAGCAATTACGAGTACACTGACCGTACATTGTTGGTGGGAAGATCAGACTAAAAGGGAGAGGAGTAGCCTCTCTTCTTCATATTCCGAGGCTAAAAAATTAAGTCGATAACACTCATACACATCTCGGAGTTACCGTAAGAGACTGCTCTACTTGTTGTTTTTCATCATCATCTTCTTCTGTTTCTTGATTTCTTTCTTTTCTTCTTCTTCTTCTTCTTCTTCTTCTTCTTCTTCTTCTTCTTCTTCTTCTTCTTCTTCTTCTTCTTCTTCTTCTTCTTCTTCTTCTTCTTCTTCTTCTTCTTCTTCTTCTTCTTCTTCTTCTTCTTCTTCTTCTTCTTCTTCTTCTTCTTCTTCTTCTTCTTCTTCTTCTTCTTCTTCTTCTTCTTCTTCTTCTTCTTCCCCTTCCTCTTCCTAGTCCTCGTCGCCGTCCTCTTCCTCTTCTTCTTCTTCTTCTTCTTCTTCTTCTTCTTCTTCTTCTTCTTCTTCTTCTTCTGCTTCCTCCTCCTCCTTCTCCTCCTCTTCTTCTTCTTCATCATCATCATCTTCTTCGTCGTCGTCGTCGTCTTCTTCTTCTTCTTCTTCTTCTTCTTCTTCTTCTTCTTCTTCTTCTTCTTCTTCTTCTTCTTCTTCTTCTTCTTCATGTACCTCGCTGCAGTGGCGGCGCCACGATTTGAAAGTGGTACGGCAAATTAGAGGGTCTGGGTAAAAGTGTACGGTAAAATTATGTTTTTTCTGTAAAACCTTAAAAAGTGGTACGGCAAAAGCCTTACAACAAACATAGGCGGCGCCGCCACTGCCTCGCTGTAGGAATTGGTCGAAATTTATTTTTTAAATACAAACCTATTCGACGTAGAGTAGCAGTTAAATACCACATGTGAAAAGTGTGGTATTGGATAACATTTACTTTTATTTCACATTACCTTATTTGACTTTATATTATCTTTAACTTATAGGCCTACATCTTACTTTAGCGCTTACCTTAACTCATCTTTTAACTCATCTAACCTTACCACACACTGAGAACAATTCCCATCAAGATCTTAGCGATCAATCCGTTCAGCAAATCATACCGAAACAGGTTGACAGAACAGCGAATTTCCGAAAAACTGCGTTGCTTTTCCGAATAAAACGATGACACTGGATTACAGTGGCCCAGTTACCGATTTGGCTACTTCCTAGGGGGTCCTTGAAAGTGGTCAAGTGACAGGATGATTGAAATTACGCATGACTGTTTGTTCATCGGGCAAACACGGCAGTGAAGTAGGCGCCGGCGGCTTGGCTCTATTCGTGTAAATCATTTTTTTATTATAGCAGGAACACAGGCGTTGATGTATCACAGCGGAGGTTGGTTGATCCGGGCTGAATGCTAATGACGAGCGGCCACTTGTGTTCTCTTATTGGCCAATCTGTCAATCGTTTCTCTGTTGGAGGGAGCGGGCCAGACAGGCGAAGGCAAGTACTAACACGCAAACAAGCATGCATGACTGCTAAAGGATTGGCTATCCATGGGAGATCCGGGTTCAAAGTAAAGGTTTGTTTCTGCACGGAGGTCACGACTAAGGACGTAACCATTTGGAGACGAGGTCCTCGAGAAGAGGTACTCGAGGGACCTATTTAAACACGGCTGATGGACATTCATCTACAGACCGGTCGATATCAGATGAGAGAAAGCCAGCAAAGTCCGTCAAAAGACTCCGCAGGTGTAATTCTTCGCCAGAGAAACATCCTACTCACGTCGCCTACTTCAATCGGGTATACTTCTCCTCTGCACGAAAAAAATTTTCCGTTGAATTAGCTTGTTCTTATTTCCGAATAAAAGTAGGAAATGAAGTGCGAAATTGAAAGTCGATTTTAATTTGTTTTTAACAGTTAGCTCTACCGTAAATGAATATTTTTGGATAATTTAGATTCAAGTTAATTAATTTTCAATACGATAATATAACTTAAGTAATGCAACGTTATGATGATTTAAGTTAAGTAATTAGGTATTTAATTGACATCACGTTACAGAATGTCAGTTTGAATCTATTTTTCTTGTAAAATTTAACTTTAACGTTATTTGTTTTACGTAGACCTTAGTGCGATTCGAGATTACGTAGTGTAAGAAAATTCGGTTTAAGAAAATATCCTACTTTAAAAAGTTTAAAATAATTACGCTTTTAGATGAATTAAGATAGTTAAACTTTTAGACGACAAGTTCAAAGAAATTGAACTTCAATGCAATTTAAATTGATTTATTTTAAGTTCTAAGCTACAGTAATTTACCCCCAGGGTATCTTAATTTAAAGTAATTTCGCTATAAGATAACTTATCGTTAAAGCAATTTTAAAAGCAATGATAACTTAACTTTGAAGTAATTTGGCTTTAAGATAACTCAGTTTAAAGAAATTTGGCTTCATGGTAATTTAACTTCAGAGTAATTTGACGCTAAGAAAACAACTTTAAAAGCAATTTGGCTTTCAGATTACGCAATACTGAAGCAATTTAGAGTTAAAGTAAGTCAGGTTAAACTAATGTAGCATTACTCAATTATATTGAAATCTATTTAACACAAAGTTAATTAGAAGTTAATTCTTTGTCCAAACGAATAAAATTACATAAATATGTACATTGTACAAGGACTTAGGGACCGAGGTATAAGTGTTGTTATTTTAACATTTGTTATGACGCTGTTTGCGTTGCATTACATCACGTGTATAGGTCATATATGCATGACGCATTTCAAGAGATAATCTGTGTTAGGATTTCAGGCTTATATGACTATCCAAAATTAACATAATTTCAGCACATTAAACACTATTGCATCCTGAAATGCCATAAACTGTAATCTTCAAGGACATCGCTTAATTTTAGAACGGCGTAGAGGAGGAGATCTAATTGAAGCTTGCAAGATTATCATTCTAACAAAGACAGCGCAAATGAGGCGATTGGATATCGCAGATAAAAATCAGTTAAGAAACCGAAGGGGTAGATTAGAGCTGACTTCTTCAGTGCAAAGTTGTATACTTTGTGGAATCGTTTGGATGATAGCAATGTTTCAGTGTGTACTATCACAGCTTTTAAGAAGAACCTAATCAACATAGACTATCAAGCATTCTTATCTAAATTGCAGTGTTCTAACACAGATTCCATGTTTTCTGTATCACTTAAAACACACTGCAATGTAAGTGGAAGCATGATGCATAACATCCCACACAGCCACCTTTGTTGCACACATAGTTCAATGCAATACAATACAACTGAATTTGATATTGCTCTTCTTCCAAAGTTAAGAAATGCACAAAATCATACATACGGCAGAACATCCGTAACGCTGAGAAACTGTGCTTCAAGCGCTTACTCAGGCTCGAAACCTCGAACACCGTTCTCTCTGCGTTACAGGCCGAGCGTTCTAACCAATCGGCTACTCCACCACATACTTGTCTCAAATTTTGCCTCTGGTGGCATACAGTCATTACGGTGGCCAACTCTGGGTCCTGTATGTGCTAAACAACGGGGCAGTCGAGAGTTTTGAAATACTATAATAGTTGTAAGAATTTTCTATTCAATACGTTACTCAAATCTCGTTTCACTTAAGTCGACTGAGACAAAAAGTGTATGTTCCATTATGCCAACTATGTACGTAACGTGAGCAAGTAAGAAAAGTAAGTAAGTATTAGGTAGGCAAGAAGTCAAGAAAGTAAGTAAGTAGCCTACGCAAGTAAGCAAGTAAGCAAATAAGTAACTTAGAGTAAGTAAGAGGGCAGTTGAGCAATTAAGAAAAGTAAGCAAACAAATAGGTAACCATTAAATAGCAATCAAGTTGCTGTTAAGTAAGGTAGCTAGTATACAAGCAAGCAAATGCACAAGAAATTTTCCAGCACCTATTGTCACCAAGTATTTCTGGTTGGCAATGCAATGCACTGTTATTCAATGAAAAGGCGCTAAATAAATTTACTAAATGAATGAACAAATGAAGTCTGGTTTAACACACTCAGTATTACACATGTAGAAATAGCAATAAAGACACTAATGAATGTAATAGATGTGGCCTACAACCATACACTTATGTCTGCCTAGATAAGAAAGAGCCTCATTGACAAAATGAATTAATGGGAGCATACGTCTCTGTTGCTTAATGCCATAGTGAACGCGTCTTGTAAGTCTGGCCCAGTTCAATTGTTTAATTGTAGTTGTAATTTAAGAATTATATAGCGCCGCATCAAGAACAAAATAATATGGGGCGTTATTTAATGTCCGCTATTTAATGACAATCGCTTTAAAAGAGCAAGTAGTCCATGGAAATCATCTGAGGTATAAAGTCGAATATTTTGTTTGCTATTGCCCCTAGTTTACGAAATGTTAAGCGATGTAAGGTGATACAGTGTGACATAAGGTCACATGGCGTGTCAAATGTGAAGTGGTACAGAATTAATATAATACAGAATTAATATAGCCATTTTTGTGATAGGGACCTATCTACTAATTGGCTGTCACAACGAATCACAAGAGTTTCAAAGCGTAGAAGAAGGCGCCATTTCCTACATATTAGAATACGTCTTCCTCCTTCACTTAAATACGACCTCATTGTCGTTGTGGCGTTATATAAATGTTCGATTCGTTGAATACATTTGTAGTCTGAACGATGGCTATCGACAAGAGGAAGCAGATCCACATTCTGTTGCTTCTGCTGCTGGCAACCATGTCTGCATCGACGACAACAGAGACAACAGAGACAACAAATACAACAGAGGCAATTTCCACAGCAGATACAAGTTTCACAACAGAGACAACAGAGACCAGTTCCACAACAGCGGCAAGTTCCACAGCAGAGACAACAGAGACCAGTTCCACAACAGAGACAAGTTCCACAACAGCGGCAAGTTCCACAGCAGAGACAACAGAGATCAGTTCCATAACAGAGACCAGTTCCACAACACCGACAAGTTCCACAGCAGAGACAACAGAGATCAGTTCCATAACAGAGACAAGTTTCACAGCCGCAGCGGTCATCGGTAAGAATCTCAAGCTGAGGTGAAATGCTAAAGGCAGCACCCTTCGGTATACTGTATTAGTTTCTTGTGTTTTTAAACCCGAGGTAAGTGGAATTCCTTAGGAACAAAAGATTATGATAAGAGCTGTTGTGGGTATCTGAAAAATCAGACCGAGTCCTTCGCAATTATTATTTACTCGAAATTGACTCGAGTGGCTCGAAATGCTATTATAATTATTATAATGATGATGATAATAATAATAATAATAATAATAATAATAATAATAATAATAATAATAATAATAATAATAATAATAATAATAATAATAATAATAATAATAATAATAATAATAATAATAATAATAATAATAATAATAATAATAACAATAATAATAATAAATTAATAGTAATAGTAATAATAATAATAATAACAATAATAATAATAATTATTATTATTATTACTACTACTACTATTATTACGCATTTTATTAAGCGACGCTATCTAATGACCAAACATCAATCGATAGCGCTGAGCAATTGTGAACGAAGGAAGTGCTCAAGGTCCTTACAAAGTAACGTTCTCAGAGGAGGCTCGAACCCGTTCTCACGCGTTACACTATTTAAAAAAGCTCCTCAGAAGCGTGACGGATTGAAGGATAATTCGGCTGTGGCGCACACATGACCACAGCAATTTCGACTGCAGCCCAAAAGCCTCCATACTTGCGTTGATACTCATTGATATTGACCAGTAAAGGGTATGAATGAAGGTTGGAGAGCTAATTAGACGCTAGATATTTGACGATCACCGACGCAAACAATAAACCACTGCCTACGTTGTAATAAGAAAACTAAGCAACCAATCAAGTCAGAATCTTGGGTGACCAATAAATGGGTAAATACTTTCATACTTACAGCAACACACCCATGTGATTACAAAATCCCATAATAAATGTGCTATTAGCATACATGCATTTGTCCCTTGCATGTGCCCGTGATGAGTAGGTGTATTTATGTTAAGTATGTATGTATATTTGTATGTGTCTATGTTTGTATCATGTATGTATGACATTGTATTATGTGTGTATGTATGTATGTATGTATGTATGTATGTATGTATGTATGTATGTATGTATGTATGTATGTATGTATGTATGTATGTATGTATGTATGTATGTACGTATGCATGTATGCCTGTGTTCACGTATGCACGTATACATGCATGCATATAATTATGCATGTATGCGTGTATGTATGTGTGCATGTAGGTCTATGTATGCATATACGTATATGTATACGGCGGCGGGTATAGATGTTTATGGCCGCGGTGTAGACCGACAAAGAGAGAGAACTTCTTGTCGTTGCTGATGTTTAATTAGTCAGACCATAGATGACAGTAGATGCTTCTCCGTGTCTCGGTTGACAAACAAGACAGAAGGAGTTCGGCCGAAGATGATAATCAATCAATCAATCAATCAATCAAATAACATTTATTGGTCCAAAGTAGCAACACAGTAATGCCAAGTACTTCGTTAATTACATTGCACAGTAATGTAACACAGTAGATAACTGATTAATTGATACTAAATACTTTACAAGCATAATTTCTTTGGGAGTAGAATCTTCTAGTTACTGATTTTTGTCCTAATTATCGTGTGTTATACTTGCATCGGCATTATAACGAGGGTCAAATTTGGACACAATGGGGAATCCAGAAGGGATGAAATCCGGCTAGGATGGGTCCCCCTATTTCAGTTAACATAAATTGGTGGGTTGAGTTGATAAGACCTATTGCTATCTGATTTACAGTATTTAAACATGTACTTTGCTTTATTTCTTCTTCTTTCCTTTCCTTCTTTTTTATACATTCAGGACCAACAACCTTACTTAACATTTAGATAATGGCATAGTGCCGAAGTAAAAAATCATGAAATAAACACACACAAAAAGCAGAAAACAGAAAAACAGAAGAAAAACAGAAAAACAGAAAAAAACAAAGAAAAATTTCAAAATTCAATTAGAGGAGTGACTAGTATTTTTACGTACCCTGGTCCATCTTACCCCGTTCGTGTGGCCAAGACTAGTGTCGCTTCTTTCTGTCTCTCTCCTGCATTTTAAGAGCTGCCATTTACATATCCTATCACACTCATCCTAAAATGATTGCACACCTTTGCTTGTAGCGTCAGAAAATCTACTCGCGTGTACATCTGCCAAACCCTCACGTTTCTTTCAGTCATCTATACATATAAAATCCATAGAGCGCGTGTCTGTCGGAGGACGCTACGTCACAAACGGTTTCTGTTCTATTGTGAAACAGAAACCGTTTGTGACGTCAGTACTGCCGCCTTGACGACGGCGATCAGAGCATTTTAACCAACGACATAATTATATAGGACTACACTGCCGTCATAATATGACGGGCAAATACTCTAGTTACGTTATAAATAGCAAACCTCGAGCAGTGTGATTCTCGTTAATGACAACGGTAAAGAAAATGTTCGCTAAAGAAAAGAAAATGATTTCGTTAACGATAACTATAACCTGTAACTAAACATATAATTAGCCATAGGCCTAACTATGACTGTAACGAAAATAACACTAACGAAAATTCATCGTTACAAAAATACGTGCAATATCAACAAACATGAGAACGTGAAAATGCGCTTTAACTAGTAGCCTGTGTTCGCCCAGGATTTTGGATTTGTGAATTAATCCAGTAGTTTTGGCGCATTTTATTAAGTCTAGTTATTTTATAAACGTTTCTATAGCGATTGCGACCTAAGGTGACTAGCACAACTTCGAAAAATTGGTAATCATAGTAATCTTTTAGTTAAAATGTCTCTAAAGATCTTGAGCAGTCGCAAGCGTGAAAATGCTGACTGGAGTCATTTCAAGTACGAAATCGGAAGTCGGTGAATTTGGAGCGTCGTGTATTCATGAAGCTGAATGCAGTCATTCTTCAAAGCCTTTCGAAGCTCCATGCAAATTGTGTAACACGTCTTAATATGAACAACTACTGCGTCTGTGGGCAATTTCTCTCTGCCTTGTTGTAACTAAGTATTAGCTAAAATAAAAATCTAGTAACCATAACTAGGGCCTATGAGTAACAATAATACTAACTATAACTAGGCCTAAAATGAAAAACCATTACCTATAACTGTTACTATAACTAAAATAAAATCTGTAAGGAGAGCAACACTACCATCGAGGTCTTCTAAATATAATGACTGGTCAAAACAGGAGCATATTACAGCATATGGGTCTACTTTACATCTGCTCGTCATTAGAGAATAACGTTTGACTTCAAAGAAGCATATGTAATGTCAATGAAACAAGTAGACCTAATAGTCAAACCCGCTGAAGCAATTAAATGTAAGCTCTTGCCAGGCCAATGAAAAGCAGCGTATTTTGACCGTTTCTCACAAAGTTAGATACCGTAGTTGAATCGATAGGCGATGGAAGGTGCAAGGAAACCGTTCTGAATGGATGACAGAATGAGACGACGAAGAAACTTTATAAATCCAACGGTGATAGAACCGACCGACAGTCCGCGCATTGTAGCAGAAAGATGCTGTGAAGAATCGCAGCGTTTAAGGAAATTGTAATGGACGAACTGTAGTGTTGATGACGGCGGGGCGAAACCAAAGGTTGTTATCGAAACTTTGTAATCGAATGATCCAGCACACCCGTCAGAGTTTAAGTGATACGCTATGCCGTTGGCTCCCTGATGGCGTAGTCATCGTGGCATCGATGGCGAAATGGTCCAGCACTCCAGCAGGTAGGTGGTAGTCGTGGCATACTTTGATCCGACGGCATGATCATCCACGATGATGTTTAGGATGACAGATTTGACTGCTCGACGCTGTAGGTTCGTCATTCACAGTGTCACTGGATGGAGGAGTTGGGTGGCGTTCATCGTCAGTTCGGTAACTGCCCCGTAAATGGAGAATTCCAAGATGTAGCCTACCAGGCTACCAATTGTGGGAAGTAACTGTACGAAAAGAGTCGAAACCGCCTGATGGATAATCATTTGCAGCCACGGCGGCGGGGGTGGAAGATGACCGTATTGACAAAACAGGACAGAAGTCGTGACTACTGGATGGTAGCCATGTAACCAAGTGCTGAATCTCATTCCCTTGCAAATCGGATGTGCACATGGTACAGCTCTTAAAATGGACTGAAAATTTATGAAAATATTTTACGCGCGCAGAAAACACGCAGAAATGTTAATCGAAGGGGCGGTTAACCCGTTGCCAGTTGAATAAAAGTTACACTTCCAGATATTTGAAAGTCAACGAGATATGATGAGCTTGAGGCGTTTCTTGAAGAAAGACAAAAAGTTCGAGCTTCGAGAAACATCCGTTGTCGATTTCATTCCCTAAGAGTAGGAACATGGAATTTACGATAACCCAGGATGTTGCTGCATCATGGCTTATACTCGAAGATCGCACTCTGCGGAAAGAATTGCTAGGAGATGGTATTGCTTTGAGACAATCACAAGTGCCCGTTTTTAGGATCTTAACGGTCAGAAAGGCTATGAAGCTGACTGAACTGGGTTAAGGAGTTTGTTCGAGAAGATGCACGCAGCATCACGTCAGCCGTTCCAAATCCGCCAAATGCCGTTCCAAATGTCCTTTGAGCGGCTGGTGATGAAACTTTACCAGTAGCAGGCGGTAGCTGACATCCAAGTCCGCAGAATGGAGGCGATGGTAAGCGGCCGAAGGAATGAACAGGACCTCAGACAATATGTCATTAGTCGGAATAATGACGCGGCGCATCTACGATGTGTTATCTTTTAGGTGCCGGTCATCATAATCTCTTTATCTCTCCTCTCCTCTCTCTCTCTCTCTCTCTCTCTCTCTCTCTCTCTCTCTCTCTCTCTCTCTCTCTCTCTCTCTCTCTCTCTCTCTCTCTCTCTCTCTCTCTCTCTCTCTCTCTCTCTCTCTCTCTCTCTCTCTCTCTCTCTCTCTCTCTCAAGCCATTCAACCTCTCTCGTCAGTAAATCCACCTCCCAAGCGGCATTCCAGTTGTTACAGTAAATAGTTAACTTTTTACACTGTACAGGCCAAAGTTTTCGGAGCTCGAGTGCCACATAATTATGCAGCTTAACAATATATCTGTCGCAGTCTGACCACCGCGGTTGAGTATACTCCATCACCTCAGAACTGTATTACTCTTGGCTGCTCTGGCATGTTCATGTCATGCTTGGCACCATACCAAGTCCATTTTTTAAAATTTGTATAAAAAGAACTAAATGTTCCTTTCTCTACATACAGAGCACAGTAGCCTAGAACCGGATAAACTGTCAAATATCGAACAAGAAGCCACAGTGGGCATAAAATGCACGACTGAGGCGTAACGTACAGTGCGAATGATGATCACGATTGGGGCATACATATTGCCGAGGATTTGCCTTGAGCACCACTGAATAGTAAAATTATATGTGTATGTTATAAAAAAAACAATGGCGACATTGGCGTCCACAGAAATATTTGTAGGGGAAATTTTGTAGGGGGGCAAAAATTTTGTAGAGTCAGCAAATGACGTAGCTATTCATGAACACAGAACACGCAACACCTTTAAAAATAAAGAATGGTCAAGGACTTTACCTAAATAATTGATTGTTTTTTCGTATTGAAAATCGTGTTTCGACTGTTGTAATAATCATAATAATCAAAAGATTTAATTTGAAAGTCTTTAAATATGCGCAAGATGGGGGGAATGCTCCCCTTACACTCTCCGGTCGCCCATGACTGGCGATATTGAAATTATTATTAAATAATTTATATAGTTCGCTAAGCATATGGAAAAACGTTATCAATTCCTGTTTCTTGTCTCCTACTTTCAAAGATAAATAGTTAAAGATGCATATTAAAGCATTTTGACGAGTTCTTATCATAATAAGTAAACAATAATCAAGCATGTAGAAAGATAGGTAGGTAAGTAAATTAGTACGAAAGCAAGTAATAAATGAGTAAGAAGCAAGAAGTAAGTACGTAATTAATGCACATGCACTTACCGACTAACACCGGTTGAAATTGCAATGCACACTCATAAGTAAACTGAAGAGGCGTAAAGAACTTTAATGAATAAAGAAATAAATGAACTTGGGTTATCGGTGAGCACTGTCATCGTAAAAGATTATGTAGCGTTTTCTGCTTCAGTTTTGTTTGTACTGGCTTCCTGTTGTAGATACTACATCTACCGTTGCAATAACCTTTCCGCTTGCAAACCCTGATACTACAGCTGAAACTACCGGTGTTCAAACAACCTCCGAAGAAGCAACATCAACAGTTGTTCCAGATTCAACAGCTGCTGCTCCACCATCTACCGCTGCTCCACCGTCGACAGCTGCTCCACCATCTACAGCTGCTCCACCATCAACAGCTCCTCCACCGTCGACAGCTGCTCCACCATCTACAGTTGCTCCACCATCTACAGCTGCTCCACCGTCGACAGCTGCTCCACCGTCGACAGCTGCTCCACCATCTACAGCTGCTCCACCGTCGACAGCTGTTCCACCATCTGCAGCTCCTCTACCGCCGACAGCTGCTGCACCGTCGACAGCTGCTGCACCGTCGACAGCTGCTCCACCGTCGACAGCTGCTCCACCGTCGACAGCTGCTCCACCATCTACAGCTGCTCCACCGTCGACAGCTGCTCCACCATCTACAGCTGCTCCACCGTCGACAGCTGCTCCACCGTCGACAGCTGCTCCACCATCGACAGCTGCTCCACCATCAACAGAAACACAAGGTAACAACACCGATCTGTCACAGACGACCACACCATCTAAATCCGCAACTCACAGAGTATCCCTTTGGAATTCGGTTGCCGTTGCACTGGTGATTCTGCTCACGTTTACTCACCTTCTCGAGTAAACCAGACACAGATGGGGAGAAGATTGGCTGTCAGGTTCTACAACATTATATAAAACTTTTATTTTGTAAATTGTCTAGCTGTTAAAGACATACAGCTAAGGCAACGATTGAAAAGAATCGATTCGACTCTCGATTCTTTTGCAATACACCGGAGACTCCTCTAATCACTGTTTTGTGGTCATATATCAAAGACCTTGTCATAACGAAGGTCATGTTACAACGCGGTCATTTTCTAAACTTGAACTAAATTTGAGATCTATATATACCTGACCCTGTTGTAGCACAATTCGAGATATTTCGAGGCTTGGCATAAGGAGAGTCTTGTGTAGTTCCCTTTCGCCAAATTCGTAGCGCAAGGGTCGATTTAAGTGGCATGGGAACCCGTGCTGTAGAGGATCAATGTTCGGCAAATGTCAACATTACCCTTTGAGTTTCCCATGTCATTTGATTATCAGATATCTATGAGTGTTCTGTAGGAAGACCTTCAGGTGCTAAGTACCTTATGAGGCGAGCAATCAGCTGAATGGCATAAGCAAGTGGTTGGACTTCCTACAGATCCTTCAATTATCCGTCATATTTGATTTATCAGATATCCATGAGTGTTTTGAAGGGAAACATGCAGATGCCGTATGAGGCGAGCAATCAGCCGAATGGCATAATCATGCATTTGGACTTCATACATATCATACATTGAGAGAAACACACATACGTGCTTAGTCAAGTGCAACTCCGCCGCTACGACCAAGGTCGTAACTTCTTAATATAACTGGGGTGGCGACAGTAACCGCCACATTTTGGCCATATGCTGAAATATTTTTACTTTTTGAGACTGATACTGTCGTCAACATATTAGCAGTTGTGAAACAGAACGTAAACATGTACTTTGTTATCTATTATCTGGTTATCTGTAAGTGGTCTTAAAGTGGCGGAAATTGCATAATGCATTTCAATGTAGAAACAGAGAGTGAAGGAGGGACGGAGGGAAGAGGGAGAGGGTTGCAGAAGGGAAGGGATATGGTAGGGAAAGGAAAGGAGGAGGGGTTTGTCACTACCTCATTGTGGGGCAAAGTTGCGCACTTGGCTACGACGTCCATTATCTGTTGAAATCGATGGTTAATTGTAATTGTAATTGCAAATTTTTATAGCGCCACTTCAAGAGCGACTTTATAAGAGGCGCTCAGCATAGTTCCACATAGACCTTCGTTATCAGGCATCAACCATGTTGTAGAAATGGGTTTGAATTGTTGGTTATCATGGCCATTTTATATTCATATAAAATTGCAGTTACTGTGTTGATCAGAAGAAGTTTACACTGCACATTAATCTTTCCTGTAAGCGTTGCAGGAATATATCTGTGATACTCTTGTGATACTAAGTGAAGCGCAGAACAGAGATGGCGCTGCTGTACCTCGCTCGTTCGTTCTGTCAGTAACCCGTATGAAAGTAATTGTTTCCGCGATTGTTATTAGATATATCATGTAACCCTGTAACCCAAGATTTGACTATTAAATTAGGAAAATATTGTATTAAAATTTTCTAGTATAGCTGTTGCCCAGTTGATCTACATTTTGCTAAATTGCCGACAATATCACATATCAGATATAAGACTAAGCAACTTTAAAAGTGCATAAGCTGTTGTGGTTTTCCTATGAGCGATCAACTACATCTTATGCATTATGGAAATTTTAGACAGGCATTAGGCGCTACAGAAACTATGAGATGGAGTAGATTGAGGTGTTGGAAGACAGTTATTGACACACAGGTGGTTCGACTGTTCAGTAGGTGTACCCAGTAACAGTGAGATGGAGAGGGAAACGTTTTCAGTTCAGTGACGACACGATTCATGTAAGTTCCGTGAGTAGTAGTTTTAATCAAATTCTAATTGCAATCACAGAATAACGTAGCGCCTCTAAGCGAGAGACTCATCAGAGTTAGTTGGTGATACATCGTGACTGTCAGTCAGCATTTAACCCACAGCGGAGCAGACTGCAACGAATGCAGGTAAAGACGATTCTTACCTGCATTCGTTGCTTGAATGAGGTGGGATTGGATGACAGTAGGCTTGCTAGAAGTTACGTTTTAAATCTGGCTAAGTAGCTTTGTCAAATCTAGCATGTGTCTTGAAGACATTTTATGTTCGGTTCGCAATGAAAGCCATCAACATTATGCGCGTGTGCTTTGGTTCACGTAAACATTCAAAGTCTCGGTAATTGCTAGACAATCATGTTGAACTCGATAATTGTTGTTTGTTTCGTGATTGTGGCTCGTGATTTAATGCTACTCTTCACTGTTCCTGTACGTTTCTCATTTCAGCAGTATTTACTTTTTCAAGGCTATTAATTTTTTACGACAGTCAAAAATAATTATAGACTTATACATCTCGTTTTGCTTTTCTGCGATTTTGCATCTGTAGCGTCCGTACATTTCTTTGAAAAATGCAACACAAATGCCACAGTTTAAATATTGTGGCACTGATTTGCTCGGAATTGCTTTCAAACTAATCAATCGAAACATACTGCAGCTTATAATTGATTTTTACCCTTTTATTTAATGTGTGTTTGTGTGCATTTTCGATTTGGCTGGACTAATAATGAACTGCAATAGCTGGTTAGTTAAATACGCGCATCGAGTGAGTTAATTTACTATCGTGTGTTATTATTGTGGCGCTATAATAATTAGAATAGATTTTAGAACTACTTCTATGAAGGCGGTTATGAAGGTAGCGTATAGGCTGAGAAAAGCCTCGTTGCTTGTAAAACGCCGAAGAAGCATTATAAGATTCAGCAAGATGTCGAGTTTGTCTTTTTCGTATTTAACAACCTTTCGTTTTCTTCTTTCTCCTGCATAAAACACTTCAGATTGCAATCGTCCTTTGTCTTGCGCAGTTGTAAAATATAGTAGAGTACTGAATTTCAGTTGCATTTTAATGGACAACGGTGCAGGAAACACTACGGTTGTGTCTGAACTGTGTTATGCAACATAAGCAACATTTCCGAAAGTCTTATTCAATGTATGAAAACTGCTTGAAAAACTAAGCTGAGCGAATTAAGAGCCACCATGTTCTTCTCTTTTATTCATTCAGATCATTTATACAGCGCCTCACCAGGATAACAACTTAGAGGCGCTCGGCAATATTTTGACAATTTCACTTTAGACCTGACATAGATTTTGCTATAGCTCCAAAAGTCCTAATCCTAGTTACCGTTTTTCAAACCAGTTAGTGCCGTAACTACATTTATAACGAAGTGCAAAGTAAAGCTCTCATGACCAATCATGGAACGTATACTATAGGGGATGCCTTTATTTTCCCAGCTTACGCTGGCATTTAATTCGCTTGATCAGTGTTTTTACTTGGGCTCAATGAACACACTGCTTTCCTGACTTTTAGCCACAATTTCATTTTGGCAGAATATGTAATGGGCCACTAATCTAATATTCCCCTGCGACATATGAAACATACCCATCGGCCTCGTTCCTCGTGATAGAGGAGCTGTATCCTCCTGCAGCATGCCCATGAACATTAGATGGAACCCACATGGGATGTATTCGAATTCCATATGGGTTCTTGAGCGGTTCCTATGATGCTCTTTACAAAAGTCCAGATATATAAATACATACATGCACACATACATAAATACACGCGGGTATGATGGTAGTGTAATAACGCTAACTATGTTGTCAGTTATCAAACACAGTTCACTTTTAATCTGATAAGCATTATTGTCATTTAACACGACTTAATATACAAAATATACAGATAAAAATATTGGGTCTATTGGGCCCATTTCATAATCTGCCAAAATGAAATTGTGGCTAAAAGTCAGGAAAGCAGTGTGTTCCTTGAATTATATACAATAAAAAATTACTGCATTGTCCTATTTATACCATATGAAACTCTGGAAAAGCTCTCGTGATGCAATATGTTTTTGCTTTAAAATTATATTACAGCTTCTTTAATTTTAGCAGATGATGTTACTGGAATTTGTTAATGACGTAACTGAAATTTATTAATGACGTAACTGGAATTTATTAATGACATAACTGGAATTTATTAATGACGTAACTGGAGTTTATTTATGATGTAACTGGAATTTACTAATGACGTAACTGGGATTTACTAATGACGTAACTGGAGTTTATTTATGATGTAACTGGAATTTATTAATGACGTAACTTGGATTTATTTATGATGTAACTGGAATTTATTATTGACGTAACTGGGATTTATCAATGACCCTTGTGCGGCTTTCCCAGACTAAGTTCGGGGTGAGTCCTCTGTCTTGTCCACAGCAGGTTCATGCTGTTAAAGTTCTCTAAACTTCTACAAAAAAACGCAGTAGTAAAAGTACTTGACAACACAAAAAAAAATAACTTCAACATTTCTTTTCCAAAGTTTTCTAAATCTCTTGCTCTGCAAAAAAACTACCAACTACGTCACATCAACTTTGTGCTTTGACATCTGTCAGAATACAAAATCTTTATTACAGTTTGTCTAAGCCTAAGTTCAGATTGTATATCTATTGCGCTGTAGCCTATGTGCTCAGTGTTCTACATTGTTTTCGACAGGAAGTAAATGTAGCGTTCCTATCATCGCCCTCTGGCGAGCGAGCGCCCTGTTGTAAGGCTTTGGCTGGCTGGACCAAACGTGCGGGATTTAAACCCTGAGCAGTGGGGGACTTTACTCTTTCCTCTACATCACTTGTGTCGAGCACTATATAATTTTCTGGTACCAAGGATATTTCCTGACATATGTCTGCGTGTGTTAAAGGTCCTTCTGCCTTTACAACAGTATTTTCGGCGGGAAAGTTCCCGCCTAAACGACCAACTTCCCGCGCTAACTGTGCCATACCGGTTTCTACCTGTTCTTGGCGGGAAATAAAGTTTCTCATTAGCGCCGTCATCTCGGACATTTCCTCGACTAAAGCGGCCACCACTTTGTCAGACATAATGATTTTTAATTCCAAGTAGACTTATTTATTAAACGAAATGAAATATGCAAATTAATGTCTGTACAAATCGGAAAGTCAATGTCTGAAAATCGACTGACACTTTATCGGGTCTGGTCACCGATCTAGACCAAGTTCTAAATTGTCAATACACACTAGCGATATTAATCATTTGCCAGTTAGTTTTAACCAAAAATCGTGTCCGATCTTCGCTAGATTTCTTATATCATCGACTTAATACTGTCTAACTACGCACGCTGTACAATTGTCTTAACTTTGAAACAAAGTTAAACACAAATAAAAATATAAAAACTGGTAACGATACTCAACCACTAACCGGAAGAAAACACTGATTCACAAGTATTTCCAGTCGATCATACGACTTCGATCCGTCGAAAGATCAAACTACACCAGCACGTCCAACAGCGACGAAAACAACACAAAAAAGGCGCACGTCTCACATCGACGACATCCACACAGAAAAGGGGCGTAGCATGCCAGGCCTCGCTGTTTTTATAGACAGTTCACTTGGCGCCAATTATTCCCGGGCATTTCTGACCAATGAGAAACCTCCATTCTGTCAGGCGCACACAGAAATCTACCGCGCTAGTTCAGGATTGGTGCTCTATTAATAGAATTAATGAGATGCGATAATATGTTAATTACTCTGTGTGCGTGGCCGCATTTATGTTGCGCTAACCATTCGTTCAAACACACATTATATAAATTGACGTTCGTCACACCCTCCACCCCCTTAGAGAAAATTTTCAAACATTGAAAATTTTACTTAAAGCCAAGTTCTCAAGTCAGCAATGTTCATTCAGAACAAAAACATCAGAAGAATTATCCATTACTAGTAGACTCCTCTATCTAGTTTCTCAATTGTTACTAAACTGGTTCTGGGTATAGGGTCCATCCTTCATAGTAATTAGCTAAGGTTGGAACAACCCACATACACACAGTTTAATGCCTTAATTATCTAAGACACACACCAAAAACAACTACTACACAATGAGATTGAATTAAGTAGACCACTAACAATCAATGACCAAATGGAGTCCACAAACTCAATTTCTATATCTAGCTGGCTTCACGGTATTTCGCTTCGGCCGCTGAATGCGTTTATTTCCATCACCCTCAGAATCACTCCCCTCGGATTCGAACTCAGTTTCTTCCTCCCGCGAATCAAGGTAACCTTCGCCTTCATATTTCTTCAACTTATCAACATACACAATTTTCGGCTGTGCCCGTGGTGATTTTTGTATTTTATACAAAACCGGACTTAACCTTTCTTTAACTTGGTACGGACCAGTGTACCATCGGGTCCATTTCTCTTTCAATCCGACTCTGGTCCTTGGATAGAAATATCATACCAAACTACCAGGTTCAAACTCCACCGGTTTAACTCTCATATCATAGCGAAAAGCACGTTGCGTTGCTTGGCGCTGCATAAATTTTCTAGCAATTGTAAAGTCTTTTTGCATCCTGGAAACCTGTTCATAAACAAAATCATCAACAGACAAACGAGCAGGTAAGACTTGACTATCTCCTAAAACAAGATCAATAGGCAGACAGGTTTCACGAGAGAGAAACAGGCGATTCGGCGTGAATCCTGTACTCTCGTTCTCGCTTGCTCGGTACGCCGCAAGAACATAGGGTAAGTGCACGTCCCAATCACGTTGATGTTGAGAGACCACTTTGCCCAGCATCGAGTTGAGTGTGCGGTGAAAGCGTTCCACCGCGCCGTTACTACTCGGTTTATACGGCGTCGTTCTCGTCTTGTCGATGCGGAGTCGCTGGCAGAGATCGCGAAACAGAGCGGACTCGAAGCACGCGCCCTGATCGGTAACAATCTGTCGCGGGCACCCGAATCGAGAGATGAATTCCTTCACCAGCACCCGAGCGACTGTAGTTGCTGTCTGATTCCGGATCGAATAGGCTTCGGCCCATCTGGAAAAATGGTCCACGACTGTTAAGATGTAACGATAACCAGAGTTAGATAACGGATGTGGCCCCTTATATCGATTCCGATACACTCTAGTGGATTTCCCACTGTCAAGTTCTGAAGTTTTCCTTGTCTCGGCGGCTTTCCTCTCCAGTAGCGAGCGCAAGCGTCGCACTTCTTAAGAACTCGTCGCACATCATCTCGCCAACTTGGCCAATAAGCCCGGCGTTGGACCTGTGCCATGGTCTTCCGGCATCCCAAATGCCCACCTGACATTCCTTCGTGTGCCAGTTCAATCAATCTGTCCCGACGTTGTGGTGGCATGACAATCTGGAACCACTTCGTCCGGCCTGTTTCTGGATGCAACCATTCTCGCATCAGGATCTCATTTTGCAAAGACAATTGAGGCCATTGTGCCACCAAGGTCTTGATTGTTCGACTTTGTGATCGCAGCATCTCCATAGTTGGCGGTTCTGCTGACTCCAACCGTTTCATCACAATCCAGCCAAGTTCCGGGTCGTTCCGTTGCTCCTCTCGTATCTCATTGGTTTCCCAACCGGTTGGCAGTGCGGTCGGTTGAGGCGTCGGGTCAGTTCGCACTCGTACCGCATCAATCCGATGTGGCCATCTCGACATTGCGTCTGCATTGCCATGCGAAGCTCCTGCTCGGTGCTGTATCTCGAAGCTAAACTCTTCTATAACAGTGAGCCATCTGGCCTGCTGCCCGATCGGAAGCGGCGTTCTTCGGAGCCATTGCAAGGCCGAGTGATCCGTTCGAAGGATGAACTTTCGACCTAGCAGGTACTGACGGTAAGTCTTCAAAAAGTGTACTACTGCTAAAAGTTCCCTTTTTGTCACATCGTAGTTTCTTTCGGCTTCGGAGCAGACTCTACTTCCATAGCAGATTACACGTTCTCGCCCTTGTTGTCGTTGAGACAGAACGGCTCCAATTGCGTCTGCGGATGCATCAGTGTCTAGCACATATTGGTCAACATCGTTCGGGAGAGCCAGAATCGGTGCTTCCGTTAACCGTAACTTCAGCTCACAGAAAGCGTTCTCACAGTCTTGAGTCCATTCGAACCGGATACCTTTTTGAGCCAGCGAGTGTAAAGGTCGCGCAACCTTCGCAAAACCCGGAACAAATTTGCGGTAGTACGAACAAAGTCCAATGAAGGAACGTGCTTCTTTCAGTGACTTTGGCGTAGGCCATTCTTCCACCACTCGAATCTTTTCTGGATCAGTTCCAACTCCTTGACCACTTGCCACATGTCCGAGAAATAACACCTGGCGTCTGAAGAGATGACATTTGCTGGGCTTCAATTTCAGTTCAGCTTCGCTCAGTCTCTCCAACACTCGTGTGATTCGTTCCAAGTGAGACTTCCAATCGGCGGCAAACACTATTATATCGTCCAGGTACACCAGGCAAATTTCAAAATTTAAACCTGCCATCACAAGACTCATCATTCTTGAAAAGCTTGCAGGTGAGTTGCTTAAACCAAACGGTAAGACTCGGAATTGAAAGCTACCTCTTCTCGTAAGGAAACCTGTCTTATGTCTGTCTTGCGGATCAACTGCCAGCTGGTGGTAACCTGCACGAAGGTCAAATGTACTGAACCATGTTGCACCTGCGAGCGAATCCAAACTCTCACTGATGAGTGGAAGCGGGAATGCGTCAGGTCGAGTTTTGGTGTTAACAGCTCGGTAGTCCACGCAGAACCGAGGTGTTCCATCTTTCTTCTTCACGATGACCACATTACTGGCCCATTCTGATGTCGACGGCTCGATCAACTTCAGCCGGAGCATTTGATCCACTTGTTCGTCTATCATTGGAAGTAAAGCCAGTGGTTGACGACGTAAGGTTTGGCGGACTGGTCGTTCTCCTCCAGTGTCAATCTTGTGCTGCAAAATATCCGTGTAGCCATAGTCCCATTCGTGTAAAGAGAATGCTTTACGGTGTTGCAACACTATTTGCTTCAGCTGCAACCGTGCTTCTGGCGTGACATCCTCTGCTACATCAGTCCATAATGGCGACAACACTTTTTCGACTTCTTCGTTAGAAGGCTCCGTGTGATTCTCTATCACTTGGCCGCAGCTGGACACCTGGCCATCGTTAGAATTCTCGCCATAGACTGTGACGATTTCGGTTGCACATTGGAGTCCTTTCTTTAGTCTTACTGCACTAGTTGTCGGATTCAAAATTCTCAGAGGCAAATCGATAGCGCGTTCTGGCAGCAGAGTCCCAGCCACCAGCACTCCGGAGTCGAGCAGTTGAGGTTGAGTCGCCCAACTTCTTCCACAGACATCACCCAATTTCGCTAGGATGGCGTATGCTTCAACGTTCATTTCGCTTAACGCTGGCACTTGCACGTCATGTGCCAACGCCACTTTGCGACACATTGAAGGTGCTGCTCGACAATGAATGCCGACTTCATGCCCATTGATCGTGATTGTCTTCTTACCAAAGTTCCACTGGACTTGCTGACTTTCAAGCCAGGCCAGACCCAGGATCAGTTCTGAAATCTGTTCTGTCACCAAGCAGTGTGCATCGAATTGAAGTCCATCAATTTCCACGGTTAGCTTCGTTTCGCCAATAACCCGGATCTCAGTTCCATTTGCAGCTTGCAACAGTTGTCTGGAACATTTAACATCTGCTTTCTTCACCATGGAGCTCGGAACTAAAGAGAGTTCGCATCCTGTGTCAATCAAGGCAAACGTCGCTTTACCATTGACTTTCACCGACAGGTAAGCGTTGCTGCTACCCTGTACATGGTTCGAGCGGACAGTTACTGGCGGTTCCTCACTGGAAGCTGAACCAAGTTGTGTCGAAACCGGACCAGGACAGTCTCTCACCAGATGATCTGACTGGCCACAGCCGAAACAGGTTCTAGGCGGCTTTCTTCTCACCTGATTTGGCGGTTGACTTTCCTCATCGATTTCTGGTCGACCACAGGTTTTTCCCACTGTCGTCTGGTTGTGGAGGCGGTTGTCGCTAGTAGTTCTTTAGGCTTCGTCTCCCATGACTCCAGTCTGTTCAAACGTTTCTCAAGGCTCGCCGTCTGCCGTCGTTGCGGTTCCAGTTCGTCTCGGATGAGTTGTCGCATTTTCTCCAAATGTCCATCATCTTCTCGCACCATCTTAGCTCGCATAGGTCGAGGGTCGGATCGATCAGAATCTCGTCGTTCGGCTTTCTGATAACCCTCAAACCTCATGGCTAGGTTGTATGCTTTGTCCAACGTTTCCGCTTCACGCTCACGAACTTTCATTACCAGTTCTTTGTCTCGGAGAGCGTCAATAAATGCTCGAATTGCTATGGCTTTACTGTGACTCGTTGTCGGTCCAGGAAAAGCAAGGATCATTAATCGTCTAATATCTTGCACTAATGAACCAAGTTCCTCACCTTCTCTCTGTCGTCTGGTGTTTAATTGCGTTTGGTACAATGTGGTTTGATCTGTTCCACCGTACCTCGACTTTAGTTTCTGAATCAGGTCGTCTGACGTCATCACATTGGCTGAGTCGAACTCCCATAGCAGTTGATTGGCCGGTTCCATTAACGCACACATCAACTGATGAAGTTTTTCTTCTTCCGTCCATCCATTGTGTTTTCCGCACACCTCAAATTTTCGGACAAAAGCTTGGACTGCAGTTTTACCATTGTACGTACCAATCTTAATCCATTGTCTATTGGAACGCAGTGTAGACAGCATGGTTTGGTTGTCCGACAACTTCTCCAACTGTCCTTTCTCTTCTGTTGACTTCACATTCGGACCCGGTTGTGGTTCTACTGTCGACCCAAGTTGACCTTCGTCAGCTATCACCGTTTGAGTGGCGACGGACGTTGTGACCTTCGCCGCTGGGTTCAACACGGCGAGTTCTGTAGTCGTCGGCAAGAGCGAAGGACGTCCTTCAGTCCTTCCCTTACCGACTTGCACTGGAACTTCTTGGCATGGCTTTCTGTAGATTTCACGGCTCCACATTTCCGTTGTTGTCGTTGCTCCAAACGAAGTCGGAATCGACATCACCGTTGGTAGGTAACCGGAACTCAGGTGCCCACGACTGATTGCAACCGGACGATGTTCATGAGATGAACCGGTCACCGCCCAGATCGAAGGTTGGTTGAAAGGCGTTGAACTTGAATGTGTTGGTATACCAGCGCTTTGTTTTCCGTAGGTGAAAGGAACCGAAGACACCGGCGCAAAACTCGTGAGACTGGGACGTGCACTTTCGTCGAGGGCAGCGTACCAAGCGCGAGTCGGATGACGAACACTATCGCTCCTCTGCTGTGTCATTGGTTGTCTCATCTCTCGACCAGTATCTGAAACTAGACACTTAACATTAGTCTGTGTTTCATAACATTTATCAATAAACATCTCCTGTTGTTCAAGCATATTCTTTTTCCAAGGATGTTTAAATGTAATTTCCTGATCACTAATTTCACTCATTTCATCTATTTCATGGTCTTGTTGACCAAAATCACTCACTTCTAATTCAGACTCGCCCAAGTCCATTAAGTCTATAGGTCGAGTAAATCTTCTATCTAAACCTACTTCCGGTTCTACTTCCGCCCGTTTTTCCAATTCAGCCATTAACACTCCGATTCTGGTACCACGTGTGGCGTTCGCCTCGCCCTCTAGCGAGCGCGCGCCCTGTTGTAAGGCTTTGGCTGGCTGGACCAAACGTGCGGGATTTGAACCCTGAGCAGTGGGGGACTTTACTCTTTCCTCTACATCACTTGTGTCGAGCACTATATAATTTTCTGGTACCAAGGATATTTCCTGACATATGTCTGCGTGTGTTAAAGGTCCTTCTGCCTTTACAACAGTATTTTCGGCGGGAAAGTTCCCGCCTAAACGACCAACTTCCCGCGCTAACTGTGCCATACCGGTTTCTACCTGTTCTTGGCGGGAAATAAAGTTTCTCATTAGCGCCGTCATCTCGGACATTTCCTCGACTAAAGCGGCCACCACTTTGTCAGACATAATGATTTTTAATTCCAAGTAGACTTATTTATTAAACGAAATGAAATATGCAAATTAATGTCTGTACAAATCGGAAAGTCAATGTCTGAAAATCGACTGACACTTTATCGGGTCTGGTCACCGATCTAGACCAAGTTCTAAATTGTCAATACACACTAGCGATATTAATCATTTGCCAGTTAGTTTTAACCAAAAATCGTGTCCGATCTTCGCTAGATTTCTTATATCATCGACTTAATACTGTCTAACTACGCACGCTGTACAATTGTCTTAACTTTGAAACAAAGTTAAACACAAATAAAAATATAAAAACTGGTAACGATACTCAACCACTAACCGGAAGAAAACACTGATTCACAAGTATTTCCAGTCGATCATACGACTTCGATCCGTCGAAAGATCAAACTACACCAGCACGTCCAACAGCGACGAAAACAACACAAAAAAGGCGCACGTCTCACATCGACGACATCCACACAGAAAAGGGGCGTAGCATGCCAGGCCTCGCTGTTTTTATAGACAGTTCACTTGGCGCCAATTATTCCCGGGCATTTCTGACCAATGAGAAACCTCCATTCTGTCAGGCGCACACAGAAATCTACCGCGCTAGTTCAGGATTGGTGCTCTATTAATAGAATTAATGAGATGCGATAATATGTTAATTACTCTGTGTGCGTGGCCGCATTTATGTTGCGCTAACCATTCGTTCAAACACACATTACATAAATTGACGTTCGTCACATAAATATGACACTATCGAGTTAAAACCTTCTGAATAGCTTTAGTAGATTTGATCTCTTCAGCTTAAAAATTTCCAAAAGTTGTAAAAAGCAAAGGAAACAGAATATACCTGTTCCGGGTAACATGGAACCCTGGAGATATGTGCTGAAATCTGATTCCGGAAGTCACCCAGTGAAAATGGAAGGGTGGGAAACCCTGGTCATAGAGTGGTCGTTTCACAAATATGCTAATATGAATACTTTTCTCGTGTAACGTAATGTAACGCAAATCATCGCAATTTCTCAGCGTCACAAATAGGCTGCGTTAGTTTAATCCGCCGTTTAATCAAATGAAGTCCGCAAGAGACACGTAGTCGTCGACGCGGCTTAGGATCGTACAATTCACCTATTTCTCTTCAAGTGGGTACTGGTTATGTTTACTTAAACTGTCGAGACTTTGTTCAAACCAGAGCGTATCACTACAGGAACTTAATCTATGATTTAAACTTTAGACTTAGTTTGAAGAGAACCAAAACACGTCGGCGCAAAAAGTCAATTCTCCCGCCACTAATAAAAGCCACTGATCACGGTGAAGAACCTCTAATTAAGTAGCGCTGTTTTAAGAAGAATGGACTATGTAGGCCCTAGAAAAACAATCAATATATAGCGCATGTTTGGTGCTTCAAAAAAGCGCTCCTGCTACGACTCCGAACTGTTCTACACAGAGATTTCAAATGAATGCTACACAAAGTGAAAAGCAACTTTACGTCAATGTAGTAAAAAACTGTTCCAGGAGAACTTTACGAGAAGTCACGATGGGCTGTAGTTGATGTGCGACAGCGTGGCACCGGCATATCTCAACGGCCCGCAGAGCGCAACGATCTCCGAAACAATTAATTCAAGACTGGAACACAGAGCTCTTTTCTGTATATTACTGTATATGCCGCTGCAGTGCCGCTGCTGAGGCACGTGTCTTGGATATACTCCGTTAAAAGCAAACAGTTCAGCCTACTGGGTATACGACTCCAGCAGCACAGTTAAACGCGAACGAGATCTGGCGTAATCGGAACACTTTGGCACGCCGAGAAGGATAGAGTTGCAATAATCCAGGCGCGTAATGATGGACGAATGAACAACGGTCACTGCGTTGCACGACAGCCAATATGAAAGGCACTATAGGCCTACTAAGTTTATTATACAATACAACTGTATCTGATATTGCACTCCTTCCAAAGTTCAGGAGTGCACACTACCAAACGAATAGAAAGAACATCGATGGCGTAGAACAATTGTGAGTGAAGAACTAGTTCAAGATCCCTGTATACACACTATCTCGGGCCACGAACCTGTACTTTCCGCATTACAAGGCGAGTGCTATGGTCACCGTGCCACAAACATACGTAAATGGACACAAGAAGACCTTCGTATGGTCTGCGCCACAATGAGAGAATGTTTGCACCAATTTCTGATCCATCGGCTTTCCATCTGGCTTTTTCAATGGATTGTGATTTTTGATTGCGACTTGATTCTAAGCGACCATCTTGGATATTATGAAAACGATTCTATTGAAGTCAATAGTTTAGATTAGAATGTATTGGCTAGCTTTTTATTATTGTAATAAGATTGCTACTCGAGTTTCGGTTCGAAACATTTTGACGTGAAACACTAAACGTAAGCAAATGCATTGCAAGCAACTTATGCTGCACATGTGTTAATTTCGTATGTGTGCACTTAGCCTTTAACACTGACATCACTTTCTCCCCTTGCAACAAGGCAGCATCGATGCAACTGGAAAGGAGAAAGAGTCCTTCTGCCTCAGCTCATGCTTTCAAATTTTCTAATCCAATCTAATCTAATGTAATTTAATGTCATCCAATCAAATCAAACCATATCCGACAACTACCGTAGCGTCGTAATAATAATAAAAAAAACAACAAAGACGATTTCCATGGCGTCGTAACATAGTCTGGCCGTTACAAGGGCGCCTCACAACCAACTAACTGGACAGAACAGGCCTTAGAAACAGATGTCTGTTTGGATTTAATAAGTTTGGATTTGAAGAAATCTACTGAGTCGGCAGATCGAATCGCGGAAGGGAGACTTTCCAGCACATAGGACCGGTATCCGAAAAAGCACGGTCGCTAAGACGCGTCGTCATCCTTCGTACACGGAAGTTGCGCTTCTCCAACGATCTCAGTCGTAGCCCGGCTGCCGATGAATGCATCTCGATGCATTGGTCTCTCAAGTATCCAGACGTGGCTCCGTGAAGTGATTTGAAGATGAGTTGACAATGGTTGAAAGCGAACGACGCTATCCTTCTGTGTGTGTGTCTGTCTTTCTGTCTGTCTGTCTGTCTGTATAGTGTATACGTGTTTGTCTGAATATTGGTAGTTAACTAGCTATTTACTCATGCACACTGTGTGGTAAATTTCAGTTGTTCTCTTTTGCCTCTGAATAGACATCTTGTCTCGGCGCTATATAAATGATCTGCATGCACGAATGATTGAGATAATTAGCTGATAAATTAATTAATTAATTTAAGAAAAAAATCATCTTCCAACGAGAAGTCATGTCGTGTGGCTAATCTCATCTACACTAATCAAGTAACTTCTATAGAGCCGTAATTACAGTGAACAAAGCATCTGAAAATTGTTGCTTCAAGTGGTCACTGTGGGGGCCCGATAGCGTATTGGATAACATCTGGCGTAGAGTGCGAGAGGTACAGAGATCGAGTCCCATAGGCGGACATGCTTTGTAGGCTGCAATTTGCGCCGTGTATTGCAGGCTGTCTGTTCTGTTAGTAGTTAAGATTTATCGCATAACATGTACATGTACAGCGCAGTGCTTTTGCAGGCGCTTAATTAAAGAATAAATATTATTATTATTATTATTATTACTATTATTATTATTATTATTATTATTATTATTATTATTATTATTATTATTATTATTATTATTATTATTATTATTATTATTATTATTATTATTATTATTATTATTATTATTATTATTATTAAGAGAACGTAATCGTTTATAGAAGCCCGGTCGTAATTTAATGTGTCTCGGAAATTATAAGTCACATTACGATTGGTAAACAAGTGATTGCGGAGATCATATGTGTCGCGATAGATGAAATTGACGTCATCTAGTCTATGTTACGTCAAAAGGTTACATGTCGTCTACAACGCATCTGGGGTGTATTCAGCTATTTATCTTGCGCTTCTTTTAAAAATAGGCCACAGCTTTCATTGCTGCAACTAGCTACAGCCGATAGTCACGTTGTTTGAAATTTACGGCTCTCCTACGTCGAAGGCCTCCCCATGATTTAACGCTTATTGGGTAATTATAAAGTTAAGAACCAGGTGAAGGTCCACCAATGACTCCAAAATGCAAATCATTAGGCCTACGCTAAGGTCCTCGCGATCGTTAAAATATTTTATGTTGGTAAAACAGCCTCTGAATGGCGCCCGTCAAAGTTTGTCGGTCTATTTGGACGGCATTCACGACGTAATAAGAATAGCCGTAATAGTCCACACAGACACTACTTTACCAATCTAATCATACTCTACGCGTAGTAGCGCCCAGGTATAAACTGCTATAGCAACCGCATTTGTTGTCATCTTTCGTAGGGTCTAAACAGAACAGATATTGAATTGCAACTATATTAAGTGCTGCTCTTAAAACGTCAATATTTATTAATTTATAAATCAGTAAGCCTCACATCTAATCTCTCCGATCTATAACTAATTTATGACATACGTTTGGGGGACGTTGGCCACAGCTTGGCTTTGGATGGAACGTGTTGTTTTGTGTCAGTGCGAAAGTTGAATAAACCAAAATATATACATACACACATTGCCACAATTTTCTGCCGATAAAACTTAAGCATTGTAATCATAAAACTACTAAACTAATAAAAATAATTAGCTTTGTTTAGTGACCGAATCCATCGGTTAAATTTATTTTGTAATAGTAAGGACCAACTGAAGGTCCTCTCCAGTTTAGTGAAATTCTACAGGGGCCACGTATTCAGAACTGGGCTATCTGAAAGTTCTGAGGTAGCACAATTTAGGATAAGCTGACTACAATAGCCTAAAGCAATATTATTATTGAGCTAGGTCAAGCAAGCCCCTTCTGAGGGTTATAGCGACCCGATCGGACATCGTTATCTGAAAAAGTGAATTCGGTGCCAGGAGGTAGCCTACAACACTTACGGTGAATAATTTCGGAGAATATTTTAAAAGAATATCTTAATCGACGCATTTCGATAATACTTTTGATGAATATTTTCATGATTATTTTCGGTGAATAATTTCTAGGAATATTTTGTGAATGCTTTCGGTGAAATGTTCTTTTAATATTTTCATGAATGCTTCGGTGAATATTTTTATCGAATAACCTACCTTTCGCGAATATTTACGGCTAATATTGATCTCTTAATTTACCTTGCCTTACGACACGAGAGAACAGTTCCCCTCAAAAGTGTTAGCGAGCCATCCGTTTTGCGAATCATTCCGAAACAGGTGAATATTCTTTGAGCGCCGACAAGGCAGCGGTTGTCCCATAAACTGCGTTGCGTTTCAGAACAAAACGATGACACTGGGTTACAGTGGCCCAGTCGCCGTCTTGGCTGCTTACAGGGGGTCCTTGAACGCGTGAGGTGACGCGACGATTATAATTGCTCATAGCTGTTAGTTCCTCAGATAAACACGGCGGTGAAGTGTGCGCCGGCAACTTAATTGGCTCTATTCGTTTCTTGTGGGCATAGTGATGCATCACAGCGGAGGTTGGTTATTCCCGGCTGAATGCTAATAAAGAGCGGCCACTTGTGTTTTTTATTGGCCAGTCTGTCAATTGTTTCTCTGTTGGAGGGGACTGGGGCACACAGGTGAAGGCAAGTACTAGCACACAAACAAGCATGCATGACGGCTAAGGGACTGGCTACCCACGGGAGAACTTGGTTCAAACTGGTTTCTGCGCAGGGGTCACAACTAAGGACGTAACCATAGCAAGACGATGTCTTGGAGAATGAATCTATTTAAACACGGCTGACGGAAGATCAATCGCAGACTGGTCGACATCAGATGAGAGAAAGCCAGCAAACCTCATCAGAGACTCCGTGTTTGTAACTCTTCGCCAGAGAAACATCCTTCTCACGTCGTCTACTTCAATCGGGTATGCTCCTCTTCTGCGCGTAAATATTTATTTCTATTGGCTTAGCGTGTTCTTATTTCCGAATAAAGTTGGAAATGAAGTGCGAAATTGCAAATCGATTTAGATCTGTTCCTTATTTCTAGCAATAGTTAGATATGCCATAATGAATATTTTGGATAATTTAGATTCTAGTTAATTTATTTTTCATCCATACGATAATATGACTCTATAATATTAAAGCTTACGGATGATTTAAGTAAGCAGATTTTTATTGACTTAACACATAATCGAAAGTCAATTTTGAATCTTTTTCTTGGAAAATTTAATCTTAACGTTATTTGTTTTACGAAGACCTAAGTGCGATTCTAGATAATTTATATCAATCAATCAGTCAATATCATTTTTATTGAGACCAAAATAACAATTCAGATTACAAACGATGATATTACAAAGCAGCTGGTAATAAAGGATGGCCCTAAAGGGAACAATTCCCGCTACCAGGGACACCTATTTACAAAGCCCAATTGCTATGGCTCGCAAAACCAACTAGAAGCTTAATTAGTTATTCATCATGAAAAAAAGGGTGAGTTAACTTAACTGACACTGCCGACACTTGGGCAGTGTCAAAAAGAAAAAGAAAAACTAAGATAAATAATTGTCAGGAGACCCAATCGGGAGTTAGAGTTAAACAGGAGATCAATGTACTAGACTAGTCAGAAACCAATTGCAACCAATTTTGGGGGAAAAAAATTTTCGTTTTTCGGAGACGAAATTTGTAACATTTCGGATAATGACCCATATATAGACCACAGGTGCCATGCCATTTAAGGTCTCCATATATGAATTCAGACTAAACTGAAAGAGCCCATTCTTAATACTATACGTAGGCTACTAAATGAAAATTTGTCTCACCCTGATATTGTTTACCTGAATAGATTCCAGCCAAAAGCATTAATCAATTATGCCTTCCATTCTGCAGGAATTAGTTAAATGCATAAATTGATATTAATAGCACTTATGAACTCCTTTAGCTTTACAACATTAAGCCAAAAATTTACACCATGGTAATAAGGCCACAGATATCAAAGATCAATAAGTAATAGAAGCTGTTCACAATGAAGGTAACGAATGCGAGTACTGTAGTGCGCGTACAAAGCCATTCATATTGCTGTTGTTGTCAAAGTATTAAGGAAATGGCAACAAGAACAGTAGTATCAAAATAATGGCTACTTGCAACAAGATATCACTTTAAATTACTGTATGTTCATGGTACAAAGACAAGATAATCTAAGGAAAATGAATTTGGTTAGGAAGACAATGCATTCTTGGTATCGAAATAAAGACCACGAACATCATAGTCAGCTAAGATCACTTTATCTTCTTTATTAGCACACGAGTCCCTACCAATCAAAAGGGCCTTCATGCCATTTCTGAGAATGATTTAATTGTTTAATAAAGCATTTAAGTGTAGATATATACCTCTCAGCTGATCTTACATCAAATCTTTTGAGCCATTTTGCAATCATGCAAAACATGAATAATGCAACAATAACACTTAAACACATCAGCCTGGAGCGTTAGTCAGCGCCCGTTATCGTAATCGTAATCGTAATGTCCAATTTTCTAAAGCGCCACTGTAAAGCTGAGCGCAAAGCACCAGCTTATTCACGAGCGCTGCGACGTATCCGAGGGGTTGTCCAGAAATCGATGTCCGTTGGTGGTCCGAGTCCGGTTGCCTGAAAGACCAGAGACAGGCAGAGCAGCTGTAACGGAGGGTTTCGTTGAGGACGAGATAACTTGGAAGGCAGTGGATCAGATGGATTAGGAAAGGAAATCTTAAAGAGATGAGTTTTCAATTTGGAGTGGAAAGCCTGTGGGGTGATGAGTAGAGGAGCCTGAGATAGATGAAGATGAGTGAGTGGCGGTATTGGTGGAGGAACTGAGAAAATGCGGAATTCGGGAGGAAGTTCGTTCCAGAGTTGAGGTGCAGTGTGGGATATAGATCGGTTGGAGAACTTGAGGCGAGTAGTGACTGGAGGACGGGAGAGAGTGAGATGTGAGGATGAACGGGTAGACCGGGGTGGCTTTAAAAGACAAAGTAGTCCATGGAAATCATCTGGAATATAATGTAGAACGTTTTTATTTGCTGTCGCCTCCTGCTTACGAAATGTTAAGTGATGTAAGGTGACATAATGTCATATGCAGTGTTAAATGTAATGTAATACAGAATTTATATAATACAGATTTAATTTGGAATAGAGGCCTATATCTACTAATTGGCTGTCACAGCGAATCATAAGTTTCAAAGTTAAGAAGAAATCGCAGTTTCATACCTATTAGAATGCGTCTTCTCTTCACGTTTATATACGGACCAGTTGCCTTTGCGGCGCTATATAAATGTTCAATTCATTTATACATCTATGCATCTGTAGTCTGAACGATGACGACCGACAAGAGGAGACTCATCCATCTTCTGTTGCTTCTGCTGCTGGCAACAATGTCTGCATCAACGACGACAAAGACAACAGATGAAACAAATACAACAGAGACAACACAGGCAACAGAGACAACAGCGCCAGAAAGACAACAGAGCCAACAGAGACCTATTGGTAAGAATCTCAAGCTGAGGTGAAATGATAAAGGTAACCACCCTTGAGTATACTGCATTATTTTTTGTTTTTTTTTAAATCAAGGCAAGTGTAATCTTTGAGGAACGAAAAATTATGCTAGGAGCTGCTATGGGTATCTGGAAAATCAGGCCACGTCCTCCGCTATATCATAGAGCCTGGCTCGAACTAATATCATCATCATTATTATTATTATTATTATTATTATTATTATTATTATTATTATTATTATTATTATTATTATTTTTACTATTATTATTACTATTATTTTTTGCCCCGAGGTATACAGGATCCCTCAGGGACTTCAACATTATTTACAGAGTAGATTTGTTATTATTATTATTATTATTATTATTATTATTATTATTATTATTATTATTATTATTATTATTATTATTTATTATCATCATCATCATCATCGCCACCACCACCATCATTATTATCATTAAATTTAGTATTAATATTAATAATAGTATTATTATTATTAGGGCCTAGGCATTTATTATGCGACGCTAGGCCTATCTAATGGCCAAACATCATTCGATGGTACTGAACAATTGTTAACGAAGTAATTGCTCAAGGTCCCTACAAAGCATAGTTGTTAAAAACGCAACAAACTAAATACAGAACGGAAAAAGTCGTTTTGTCGAAGAAATAAAAAACGGAAAGAAACAAAAAAAACGAAACAAGAAACTAATTTGACTTGGTACTGCAAATTAAAATTAAAAATCTTGTTTACACAATTTAATCAGCAAATAACACAACTTTATTAGTAAACACTAAGTAGGCTAACATTCATCTACAACAATGATTTTTTTTATAAGTTTGGTTTAATAAGAAATTGAATGATGACCCTAATACGGATCGTACCACCAGAATAAACTTTCTCACAGTAAATGCATTTCAATTTAGCCATTAGCCAATGCTGACTTTTTGTCTTTCTCGTTTATCAAAGTAACGTGAATCCATTCAGCACCCTTTTCTTTTGGCATTTTGATTTACTTAGATATAACTTTTATAAATTTTATTTCTTGTACTGTGCTGTTTATTTCTCAAATGATGATGTTAAATAGTGACGTTAATAAGCTGAATCCTTGAAAGTAGGGAGACAACGTAAGGGACATCAGACAAAAATAAGATGAAACAAATTAATAACAGACAGTAAATAAATAAATGAAGTTACATACAAAGAATAAAAGACGGACGCAAACGTGACGAAAAATAAAAAACGAAAGCAACCGAGATTTTTAGGAAAAAATAAAAACCGAAAAAAACGATATTAACAACTATTGCGTTAACACATTTTGATGAGTTCTTATCAGAGTAAGTAAGCAATCAAGCAAGTAGATACGTAGGCAAAGTAAATAAGTGAGTAAACAAGCAATAAACAAGTAAGAAGCAAGACGTAAGTACTAAAAAAAGTATCTTGACCTGCACTCACCGAATATTTTCGGTTGAAAGTGCAATGCTTGTAACTAATTTGAAAGGGTGCAAAACAACTTTACCGAATGAAGAAATAAATTAATGTGGATTTTCGGTAAGTTACTATCATCATAATCGAATCTGTAGCATTCTCTGTTTCAATTTTTTTACTGATTTCCTAATGCAGATAGTACATCTGAAGTCACATCTACCAATGGTCCAACAGCCCTCAAAGAAACTACTTCAATAACCACTGAACCGGAAACTACTTTGCCTCTACCACATCCTGAGGGAACTATTTCAACAACCACTGAATCGGAAACTACTATTACTATTGAAACTACTAGTACCAAACTGCCAACTACTACAACAACAGTTGTTTCTGAACCAACAACAACAGCTGCTCCAGAATCAGCTACAACAACAGTTGCTCCAGAATCAACTACAACAGCAACTGAACCAGCTTCAGCATCTACAACAACAGCAACTGCACCAGCTACAACATCGACAACAACAGCAACTGCGCCAGCTGCACCATCGACAACAACAGCAACAGAACCAGCTACACTATCGACAGCAACAGTACCAACTTCACCATCGACGGCAACAGTACCAACTTCACCATCGACAGCAACAGTAGGCTACCAACTTCACCATCGACAGCAACAGTACCAACTTCACCATCGACGGCAACAGTACCAACTTCACCATCGACAGCAACAGTACCAACTTCACCATCGACAGCAACAGTACCAACTTCACCATCGACGGCAACAGTACCAACTTCACCATCGACAGCAACAGTACCAACTTCACCATCGACAGTAACAGTACCAACTTCACCATCGACAGCAACAGCACCAGCTCCAGTAACGACAGCAACAGCAACAGCACTAGCTACACCATTGACAACAACAGCACCAGCAACACCATTGACAACAACAGCAACAGTACCAGTTACACCATTGACAACAACAGCAACAGCACCAGCTACACCATTGACAACAACAGCAACGGCAACAACACTAGCTACACCATTGACAATGACAGCAACAGCACCAGCTACACCATTGACAACAACAGTAACAGCTACACCACTGACAACAGCAGCATTAGCACCAGCGCCAGCATCGACCACAACAGCTGCACCAGCTACACCATTGACAACAACAGTAACAGCTACACCACTGACAACAGCAGCATTAGCACCAGCGCCAGCATCGACCACAATAGCTGCACCAGCTACACCATTGACAACAACAGTAACAGCTACACCACTGACAACAGCAGCATTAGCACCAGCGCCAGAATCGACCACAACAGCATCATCAGGAGTATCCGAGGGAATACCTGAAACAACATCAGGTAACAACACCGATCATTCACCGACGACCGCAAAATCTGAATCCGCAACTCACAGAATTTCCCTTTGGAATTCGTTCGCTGTTGCGCTGACGATTCTTCTTGCGTTTGCTCGCTTTTTCGAGTAAACCCAACACAGATGGAAAGTAGATTGGCTGAGAAGTTCTACATTATTATATAAAAAATTACATTTTGTAAATTGTCCACATTATCCTTGGAGTTTTCCATGTCATTTGATAATCAGATATCTATGAGTGTTCTGTAGGAAGACCTACAGGTGCTTAGTACCTTATGAGGCGAGCAATCAGCTGAATGGCATAAAGCAAGTGGTTGGACTTCCTGCAGATCCTTGAATTATCCGTCATATTTGATTTATCAGATATCTATGAGTGTTTTGAAGGGAAACATGCAGATGCCGTATGAGGCGAGCAATCAGCCGAATGGCATAATCATGCATTTGGACTTCATGCATATCATACATTGAGAGAAACACACATAGGCCCATGTGCTTAGTCAAGTGCCACTCCATCGCTACGACCATAGTCGTAACTTTGTACTGAAATATTTTTTCGACATGACAGTGTCGTCAACATATTAACAGTTGCGAAATTTAGTCTAAACATTTACTTTATCTGCATGCGAGTGACCTTAAAGTGGCGGACAAAACATATTACATTCGCATATAGGGAAGAACAGGAAGGGAGGGGAAAGGGAAGAGGGAGAGAGTTAAGGTCGAAGGGAACGGGATGGGGAAGGGAACGGGAAGGAGGAGGGATTGGTCACTACCAATTTGTGGGGCAAATTAACGCCTTTGGTTACGAAGCTATCTGTTGAAATCTATGGTTAATTGTAATTGTAATTGCAAATTTATATAGCGCCACTTCAAGAGAGACTCGACAGAGGCACTCAACATAGTTCCACGTAGATGATAAACCTTTGTTATAAGCCTTAGACAATCATGTTTGACTCAGTAGTAATTGTTTGTTTCGTGATTGCGTCTCGTAATTTAATGCTACCCTCACTATTCCTGTACGTTACTCATATCAGCAGTATTTACTTTTTCAAGGCTATTAATTTTTACGACAGTCAAAATAATTATACACATCTTTTTTGTTTTTTTCTGCGATTTTGCATCTGTAGCATCCGTACTTTTCCAAAAAAATGTAACACAAATGCCGCAGTTTAAATATTTTGGCACTGTTTTATTTGGAATTGCTTTTGAACTAAATCAATCGAACCATACTGCAGCTTGTAATTGAATTTTAGCTTTTTATTTAAGTCTATGTGAGTTTGTGTACCTTTTCGATTTTGGCTGGACTAATAATGAACTGCGATAGCGTTATTTTACCATTGTGTATCAATACTCTGGCGCTATAATAATTAGAATAGATTTTAAAACTACTTCTAAGATGGCGGTTATGAAGGTAGCGTATGGGCTGAGAAAAGCCTCGTTGCTTGAAAAACGCTGAAGAAGTATTAAAAGATTCAACAAGATGTGGCGTTTGACTATCTCGTATTTAACATTTCGTGTGCTTCGCTGTCCGTAACATAACACACTTCAAATAAGAATTGTCCTTTTTCTTGCGCCGTTATAGGCCTAAAATATAACGCAGTATTGATTTTTAGTTGTATTTTAATGCACAGCGGTGCAGGGAACACCACGATTGTGTCTGAACTGTGTTATGCAACAGAAGCAACATTTTCGAAAGTCTAATTCAGTGCCTGAAAACTGCTTTTAAACACAAAGCTGAGCGAATTCAGAGCCACCATGTTCTTCTCTTTCGTTCAAAAGGTCATTTATATGGCGCTCACCGGGATAACAGCTTAGAAGCGCTCTTCAATATTTTGACAATTGCACTTTAGACCTGACATAGGTTTTGCTATCGTAGGTCTAAAAGTCCTAATCCTAGTTACCGTTTCTCAAACCAGTGCTGTAACTATATTTATAACGAAGTGCTAAGTAAAGCTCTCATGCCCAATCATGGAGCGTATAGGAAAGGCGTTCGTCTCGTTTTCTTCGGCCCTTGAACCGGCAATGGACGAATATTAAGGTCCTGGACACAGGGCCAATGAATCACAGGACTTGTTCTCAAGCCCAATCATATACATGGGATGCCTTTACTTTCCCAGCATTTTCCTACATTGGCATCTAATTCTACTGCTTGGCGACAGAAACTTTAAGTCCGCTCAGCTAGCTCAAAACTGCAATCGCTAGCTGTTAACAAACATCGCAAGTGAACACAGCGTAAAACGTTTGATTGGCTGACCTGGAAACAGAGAAGAGAGCAAGCTCTAAGCGATGACCCGACAGGTGGTGGCATTTGTAGCTTAGAATTGGGTCAGGTCGTGGTCATTCATGCATGGTACTTTGGATCGCTTGCCTAGGAATTAAAGAACACGTATATATATGCGACCAGGGGTGTCTATCCTCCCCCAAGTCATTGGAGCAACGTCCCTTTTCCACTCTTCTTCCCCCTCCCCGTTCCTTTCCCCCCTTAAAATGGTGGCACACATACTGACAGATCTCCCCCCCCCTATATCTTGGATGGAGCATTTGCTCCAAGGTTTCTATGGTGTAGACGCCCCTGAGAGAGAGCGAGAGAGAGAGAGAGAGAGAGAGAGAGAGAGAGAGAGAGAGAGAGAGAGAGAGAGAGAGAGAGAGAGAGAGAGAGAGAGAGAGACGCCCCTGTATGCGACTCACTTTGCATTGATCATGGAACAGCCATTGTATGCCGTCCACAAGCAACATATCTGAATTGAATTGTATCGTATTGCAATGCTGTATAAAACAAATGTGAGGGTATGTTAGGCTCGCAACAGTCTCTGCAACATTTGGAACATGCCATGTTCTAAATGAACAGACGTAATGGCGATTATGCATTGGAAATTAGTCTGTGAATAGGACAAAGGTTTGTTCTCCCTTGATCGGTGTTTCAAATTGTAATTTAAACTCGAGGAACACACTGCCTTCCTGACCTTTGGGGAACAATTTCATTTTGGCAGAATATCAAATTGGCACTAATCTGACATTCCCCAATGACATATCGAACATACCCGTCTGCCTCGTTCGTCGTGATAAAGGGGTTGTGTGCTGCATGCCCATGAACATTAAATGAAACCCACATGGGCTGTATTCAGATTCATAATAATAATAATAATATTGATCTTTAATTAAGCGCCTGCAAACGCACTGCGCTGTACAGTGAACATACATATTGTAGAAACGGTAGTCACACAGGGCGCCTTACATACATGTATATAGTAGAAGCACATGATAACAGTTTTACAGGAGTCGAACATAACTGTATTTAAGCGCAGCCACACGGCGCCAACATGGCCTACTATTCATTTAACCACCGCCACCTAGCGAGTGGAAGGCTGAAAACCTTACGGGGATCTACGGGATTCGATCTTGGTACCTTCAGCTCTTCACGCCAGTGTGTTATCCATTACTCTACGGACCCCCCATATGGGCTCTTGAGCTGTTCCTATAATGTAACTTAATGTTCTTTACAAAACTCCAGATACATACATACATACACACATCATACATACTTGTGAGTATTATGGTGGTGTAATAAAACCAAGTGTGCTGTCAGTTATAAAAACACAGTTCATATTTAATCTGCTCAGCATTATAGTCATTTAACACGACTAAATGTGCTAAATGCACAATGACAAAATATTGAGTCCAGTGGGCCCATTTCATATTCTACCAAAAGGAAATTGTGGCTGACAGTCAGGAAAGAGTGTGTTCCTCGAGTTATATACAATTAATATTAATGTAATGTCTTTGAATGATTAGCTAACTCCTATAGAGTTTTCTCTGCCTTGCAAAAATGAAGTAAATCAAATTTGTCAATCATGTTTTCAAGTTTGTCAATCATGTCTTCAAAATTCGCAATATCTATTAGACTTCAAAACATCCCACTCGTAATTTGGACTGTTGTTCAACTGTGTAAGGTTTATTTATTCCAAAAGATCAGTTTTATTCTTTATTTCTGACTAAAGTGTATTTATTCCTTTTTGTTATAATGAATTTATCCAGTAGGCCTATTCGTATCATTTGAAACTCTGGAGAAGCTTTTAAGATGCAATCTGTGTTTGTTTCAAAATTATATTACAGCTTCTTACATTTTAGCAGATGACGTAACTGCAATTTATTAATGACGTAACAGGAATTTATCAATGATGTTACTGGAATTTATTAATGACGTAACTGGAATTTTTTAATGATGTTACTAGAATTTATTAATGACGTTACTAGAATTTATTAATGATGTTAGTTGTTACTGGAATTTATTAATGATGTTACTGGAATTTATTGATGACGTAACTTGGATTTATTAATGACGCCTTGTTCGGCTTTCCCAAACTAAGTTCTCGGTGATTCCTCTGTCTTGTCCACAGCAGGTTTATGCTGTTAAGTTCTCTAAAATCTAACGAGCGCAATAATAAAAGGAATTGACAGCACAAAAGAAGCTAACTTCAGCATATCTTTTCCAAAGTTTGTCTTGATCTCTTCCTCTAAAAAAACCCAACAACTACTTCACATCAACTTTGTGCTTTGACATCTCTCAGATTACAAAATCTTTAATAAAGGTTGCCCAGACCTAAGTTCAGACTAATTATCTTCTGCGCTATATATGCTCAGTGTTCTACTTCGTTTTCGACAGGAAATAACTATGAACGACAGACTGCGCCGTATAACCATTAACCAATATGAAAAGTGCTATACTAAATTTTTTTATACAGCACAATACAACTGTATTTTACAATGCTGTCCTTCAGGAGTGCGCATTACCATACGAATAGAAAGAACAGCAATGGCGCAGAGCAATTGTGAGTGAAGGACTTGCTCAAGATCCCTACACACTGACTGTCTCGGGCCACGAACCCATACTCTCCGCATTACAAGGCGAGTGCTATGACCAATCGGCCGCCGTGCCACAGCATACATAAATGGATACAAGTAGACCTTCAATAGGGCTAGGCTTCAATGAGAGAATGTTTACATTAATTTCTGATCCATCGGATTTCCATCTGGCTTTCCAATGGATTGTGATTTTTGAATGGGATTTGATTCTAAACGACCATCGATTGATGTCTTGGATAAAGGCGCTATAGAAGTCAATAGATTAGATTAGAATTTATTGGTAATTTTTTTTTATTCAGTGTCATAAGATTTTTACTCGAGTATCAGTGCGAATGGTTGTGACGTAAAACACTAAACGTAAGCAAAATACATTGCAAGCAACTTATGCTGTGTGTTAATTTCCTATGTGTGCGCTTCTCCGTTTAAACTGACACCACTTTCTCCCGTTGTAACAAGGCAGCATCGATGCAAATGGAAAATAGAAAGAGTCCCTCTGTCTCAGTTGCATGCAATCTAAGCCAATATAATTTAATCTAATCTAACTTAACCTAATACGACAACTAATTTAGCGTCGTAATAATAATAATAACGACGATTTCTATGGTGTCGTATCACAGTCTTGCCGCTACAAGGGCGCCTCACAACCAACGAGACAGAATAGACCTTAAAAATAGATAAGTTTGTTTGGATTTAATAAGTTTGGATTTGAAGGACTCTACTGAGTCGCCACATCGAATAGCGGAAGGGAAACTGTTCCAGGATCCATGACCGGCAGTCGAAAAAACACAGTCAACTTCCGTGTACGAGAAATGAGCGACGCATCCTCATTCTTCGTACACGGATGTTGCGGTTCTCCAACGATCTCAGTCGTAGCCCGGCTGCCGATGAATTCATCTCGATGCAGTAGGCGCTCAAGTACCGAGGCGTTGCACCGACCGTGAAGTGATTCGAAGATGAGTAGTCGGCACTTGAAATCGACACGACGCAATAGAGGCAGCCAATGCAGGACGTCGCGCAGGAGAGATCAGCCCCGCAGCAACATTAAGCACCGACCGAAATCAATGGTAGAGGTAGGCCTACATAATACAAATGCAAACTTATACAGGTACATAATGACGAAGAAAGCAGCAACGATGGCGCACCAACACTTGTTCGTAATCAGTGATGGGAAGTATTAAAAATACTAATATTTAAAATACTACTTTAAATGCTATCCTCATATTTTGTACTTTTATTTAAGATACATTGGAATGACAGTATCTATAGTTTTACTCAAATACTTTTTTGGAGTATTTTGTAGCCTACTTTAAATTATAATGGTAAAATACTCTTTTTAATACTTTTATTTCTCATTAATGACAATTAACATAGCAATACTGCACGCTGCATGCACTAAGCCTCCAAAAATAATTGGTTTATCATTATTGGGCTGCATCATTCAACTGCTGCTTGCCGGTTGAATGCTAATAACGAGCGGCCACTTGTGTTTTCTTTTTTGGCCAGTCTGTCAATCGTTTCTCTGTTGGTGGGGAATGGGGGAGGCGAACTGGCGAAGGCAAAATTTGCTAACACGCAAACAGGCATGCGTGACTTTTAAAGGATTGGCCATCACGGAAGTAGAGGTGTTCTTCCGCTCGGAGGTCACGACAAGGTCGTAACCATGGTAAGACAAATTCTTCGAGAAGAGGTACTCAGTGGACCTATTCACTGGCGTAAACTTGTCCAAAATATTGGGGGATCTCGATTTTTGGGGGAACGTGCCCCGCCCCCTCCGAGTCTACGCCTGTAGACCTATTTAAACACGGCTGACGGACGATCATTTACAGACCGGTCGACATCAGATGAGAGAAAGTCAGCAAATCCCGTCAGAAGACTCCGCAGGTGTAATAATTATTCTTCGTCAGAGAAACATCCTACTCACGTCGCCTACTTCAATCGGGTATGCTCCTCTTCTGTGCGAAAACATTTATTTCTGTTGATTTTTTTTAGATTGTTCTTATTTCCGAATAAAAGTAGGAATGAAGTGTGAAAGTGAAAGTCAATTAAAATCTGGTTTTTAACAAAAACTTAGCTTTACCGTAATTAATATTTTACATAATTTAGATTCAAGTTGGTTTTTTATTCATACGATATTATAACTGCTAAATAATAAAGCTTTAAGATGATTTAAGTAATTAGGTCTTTAATTGACATATAATATAATCGAAAGTCGAAATTTGAATCTTTTTCTTGTAAAATTTAACCTCAGTGCTATTTTTTTACGTTAGTGCGCCTCGAAATCAATTATTTTAAGAAAATATTACTTTAAACAAGTTAAAATGATTGCGCTTTAAGATCAGTTAAGTAGTTTAAGCTTCTAGGCGACACGGGTTCAAAATTTTTTTATTTCAATCCATTTAAATTTATGTTTTTTAAGTTTTAAGGTTATTAGCTTTACAGTAATTTGCCCTTAAGGTAACTTGATTTTAAAGTAACTTGTCTCTAAGGTAACTTATCGTTAAAGCAATTGTACCTTATGATACCTTAAATTTTGAAGTAATTTGGCTTTAAGGTAGCAGCTGAAAGCAATTTGGCTTCATGGTAATTTAACTTTAAAGTAATTGAGGCTAAGGTACTAAACTTTAAAGCAATTTGGCTTTCAGATTACTCAATATTCAATATTGTCGTTGTGGCGTCATATAAATGCTCGATTCGTCGAATACATTTTGTAGACTAAACGATGGCGATCGACAAGAGGAAGCTGATCGTGTTGCTTCTGCTGATGCTGCTGGCAATCATATCTGCATCAACGACAACACCGACAACAGAGACAACAAACACAACAGAGATAGCAGTTGCAATAGAGAAAGCAGAGACAACAGGGACCATCGGTAAGAATTTCAAACTCAGGTGAAATGTTAAAGGCAGCACCTTGAGTATAATACTGTGTTATTATTTTTTTAACCCAATGTAAATGTAATCCCTGGAAAATCAGGTGCGTCCTTCGCAATATCACTGAAAGTGGCTCGAAATGCTATTATAATTATCGTAATGGTTATTGCTACAACAACAACTACTACCACTACTACTATTGCCACTACTACTATTGCCACTACTACTACTACTACGACTACTACTACTACTACTACTACTATTACTACTACTACTACTACTACTACTACTACTACTACTACGACGACGACGACTACTACTATAACTACTACTACTACTACTACTACTACTACTACTACTACTACTACTACTACTACTACTACTACTACTACTACTACTACTACTACTACTACTACTACTACTACTACTACTACTACTACTACTACTACTACTAACAGAGGCGGATCCAGAAGGTCTATCAGGGGGCCAAAAATTTTATAGTCATCTCCCAAAAAAGTTGATGACCTTTCTTTTTTTTAGTCATTAACCTTTTTAATGTCTTCGGTCTACATCTACGGCACCCGCGTCCTGTGTACATTTTACTCATCCACGCCTACAGGGGAGGCCACGCCTGTGTAAACATCATAAAACGCCCATAAAACACATGTTACAAATAAATAAAAATTTCAAATGGGGGGCCATGGCCGGATTGGCCCCCCCTGGATCCGCCCCTGACTACTAATACTACTATTACTATTATTATTATTATTATTATTATTATTGTTATTATTATTTTTTTTACCCGAGGTAGTATTAATCCCTCAGGCTGTCAAAACTATGATGGTTATGATGGTTATTGCTACAGCAACAACAACAACAACAACTACTACTACTACTAATATTATTATTATTATTATTATTATTATTATTATTATTATTACGGATTTATTAAGCGCCGCTATATAATGACCAAGACTCAACGGATCATCATCATCATCCTTCAGGACTTTCTACGGCGCCACTCAACCTGTGCTCAGCGGCGCCTCACAAGGAGAGTTAGCAGAAGGCTAGGCTAAACAAATGTGTTTTAAGATGATTACAGAAGATTTGGTGAGTCAGTGGTCCGGACTGCCAGAGGCAGGGAGTCCCATGCCCTTGGCCCGGCCACAGAAAATGCGGAGTCAGCCATGCGTGTCCTGACTCTCTTTACTATAAAGTAACCGCGGTTTGACGAGTGCAGTCGACTGTCGCTGCAATGGGTGCATAAGTCAGATAGATAACCAGGTGCTGTAGTATGTGCAACATCGAACATCAGGACGCACAGCTTGTGTATAATACGCTTGTCGATCGGCAGCCAGTGCAGTTCTTCCAGGAGTGGGGTTGCATGAGTGAAAGTCGGCTCCGACAAGATGAGGCGCGCAGCGCTATTCTGGATAGTACTGAGTAATATTATTGTGAACGAAGGAACTGCTCAATGTCACTACAAAGGCTCGAACCCGTACTCTCCGCGTAACAAGACCGGCGCTCTAACCATTTGGCTACCGTGGCCCGCTATAAAAAAACTTCTCAGAAACGTAACGCCGAGTTTGAAGGATAATTCGGCTGTGGCGCACAAATGACCACAGAAATTCTACTACAGGCCAAAACCTTCATACTTGCGTTGATACTCATTGATATTGACCAATAAAGTTTATGAATGAAGAATAGACGACTATTTAGACACCGATCCAAAAAAATTAAGTGTCCCGACTTCACTGCGCCTGCCTACGTTGGAACAAGAAAATCAAGCCACCAATCAAGTCAGAATGTTGGATGGCCACTAAGTTAGTAAGTGGGGAAAAAACTTTCATATCTAGACAAAAAGGCCCATGTGTTGACAAAGTTGTATATAAATGTGCTATTGGCATATATGCACCTATTCGTGTATGTGAATATGATGAGCATAGGTGTTTCTATGTAAGCAGCTCATACATGCAAGCATGCATGTATGTTTGTGTGCATGTATGTATGTATATGTGTGTATGTGTCTGTGCATGTATGCATGTATGTATGAATGTACATGTATGTATATAAGTGTACATGTATGTGTATATGTAAGTGTGCATGTAGGTCTATGGTGTATATAAGTATGTGTATCGGTGGGAGGAGATGGGTGATTATGGCCGCCGGATGTAGACCGACAAAGAGAGAACTTGTTGTCGCTGCTGTTGTTTAATTAGTCAGATGAGAGCACATACTTCTCCGTGTCTCGGTTGACAAACAAGACAGAGGGAGTTCGGCCGATGATGTTAATCGTGTGACCAAGTGCTGCTTCCCTCTGTCTCTCTCATGCATTTTAAGAGCTACCATTTACATATCCTATCACACTCATCCTAAAATGAATGCACGGTGCACACCTTTGATGTGTAGCGCTAGTCAATCTGCCAACTCCTCACGTTTTCTTCATACATTTCATCATAAACAGCCACCATCGAGGTCTGCTAATAATAATGACACATCAAAACATGAGCCGAGTGCAGGTTATAGGCTTACTTTACATCCGCCTTTCACTGGAGAATAACGTTTGAATTCAACAGAAAAATACGTAAATGTAAATGAAACTAATAAGCCTAACAGTCAAACCCGCTCAAATAATTAAATGTAAGCCCTTGTCAGGCCAGCGAAAAAGTAGAGTAGTTTGACCGTTTCTCATGAAGTTAGATTCTTGAATCGATGGGAGATCGAAAATGCAGGGAAACCGTTGTAAACGATGATAGGATGAGACAACGAGGGAACTTCAGAAATGCAACGGTGATAGAGCATTGTCCGCGCATTGGAAGAGAAAGACGTTGTGAAGAAATGGCAGTGGTTGAGTAAATTTTAGTAAATGTTTCCTTGAAGCATAGAGTTTAAGACGGCGAGGAGAGACCAGAAGTTGCCATCGAAACTTTGTGATCGAATGGTGTAGCACACTCATCTGAATTGAAGTGAGTCGCCATGGGCGTGGGTTTGCTGAGGGCATGGTCATCGCGGAATTGGTGCCGAAATGGTCCAGCTGGTATGCGGGACGTCGTGACATCCGTTGTTTAGACGGCATACTTGTCCACAATGATGTTTAGGATGATAAATTTGACTGCACTACGCTGCCGGTTCATCATTAACAGTGTCACTCGAAAGAGGACGTTGGGTGACGTTCATCGACAGGTGAACTACCGTAGATGGAGTAGTCCAAGATGTACTACCACTTGTAGGAACTACGTGTCGAAATTGCTGGTTGGATCATCAATTGTAGCGGCGACGGCGGCTAGTGGATGATGATGGCCCCCGAACGTAGATCGGTAGATACCGAGAGAGGTCGAGACAGGTCTAGCGAGATCGGGAGAGAGAGAGACAGAGAGAGACAGAGAGAGAGACAGAGAGAGAGAGAGACAGAGAGAGAGAAGAGAAGAGAGAGACAGAGAGAGAGAGAGAGAGAGAGAGAGAGAGAGAGAGAGAGAGAGAAGAGAGAGAGAGAGAGAGAAGAGAGAGAGAGAGACAGAGAGAGAGAGAGAGAGAGAGAGAGACAGAGAGAGAGACAGAGACAGAGAGAGAGAGAGAGAGAGAGAGAGAGAGAGAGAGAGAGAGAGAGAGAGAGGAGAGAGAGAGAGAGAGAGAGAGAGAGAGAGAGGAGAGAGAGAAGATGAGAGAGAGAGAGAGAGAGAGAGAGAGAGAATGACAGAGAAAGAAAAAAAGAGAACAGGTAGTCGTTGACATACATTCGATCGGACCATGATGACGATCCACGATTTTCTCTATGGGCAAAGGCAGACGAAAGTCCGGCGTAGGATGGTAGCCATGTGGTCAAGTGCTCGATCTACTTTTCTTGCAAATCGGATGTACACGTGGTAGCTCTTAATATAAGCTTAAAATTTATGACAATACTTACCGCGCGTAAAGTCACACAGAAATGCAACTCGGAGGCGACGTTAGTTCGTCGCCAGCGGAATAAAAGTTACATTTCCAGATGTTTGAAAGACAATTAGATACGGTGAGTTTGAGGTGTTTCTTGAAGGAAGACAAAGAATTCGAGCTCGGAGAATGTTCCCTTAAGAAAGTGGAATTTACGAGAGTATATGACGATGTTGCATCATGGCTCATATATATATATATATATATATATATATATATATATATATATATACTCGAAGATCGGACGCTACGCGGAGAATTGTAAGGAGATGGTATTGGTTTAAGACAAGCAGAAGTGCTCGTTTTAATGGTCTGAAAGGCAATTAAACTGACCGAACATGGTTAGAGTTTGTACGAGAAGATGCACGCAGCATCACGCGAGCCAGGACCACTGATATGTCGTTCCAGATCTCCCAACTATCCTTTCAGCGGCTGGTAATAAAACTTTACCAGTAGCAGGCGATAGCTGACATCGACGTCAGCAGAATGGCTGCGATGGTGAGCGACCGAAGGAATGAGCAGGACGTCAAACGATGTCATGGTCTCATCAAGGTTTGCACTGTGGGAGACAGTACGCCCATGTCCACGAGAACAATATATCCGCATTCGAGATAATGACGCGGCGCATCTATGATGTGTTATCCTATAGGTGCAGGTCATCGTAATATCTCTCTCTCCTCTCTCTCTCTCTCTCTCTCTCTCTCTCTCTCTCTCTCTCTCTCTCTCTCTCTCTGTCTGTGTCTGTCTGTCTGTCTGTTTCTGTCTGTCTGTCTGTCTGTCTGTCTGTCTGTCTCTCACTCTCTCTCTCTCTCTCTCTCTCTCTCTCTCTCTCTCTCTCTCTCTCTCTCTCTCTCTCTCTCTCTCTCTCTCTCTCTCTCTCTCTCTCTCTCTCTCTCTCAAGCCATTCCACCTCCCCAGAGCATTCCAGTTGTTACAGTGCACAGTTAACATTTTACACTGCAGTACAGGCCAGAGTTTTTGGAGCTTGAGTGTCACATAATTTAATTATGACCACCGCAGCTGAGTATAATCCATCATTTCAGAATAATTGTCGTATTACTCTTGGGGCGCGTTCATGGCATCCTTGGCACCATGTCAAGCCCATTGCTTTTTTTTCATAAAAACATAACTAAATATTCCTTTGTGTACATCCAGAGGATTGTAGCCATGAGACTATCCGAAATAGTGCTAATTACATCTTGAGCAAACGGAAACACTGTCAGGTATTAAAAGAGGAAGTCACAGTGGGTGTAAAACCGTCTGAGGTGCCATCTACATCCATTTATAAACCGTAGTGAAACTGACGATCGTAATAGTGGCATTTAGCACTGGGCATCAGTTACAGTAACGATATTGAATTTATTATTTAACTAGAGTATTAGCCGTCATATATGACGGGTTGAAACAGAAAATGAATGGATTGAGAGGAAGAGAAAAGAACTTGTTTATCGGAATGCTCGATTATCAGTCACATTGCGTGTCAGAAAGACGGATTGATAGACAAACAGCGGTTAGTAAGTCTGTCTCTCCCGCCCTCTCCCCCTCCCTCCCGCCCTGGGTCGAACAATAGAGTATTTACCCTCCTATTGCACGTGACCAATTGATTTTTAGGCTAATCAGTCTTCACCTCGTCAGAATTTGCTCCTCCTCCTCTCAACCTCCCGTCAGATCGTGTGTCATAATGAGGGAAGAAGAAGGGAGGGAGTGCAGGCCATCAGTGACATCCCATATATTCCACAGCTTTTATCGTAGGACTCACAGGTCTGGGAAACTATGTAAGAGATAATTTATATAATTCACTAAGTGTCTAAGTGAATAGTAAAGTGTATTTTAAACATTGTAAATCCTGTTTTTTGCCACCAACTTCGTGTCAAACATAAATACTAAGAAACTGTGTTACAACATTTTGATCAGTTCTTATCATAGTAAGTATACAGCAAGTAGATAGATAGATGTCTAGGTAGGTAGGTAGGTAAGTACATAAGTAAGTAAGCAATAAATAAATAAGTAAGAAACAATAAGTAGGTACTTAAGTACATAATTAAGTATTCTGCACCTGCACTCACTGACTATTTCCGGCTGAAATTACAATGCACACTCGTAACTCAATTGAAGAGGCGCAAAACAACTTTAATGAATAAAGAAATAAATCAGCGTGAGTCTTCAGTGATCACTGTTGTATAATAACCTGTAGCATTTTCTCTATCAATTTTGTTTGTACTGATTTCCTAATGCAGATATTACAACAAAACCTACCATTGTTCAAACAACCTTTGGAGAAGATACTCCAACAACCACTGAACAGGAAACTACTACAACTCTTGACACAACTAGTACTGCAAAACTTACATTATCATCTGCTAGTAGTCCGACTACCAGCACTTTCACCAAACCACCAACAACTACAACAACAGTTTTTCCAAAATCTAGAACAACAGCACCAACAGTTGTTCCAGAACCAACTACAACAGCATCGACAGCTGTTCCATCATCGACAGCCGCTCCAACATCGATACCTGTTCCACCATCGACAACTGTTCCACCATCGACAGCTGCTCCATCATCCACAGCTGTTCCACCATCGACAGCTATTCCACCATCGACAGCTGCTCCATCATCCACAGCTGCTCCATCATCCACAGCTGTTCCACCATCCACAGCTGTTCCACCATCGACAGCCGTTCCACAATCGACAGCTGCTCCATCATCGACATCCGCTCCACCATCGACAGCCGTTCCATTATCAACAACTGTTCCACCATCGACAGCTGCTCCACCGTCGACAGCTGTTCCACCATCGACAGCTGCTCCAGCATCGACAGCTGTTCCACCATCGACAGCTGGTCCAACATCAACAGCTGCTCCAGCATCGACAGCTGCTTTACCACCAAAAGCTTCTCCTACATCGACAGCTGTTCCACCGTCAACAGCTGTTCCACCGTCAATAGCTGATCCACCATCAACAGCTGCTTCACCATCGACAGCTGCTCCAAAATCAACAGCTGCTCCAACATCAACAGCTGCTCCAAAATCAACAGCTGTTCCACCGTCAACAGCTGTTCCACCATCAACAGCTGCTCCGCCATTGACAGCTGCTCCAACATCAACAACTGCTCCACCACCAACAGCTGCTCCTCCATCGACAGCCGCTCCACAATCGACAGCCGCTCCACCAGCCACAGCTGTTCCACCATTGACAGCTGCTCCACCACCCACAGCTACTCCTCCATCCACAGCTGTTCCACCATCGACAGCTGTTCCACCATCGACAGCCGTTCCTCAATCGACAGCTGTTCCACAATCGACAGCTGTAACACCATCGACAACTGCTCCGCCATCGACAGCTGTTCCACCATCGACAGCTGTTCCACCGTCGACAACTTCTCCACCACCAACAGCTGCTCCACCATCCACAGCTGTTCCACCATCGACAGCCGTTCCACAATCGACAGCTGCTCCATCATCGACATCCGCTCCACCATCGACAGCCGTTCCATTATCAACAACTGTTCCACCATCGACAGCTGCTCCACCGTCGACAGCTGTTCCACCATCGACAGCTGCTCCAGCATCGATAGCTGTTCCACCATCGACAGCTGGTCCAACATCAACAGCTGCTCCAGCATCGACAGCTGCTTTACCACCAAAAGCTTCTCCTACATCGACAGCTGTTCCACCGTCAACAGCTGTTCCACCGTCAATAGCTGATCCACCATCAACAGCTGCTTCACCATCGACAGCTGCTCCAAAATCAACAGCTGCTCCAACATCAACAGCTGCTCCAAAATCAACAGCTGTTCCACCGTCAACAGCTGTTCCACCATCAACAGCTGCTCCGCCATTGACAGCTGCTCCAACATCAACAACTGCTCCACCACCAACAGCTGCTCCTCCATCGACAGCCGCTCCACAATCGACAGCCGCTCCACCAGCCACAGCTGTTCCACCATTGACAGCTGCTCCACCACCCACAGCTACTCCTCCATCCACAGCTGTTCCACCATCGACAGCTGTTCCACCATCGACAGCCGTTCCTCAATCGACAGCTGTTCCACAATCGACAGCTGTAACACCATCGACAACTGCTCCGCCATCGACAGCTGTTCCACCATCGACAGCTGTTCCACCGTCGACAACTTCTCCACCACCAACAGCTGCTCCACCATCGACTGCTGTTCCACCATCGACAGCCGTTCCACAATCGACAGCTGCTCCACCATCGACCGCTGTTCGACCATCAACAACTGCTCCACAATCGACAGCTGCTCCACAATCGACAGCTGCTCTAGCACCAACAGATGCTGGACCATCGGCAGCTGCTCCACCATCCACAGATGCTTCACCATCGACAGCCGCTCCATCATCGACAGCTGCTCCACCATCGACAGCTTCTCTACCATCGACAGCTGTTCCACCAAAGACGGAAACATACGGTGGCAATACTGATCTGCCGTCGACGACAACAAAATCTGAATCCGCAACTCACAGAGTTTCCTTTTGGAATTTGGTCGCTGTTGCGCTGTCGATTCTTCTTACTTTTAGTCGTCTTGTCGAGTAAACCGGGGACAGATGAGGGAGAAGACTGGCTGACATGTTTTACAATATTATGTAAATTTTCATTTTTTTTAAGATTGTCTAGCTTGCAGTGACTAGCAGCCTAGGCAAGGATTGAAAAGAATCGATTCGATAATCGATTCTTTTGAAATACACCGGAGTCTCCTTTAAACACTGTTTTTGGGGTCATTTATGAAAGGCCATTTAATAGCAAAATCCTGTTATAATGCGGTCATTTTCTAAACTTCAACTAAATTATGAATATATGTACCTGGCCGTGATGTGAAAGAATTCGTGATATTATGAAGCGTGGGATAAGGAGAGTCTTGTGTAGTTGCTTATTGTCAAATTCTTAGCGCACGGGTCGGTTTAAGCGGCATGGGAACACATGCTGAAAAGGATCAAAGTTTGGCAATTGTAAACATTACCCTTGAAGTTTCCCATGTCATTTGAAAATCAGATATCTATGAGTGTTCTGTAGGAAGACCTCCAGATGCTTAGTACCTTATGAGGCGAGCAATCGGCTGAATGGCATAAGCATGCAGTTCGACATCTTATAGATCATACATTGAGAGCAAGACATTTATGTGATCAGTCAATTTGACACTCCACCGCTGCGACTATAATCGTAACTATGTATCGTGTCCAGTCACCGCCGTCACAGTGGTTTAAAAGTGGTTTTAAAAGTGGTGGTGTAAAAATGGTGGTGACAGTCACCGCCACTTTTTTTGCCCTGTGTTGAAATCCTTGGTTAATTTAATTTGCAATTGCAAATTTATATAGCGCCACTTCAAGAGAGACTCAACAGCGGCGATCAACATACTTCTACACCTTTGTTATCAGATATCAACCATCTGTGGTCTCTTGTGGAAATGGGTTTCATTTGTTGGTTATTATAGCTATTTTATATTCGTAAAAAATTGCAGTATTACTGCGTTGATCAGAAGAAGCTACACTGCACATTAGTCAATCCTGTATGCGTTGCAGGAATATATCTGTGATACTCTTGTGATACCAAGTAAAGCGCAGAACAGAGATGGCGCTCCTGTACCTTTCACTGTGATATGCACAATTCTGCAACCTCTCTCGTTCGTTCTGTCAGCAGTAGGTCGTGTGAAAGTATTTGTTTCCGCGATTGTTCTTAGGAAACTCCGCCACTGTTCGTACTCTGGCAGTGCCAGTCCCAAGTCTGGGTGACACTGCGTCGTTAAACAGCAACTAACTTGTTATTAGATATAAGCCTCTGTAACCATTTAAACATGTAACCCAAGCTTTAACTGTATTTGGAAAATATTTGTATTAAACTTTCTAGTATAACTGTTGCCACTTCGCTACGAGTGCCGACAATATCAAACATCATATATTTGACTAAGCAAGTATAAACGTTTATGATACTCTAGGATCTAACTATTATAGTTCTGAGGGAAATTCTGAGTAGGGAGAATTTTCTCTCAGAAATGTTGAGCAGGTGTCTTATTACAAATGGACATACCTGATTACCTAACAAAATAATGTACATTACCGCATACTGTGCTGACCGTGTCGTCATTTCCGTGGGCATTAGATGTATTATATTCGATAATTTCTAAAACACTTCTCGCGGCAAAGACCAGTCAGAAACGCTCCCAGTGCGAGAGAATATGAGAGAATAAGAAGGTTTTGAGATGGAAGAAGGAGGAAGAAACATTACCCAAGAGAATGGATGAGCGGACAGAGTAAGGAAGACTGTTCCAAAGGGAAGGACCTATCTCCCTCGTCCCTCCCTTTGGAACAATCTTCTGTCAGGATCTGGGCTGAGCCATTGAAGTCCTGACACGGGGAACCAGAAGGTCGACTCGGTCAGAAGAACGGAGAGAACGAAGCAAGGCAGCAGAATTGGGCCCATGAATATAATCGCATAAGTACTTCGGGGCAAGACCCAGTTGAGCTTTAAGAACAAGAATGAGAACTTTGAATTGAATACGAGCTCAGAGAGGAGCCAGTGTAGTTGTTCAGCCATGAACGTGGAGACATGGGAGTACCTAGAAAGGCGAGCAGTAAGTCTAGCCGCAGCGTTTAGTATACCGACTGGAGCGATAGAGTCTAACCTTAGGAAGACCAATGATTAGTGAATTGCAATGGTCAATTCGTGAACAAACAAAAGTATGTACAATTGAAGTACATACAGCTCAGGATGAAACTGAGCGACGGATTGCCCTGAAACGTTTTAGATGGAACCTTACCCTCTCCTCCAGTACGAGAAGCGGTTAAGGTTGGAAATGTGATCCGAAAAACTAAGAGAACTGTCTAGAGTGAGCCATAAATCGCGAACACTAGACGAGAACACGAAAAGGGAAATCTCTCTAATAGCAGAGCAAAATCAAGTTTCTGGAGCTGCTGAGGGGTTCCAAACCAAATGAGACCCATGTGGGTTCTATAGCGGTCCAATATTGGAATCAAATCAAATCTCTGAATGTGGGTCGTATATGGGCTCCGCTGCATGTGGGACTGGGCATGCTGACATTGTGAAACACTTACTGTGAATTTATGACGCCCTTGAGTGTTCATAAAAGGAAAAAACCATTTCGAGTGTTTATAAAAGGATACAGCATGCCACTATATAGGTCCAAGGCTGCCTTTCAGCGCTTGTTCAGCCTATATTTATGTTATGTTGAAGAGGCACGCGGGATTACAAAGTAGTAACTTACATGAATGTCACGGTCATGTCGTTAAAATACAAAGATAAGAATTGATGTTAATTGAAGAAGTAACAGATGGTAATTAATGTGGTAATAAACTAAACAACGTAACGTTTTAAAGTATCCGTCTACAATAGTTGGCCTATTGCATGTCTCACCGGTAGCATAGTTCGTCAAAATGAGTTAAAAACCAGATTTCTTGCGGAACCGCTAATGGCCGCCTATTTTCCCCAATTTTACAAACAAATTCTCAATTTTCCTGGCTTCATCTGCAGTTATACCGCTGGCTAAAGTCGTTGAAACCAGCTTATTTGCAACGACAAGTGCGAGACGTAAGGTAACGTGACAGACATCTGGGACTGAGTGGTAATAGTAAGTATAGCTTATACAATAGTGAGTACATAGGTAGTATGTTAGTAAGTAAAGAACTGGCGACCTGACAACAACTGCTTGCTACATTGCTTTGTTAGCCTGTTGCACTGTGACTCGTAACTTAATGAGCAAGTGTTGCTCCTGTTCTGCTGCTGCTGTCTTCGTCAAATCGAAACTCGGAAACCGCGATTAAAACAAAAAGCAAAGCATTCAGTGAACGAAGTAGCTAGCATTCGATAGCTTAGCGACTGGTTTCGACTTGAAGGCTTTACGGCGGCGGTGGCGGATGGCGGCGGCGCCTGGGATTAAGCAGAATGTACCCATCGACTGAGTTAATTTATTATTGTGTATTATTATTGTGGCGTTATAAAATTAGAATAGATTTTATGACTACTTCTATGAAGGCGGTCATGAAAAATTATCATGGTTATGGTTATGGTTATGAAGGTAGCGTATAGGCTGAGAAAAGCCTCGTTGCTTGTAAAAAGCCGAAGAAGCAGTTAAAGATTCAACAAGATGTCGAGTTTGTCCTTCTCGTTACATTTACAACGAATTCTAAATTAAAGTTCTCATGCCCCATCACAGAACGAACGTCTGTTGACGCTCGTCTTGTTTTCTTCGGCCCTAGAGACAGCAAATGACAAATCCCGAGGTCCTGTACACTGTACACGAGCTCCAGTGAATCACAGATCCACAGGTTTTACTTTCGTAGCTTACGCCGGCAACAACTTCTACTGCTGGCGACAGAGACTTTAAGACCGCTCAGTTGCCTCAAACCTGCAGTCGTTGGATTATATAGCGATGGATTACTCCACCAAGTACTCTTCCGAATAGACCACGGTGCTTCACAGTTGGCTAATTTTTTAAATCTAAACTCTTGCCTAAAACCGGACTCGGACCTCTTTTAGACTACTCTCTGGAAAACCCCCTCTGATTTGATTTGGCCTTCTGGAAACCGGACTCGGACCTCTGTTGGACTACTCTGTGGAAAACTCCCTCTGATTTGATTTGGCCTCCTGGAATCTGGACTCGGATCTCTTTTGGATTACTCTGGAAACACCCTCTGATTTGACGTAGCGCTCGTGAATAGGCTGATGCCCTGCGCTTGGCCTTCGATTGGCGCTTAAGCAGTTTGTAGATTACGATTACGATCACGATTAGATGCATGCAGTCGTTATCGTAATCGTAAACAAAAAATTTCTAAAGAGCCACTTGAAAGCTTAATATAGGGCACCAGGTTATTCACAAGTGCTGCGTCGTGTCAGAAGGGTTGTCTAGAGATATCAAATGGAGAGCCAAGTTGCCAGAGAGACCAGAGAGAAGAGGGAGAGGAGCTTTAAAAGTGCTTTAAATGGAGCTGAAACCACAACTATTATTATTGATTACTAATAACACCGATGTAGGTCAAGTCACTGATGTAGGTCAGGACACCGATGTAGGTCTCGTCACTACAGCGAATCCAGGATGTGTGCTTGATTAATAATAGACACTGAGGCACGTTGTGTGCTCGTTATAACTCCGGCGACAATACGGCATTCATCTTCGCGTCACAAAGGCAAACATGTACCTGCCTCTGTGCTTGAAGTTTGCCTAATGCCTACTCATGACTCTGCAGAGGCCAGCTCGAGAAGCCTATAGGCTACATAATATGCACCTTAATAAACAAGACGTGTGAACTTTTGCTCGTATATTCAGTTGGACGCCAGTTGCCATCCGGCAGTGGGTGACAATAGTTGGAGACAGAAACTAGTGAAACGAAGATATTTATCAGATTACGATGCTCTCATATTCCCGTAACGTAAATTGCGATTACCGTTACAAATTACAATTATGTTGTTTGTAATCGCCGCTGTGTGTTTGAAAAGTACACGAAATGGCAATAACCTGACAGTCACTGTTAGTTGAGAAAAACATTGGAATCATAACTGGGAAGAAAACCCACTGGTACAAATGGATGTCGCAATGGACCAAATGCATGTTAACTTGCAGCATTGGTAATGGCAACTGTAAATTTATATAGCGTCACTTCAACGGAGACTCACCATAGGCTCTCCAACATAACAATGAAACCACAATCGAACTCTTCAAGCGCTCAGAAAAAGGAAAGTGTAGAGCAATTACAGTAATGGTAATGCGCTTCTGAGTAGTTCCCTTGAAGGGGCGCTATATAAATCTTCGAAGGAATCTTCGATTGAATGAATGTAACACAATGCAATGCAACACCATATTATAATTATGTACTACTAGTCTACTACATGTATGAAGTCCTCTAAACCACTTACAATCCTCTATTATGCTATGTTATGTTACATGAGCGCGACTCTCTAGGATCACATTGGCAAGGGTCAGGCTTTTGACAATTGTGAATGCGACCTTTCAGTCTATAGGAGGCGTCTCCCAGTCAGTTTATACTTCATCGTGTTTTTGGATGGCCAACTTCAGCGTGACCTTGAGCGCTGATGAATATTGCAAGGACGCATCCAATAATGGTATCAGTAGAAAGTCACTTTTTGGATGCTTTACACCGTTAACTGTTAGCGCAAAGGCTAAGAGTTATACATATGTAGTAGGTAGCCTACATTTTACATTTTTACTTTACTTTTTTTTGATTTATTGTATTGCATTGTATTGTATTGTAATGTATTGCGTTATTTATAGGGCTATTGCATTGTATTTATTTTAAAGTGTGCACAAGAGTCGTAGGAGAAGTATGATATGTGATGAGACAGAAGTTGATAATAACGGTGGTTATAGATGTATGCTTGTATCAGAGCACTTGTAGAGTGTATAAGTAACTCTCAAAGGCATTCCATTGTATAATACTTCAGCTAAAACACACATTGGACAACAATCGCTTTGTAACCGACAACGAGTCACATTCGCTTGCCACGTTCCTACGCCACCATACAACCGCCATCATCACCGATTACCACCGTAGCACCCTGCTGTCTCCTCGGCTTGACCTCCCCGGACTCTGACCTGGCATCGGAACGGATAAGGCGGACATGGCTATTGCGGACTTGATTTGATATAGCGCCGGTGAATAAGCTGGTCTCCCTGACGTGGCTTTTGTGTGGCGCTGAGAAATTTCGGAGATTTACATTTACATTTACATTTCGCTTGTGCAGTAGGCTACGACTTGCGATTGCCAGTCGAGGGTTTGATAAGACTTCATTGATCTTCTGGACCTTGACCTGAACACCGCTTGACTTTAGTATGGCATCGGTTGATGCCTTGTGCTTTAGACACCGGCTCAATAGACGTTACATATTAATAATAAATACTGTGGCAAATAGCAGTTAGCTTGAATTGGATAAATGGCAATGCGACGAAGTTTCTGTTCCATTCACATGTCAAGATTGAGCAAGATTATGAGAAAACAACGGAGTAGTATGCACACGCAACTGCGGGGTTGGGGTGAGGCAGAATCTGAAAAAGAAAGGCGCTTTAAGAACCTGATTAAGTACGAACTGCTACAAAAGAACAATGTTAGTATTCTACGTGGAGCTCGAATCACTTTCGTAATCGTAATCGTAAACTCAAAATTTGTAAAGCGCCACTTCAGAGCTAAGTGCAGGGTGGCCAACGATTACAGCTTATTAAGTCTTTGTCTTCCTCTGTTCCCGAAACGCTTGAAGTCCATTTTATTTGTTAGTGATTGGGTCAGGAGCGCCTCTGAGTCGTTGAGTGGCGCTTTTATACATGTTCTATTACAATTACAATTATTCACGAAAAGTCACACACACACACACACACACACACACACACACACACACACACACACACACACCTACACACACACACACACACACACACACACACACACACACACACACACACACACACACACACACACACATGCAATGATCTATAATCAGATCCACTCGACATAGGCCTACTTATGTCACCCGAAGAAAAATGCAGGTGTTAAAATTGCCAAAAACCTTTGCTTCATCACTGCTTACAATGTTACTTACTATATTAAATGCAGCATGTGCGCTTATAGGCTCATTTAGTCATCGGACAGATGGCGCGAGGTACTCATTTAGTCGTTCGATTGCTCACTAACTTGTGGCATTACACGATTGGCATTTCAATAGACTGTCTATACTTAGGCGCGCGCAGCCGTTGGCAACAGCTGCAGAGCCAATTAAACCGCAGGCCTAAATATTAATTGACAGCGAACCTTGAGTCTTGAATACGGAAATTTAGTCATGCAATAGACACATAAAGAGTTGTGGCATCTACCGTAGAATAGCAGGATTTCTAACGACAATAGGGTTATTATTATATGGTGCAATACGGAACCTTATAATATTCCTAACTGGAATACTTACGCAGTCATATATAGACCTAAGCTGCCGGAAGACATACAAAGCCTGTCTTGGACACGTTGTAGCCAAAGGTTTAGCGTTCGGACACAATACACAGGAATTGGATCAAAGATGTGCGACGCGGAAGCTCTGACGAAGATCTTCAAGGAGTTCGATACGGACAACAGCGGTCAGATTGACATCAAGGAGCTGAGGGGAATGGTCAAGGTCTACTTTGAAACGATCGGGATCCAAGCAGATCCTGCCATGATCAAAGACACTGTTTACGTAAGTAATGACAGTTATATTAAACATGCAGCGCGCACACACACGTGTAGGTTTTGTATGATATATAATTATGTTCTCGAAGTGGTTAACTTCGAAATTCTGTTCCAAAAGATAATAATAATAATGATCTTTATTAATTCAAACTGACAAGTACACAGTAAGGTTACATTAAAACATGACAGCACAATCAAGATCTTAATTAAACACACGGTTTGGCAGCCCTAGAACCGCGAATCTAATGCTCTCTTGACCATGAGTGCTACCATTACTCTATCCCGTTCTGTTAATTATCATTATTAATTAGTAACATCTATTGTGCCAGTGTCTGATCAATAGTGTGTCATCCGATGGAACACCAAAACCAGGTCTTAATCAAGTCAACTTCCAGAAGATCATCAATCCCTTGGGACATAGAGACAGCCTATGGTAGATGAGCAATTTGAAAGAGATAAGTTTAAGTTGAGAACAAAATGACACAAGTGACTGAATAGAACGAACAGGTACACAGAAACTTTCCAGAATTTAGGTCCATCAACCGGAGAAACCCGTTTGGAAAATCCCATGGTAAAATTGGTTTCCATTGTGTACTTGGGTGACCTGTCAGCAAGAATGCACCTTTAGTACTCTTCCAGCATTTCCATAGGCATGAGATGGGACCAAATGGATTATGTGTCCCGTATAGAAATATGGGTACCATATAGATTCCATGTGGGCATACTGCTATGGTAAATGTGCGGTAATTGCATCCGTGAAATCATGCAGCATCATACGATTTCATTGAGGGTTGAGTAATATAGCCCTGAGTAATGCAATTTAATATGGACCGAATTTCCATTGTGTCTATATATCTATGAGCACATGCCTAATTGCCTGCGTGTTTCACAGTGCAATATAATTGTCTACTTGGTCTATTTGTCTTAATATATGCACACTTCTTTCACGTAGGCCCTAATTCTGTCCATGTTCTTCCGGTTGTAAACATACCCAGCATTTTTAAGGTATTCAAATGAGTCGTGCGACACGTGACTTTGCATGTTTAATCTAGCGTTGACTATGCATGGCCATGAAAATCATCGAAAAGGTCGGAAGACATTTATTCCGGTTCATGGCTTCAAAATGGCTGTCGACAGAAACCTATGATGATTAGGATTATGATTCGGACGATCTAATCTAATCCTATGACTTCTATAGCGCCCACTATTGTCATGATGTCCAAGACATGAGTGGATGGTCAGTTCAACCACAGTATAAATAATTACACAGTACGTCGACTCCCATCGCTGCCTGTTGACTAGTTTTTGGAGTGACGCCATCTTGAAACATAGCTTTTGAATTATAGATTTAAACTGAAATTAACGTTAAAAATAATATTGTTAATTCTGATGAAGTCCTCAATGTTGTTGTAACGTTCAAAAATATTTTATTTGATGGATTCCGGTGTATCGGCGTGTAGTCCTTAATGTTGTTGTAACGTTTAAATAATATTTGATGTGATTGTTTCTGGTGTATCGGCGTGTAAACGTTCTCTGTCAAAATGGCGCTCGGTCACACATTCTGACTGCTGCAGAGGCCGGTAGTCGACGTACTGTGTAATTATTTATACTGTGGTTCAAGTTAAATTTCGATCCAAAACATAATCCACTTCAGGAATAAAGTTGAAATGCGATACATCAGAGAATCCAGGTTACGATTGGTAAACAAGTTGAAAGAGACGGTTCTGTAGTTTATGTCTGAATATGAGTACCGATACATCGAAGAATTGACACAACGATTTGAACTGGGTTGCGAAGCTCAAAGCCTTGGACCAGCAACTGAGGAAGCCAAGAGAGGAAGCCAATGCTGTTCGGACTCGGGGCACAGCCTGTGTCTTGCAGTATAAAATGCAACTAACATATCTTTTAATTACTGTGTTCGACAGATTCATCTGGCAAGATTTATATAGTAATCGCTTTATATTAGCCCAGTCATGTTAGACAAACAAATGGCTACCATTTTATGACCGTGTCTACACATGCTATAGGCTATAGGTAGCATACATTTAATGACCTCTTCGTATACCTGGCCTATATTATGAAGTTAATGTACAGGCATTGTCGTGCAAGCCTTCATGTAATTGTAATAGAAGATTTATGTAAGCGCCACTCAACGATTCAGAGGCGCCCCCGACCCAAGTCAGTGCGATCACTACCAAGTAGAATGGTCGTCAGGCGTTCCGGAACAGAGGAAGAGAAAGGCTGAAGAGCTCAAGCCGCAGTCCTGCGGAAGACGGTTACAACTAGAGGGGCCAACACAGGCAACACTTTTAGACTGAGCAGTAGCCTCGTACATGCGGGGGACAATCAGAAAGCCTCTGACGGCCGAGCGGAGAGTGGAGCGACCAGTGGGTGAAGAGACCGATGTACAGAAGGTCTTGAGGTATGAAGGAGCTACCTTAACCAAACAGTTGCGCATAAGAGTTAACATTTTGAACAGGAAGCCAGTGGAGAGTGTCCCGAATGACGGCAGTTTTGTGAGCAAACCTCAGGAGGCCAACAATAAGGCGAGCAGCAGCATTGAGTATTTGCTGAAACTTGGAAAGTTTTGGCGAAGAGAGACCAGCATAGATGGAGTTGCCAAAGTCAACCCTAGTACAGATCAGCACATGGGCAAGAGTGGCGACCGCGTGAGTGGAGAGCGAGTGACGGATGGTACGGAGTTCATGCAAATGATTAAGTCATGTTCGAGAGATACGATTGACATGGTCTGTCAACGACAGAACTGGATTCAACGTGACACCCAGACTGAGGAAGAATAGGGATGTCTGGGAACTTAGCGCGGAGAAATTCCATGTCAATCATGGCGAGTTGGGCTCATGGAGTAGCCTAGCTTTTATTGAAGCTTTCTGATGAGATCCGAAAATTGTTTCGGACTCTACTACGTTTTCCTCCTCTTCGAGAAAATTAAAAGAACTTCAGCTCAAAGTCCTACCCCGTGTCTTGAACCCATACTCTGCCCGTTTTGTGCTATTGGTGACACCTGGAGATTGACCCAGTGTGAGTCTAACGATGACCCTAGTGTGGGTCTAACCATAGGCCCAGTATGAGTCTAACGATGAGCCTAGTGTGGGTCTAACCATAGGCCCAGTGTGGGTCTAACGATGGGCGCAGTGTGGGTCTAGAGAATGTGGCTGTTCGGGGAAGAGCAGCTTTAGAAGTAATGGCTAAAATATAAGGTAGCCTGTTTTCAAGTGCTTTTTCCAATGCTTCGCCAAAAAATTTCAACCCGTTACTCTTCTGCCCTTTTTCGGTAAGGCAACTCTAATACATAAAGAGATATCTTCAGAAATCAGAAGAACCCAATAAACAGGATACGGGTAGGCACAATGCGATATCACGAGACATACATGTAGAATGGGATTGTCCTAACGCATGCATGAACACAACTGATATAATCGTGAACATAACAGTTATTTATGAAATGTTTTCATACTTTGTTCGTAAACACGATCTTTCATGGCATCCTAGCAACCGCGCCTTCATGACATCTGAGAGTTAGTTTTATGCCCACGCTGTAATCGATGGCGCGGTAAAGATCCCACAGGTGCGCGATTCGGATCAAATTGTGAATCAGGCTTACGCCGTAGACTGTCTGAAATGATATATTTTTATTACTTGTATTTGGCAGACTTGTCCAAAAACTTTTAGATATCTTTGAAATGTATAAGATCGTGTGATAACGCCTGAAAACATTTTATTTGTTAGTGATAGCACTGACTTGGGTCGGGGGCGCCTCTGAATCATATAGCTTAGATCAGTTCATTCCGGTTTTAAATATGAAGATGGTTCAAGGTTTTGACGGTCCAGCACGCTAACCACTACACTATCGATCACCCCCAAACACCATAATATACCTAAATACGTAAGAAGATGTTGTAGTACCCAAACAATGGCTAATGTTATATGTCACTAATATCCCCGATGTTGCCCATTCATTGAAACTCTATATCTTCTAAATTTCAAAGATGAGATTTTCAGTTTTTCTAAAGTTTCAAGGCTCACTTGAACCGCCAATAGTGCCGTAGCGGTAGCATGCAACTTTACTGTTTGATTAAAATAGACATGCACATTGCACAAGCCCATACATGCATACAACACACAACAACTCACACACAACCATGGAAGGTCTCGTCCACCGAAGTCTTGTCCATTCACTGTTCTACAGAAGCCCATATATAATGATGTCGCATGCATGTCAATCAGTCATATCAGGCCACTTAGCATAGCGCATTTTCAATACCTCACACACGCGCTGTAAGGCGCACGAGTGTGAACAGGTGGTGAATGCAAAATCGGGTCTTCAGTAGACCTACATCTCTATAACAAACGACGTAATTTGCATTCGACCAATATTGACGACTAGTCGGAGTCGAATGGTGCAATCGTGTCTATCAGAATTCACTACCGCTTACTTGCAGTGTGGCTGTGTATGTGCATGAGCTCCATTGGCTAGAGCAATCCGTCAGGCCTCGCCCCTCGTCCAACCTAGATCTTCTTCAAGTTCCCTGTCCTTTCGACGGTGGGCGCCTTCTCTCAGCTTCCTGTATCCTTCCGTCAGCATCCAGTTCAGTAGCATCCGTTGAGATATTTCGTTCTCTTGTCTTCCATTCTTCTCTTTTCGCTTTTTTCCAAATGATTTAATTGAACGAGTTCCATCACCACTTACACTGGGGAGAGGCGCGGTTGCCATGGTGCCTTATATTGTCCGTAGGAGGTTAAATGGCCAGAGTTGTCCCATAGTTCACCCCAACCTACTGTACATTTCAACATGAGTCTGTACTACTCTGTAGTAGTTGCCTCTAAGCAATCACGAACCTTATGATTTACCTCTTGTGGCTGTCCATATTAATTCTTAGCACTACATGCATGTTCCCTCTTGGGAATCGCTTTAACCCAAGATGCAAATCTTACAAATAATTATATCGAAGATCTGTATTCTATCCATCACCCTCTTCTTACAAGGCGCGAAGTGAATGCCCTATTGGAGTGATCATCCAGGCTGTCGGAAACACGAAATAGATAGTAAATTTATCTCCAGATCTCTGGAGCGTCGGGGTTTCGAGTGGTTCTCTCCAATGGATCTTGATTTCTGAATTTAATTTACTTACAATGAATCAGCCATTGATCTGTCTTGCTTTATTATGACGGCGCTAAAACGCGTTCAGATCGAATTAGAGGAAGCTGAACGCATTTTAACGCGGGTGTGCATGTGTGTAAGTGTGTAAGTGTGTTTGTGTGTGTGTGAGTGTGTGTGCGTGTGTGTGCGGTACATAAGGCTGCAAATTTTGTTAATTTAATCTAAACTTCTTCTGAATTGAACGTAGGAGCCTATTTTGACTTTTGTAGACTTGGTTCATGTGACGAAATAAGATGCGATAAGGATGAAAAGAAGAATGGTTCCTGTGTTGATTAATTTGATGTCATTGTCTTTCAGGATCTCTTGAAGAATCTGGATGACGATGGGGATGGAACGATCTCACTCGACGAATGGCTTCAATTGGCCACAGACAACAAAACAGGCGCTACATAAATAAGTGATGGCTTACATTTCACGATACACTCGGTAGTAGGTTCCTAATGTGCTGAACCCTTCTAGCTCGGTGTCGGCTTTGAAAACGGTTATAAAATACGCATGCAACAGATTACCGTCTGATTGTGAAATTCCTTGTTGGTAATAATTAATTAGATTAGTTAAGTGATGCATTATAACTTGGTGTTGCATCGTCTGTAGCCTACTCGTACGAAATCATGTGGGTCTGATGTGTGCAACTAGTCGTACTATTTTGGCCAATCTGATATTAGGTCTGTTCAGTTGGAGGGCGGATTATGTATTAACCGTATACTGAACGCTCTATGGAAGTCACTTGATCATATTCGATTAGATTTTATGGCAATAATGACCTTTTGAGTTGCATGGAAATTTTCATTGCGACGTCCACTGTGACTTGTATTGTATTGTATTGCATATGGGCATTAATTATAAATAAAGCGCCTCTCGCGGTATAGACCATTCAGAGGCGCTCCCAGTGCGCGAGACCCCGAGAGAAAAAGAAGAAGCAACGCTACCAGAGAGAATGGTGGTGCAGACAGAAGGAGGAAGTCGGTTCCAAAGTGAGGCACCTATGCAGGCAAAGGATCTGGACTTGTAAAGAGTATGCATTTGGAAATATACATACCATCCTTCGGAAAGCGTCTGGTAGCAAATGCATTACTCTCACTTTGCACTGTGCATTACTCTCACTTTGCACTTTGCACATTGTATTACTTTCGCTTTGCACTTTGCATTACTTTCACCTAGCACGTTGCAGTACTTTAACTTTGCACTTTGCATTACTTTCACTTTGCACACCTCGACTTCCATGCTGCACCTGCTTATTCAAACAAAACAGGTTACTTTCATTTCGCTTGTGATCAATGTCGTCTGCCATACCTCTTACTCGTGCTATCTTTAGTAGTAGGATTGGATATAATAGTTCAGTCCTTAACAACCAATTATTCGTAATCGTAATCGTAACCTACAAACTTCTAAAGCCCACTCGATAGACAAGCGCAGGGCACCAGCTTATTCACGAGCTTTACTTCACGTCAGAGGGGTTTTCCAGAGAGTAATCCAAATGAGGTCCGAGTCCGGTTACCAGAGGGTCCAGATCAAGAGAGGAGGCAGAGCAGCTGCTAAGACGGGTGTCGTTTAGGGCGAGAAGATTTGGAAGGGTGAGTTTTTGAAAAGATGAGACCAGTTTTGAGTGGAAAGCCAGAGGGTGATAGACAGAGTAGCCTGAGGAGGATAATGTAGGACGGGCTGCAATGATGACGGAGGAACCATACTGGACCATTGGTTAGTCACGACTGTTACAATGCGGGCCAGGTATACATGTAGCCATTGAATGTTGCAGTCTAACGGTTTTGTTGACGCTATTTCTCCTGCTTCCTGTTGTACGATGCATCGATGTGAAACATTTGTAGTGACTCAACTGACGATGATCAACACCGCATCAAATGTAAATTCATCTGACAGTCTTTATTGGATGCGTCAAAGATCATAGAATATTCATGATAAGCAAATTAGCGGAATAGGATGAAAACGAACTATAGATGGTCATCAGTGCTGCCTGGGTCTTCTTGCATATCCTTTACATGATTATATACATATATATATATATATATATATATATATATATATATATATATATATATATATATATATATGCCTATGTGTGTATGTATATGTATATGCGCATAGCCTATGAACCACAGTAAATACGCAATTTAGAGATAAAGGCCCTAGATCTATATGTGACTATATTTTATATTTATTCCTAGATTATGTAAATTAAAGCAGTTCGATCAGTGTTTTTAAAATATCATTTAAGCATTCTATGTAAAGCAACAGGTTCTGAGATAAGCTTCTGAATGTCTTAATGAATATGAATGAATGAATGAGTGAATGAATGAATGGATGAATGAATGAATGGGAGTCAGTGACAATGTACGAATCAAGTCAATGTAGAGGCATGAACGAATAGCATTCAAATAAAGGGACATTGCAGCATTGGAGCCCATTTGAGTTAGCGGCAGGTCATGCCATCCAGAGTTCATTAATCAATTCATTCATTCATTCACTCGTTTATTCATTCATTCAGAGCATTATATAGCGCCTCTCCAAGATTACCTACTCAGAGATGCTCTCAGCTCAGCCTCGGCTGAAAAGAACAGTTTTCAAGTGTTTGCAGAAAGTGCACGCAGAGCGGCCCCCAAAAACCAAATGTAAAGTAGAAATGTTACAATAAGTTAAAGGAAATATAATTGGAAAATAGTAGGAAAGCTAAATCGAACAAGGCGAAAGAGTAAGAACAAGTTATAAGGACTTTGGCGACCTGGAACCTAAAAACTAGTTTCAAAAGTCTCGAAGAAGAAAACAGTCTACGGCGCCTCATGCGATGTAGGCCTACTGCCTTCGTGTCCAGAACCTAAACGCAGGGAATGAGCGCCTCCCTTAAACCCTACATTCAATTAAGACACATGGGAGCTTTACTTTACTAAACAAGCCACGCAGTACTTAGACCACGGTAAAGGATTCCTTCTCAACTTCAGAATCTGTCTTTCAGTCCTAAACCCGTAAACGCTAAATTATGCTTTATAACTACTAGAAGAACAGTCCCTGGTGGGGTTTGAACCCCCGCCCTCTCCGTTGACAGTCCATCACGCGAACCATTAGACTATCGCGTAATTTGTTAACTAAAAATTAATCAATGCATTGTCTATAATAGTTTCTTCTTTGCTTTCTTTTATTCGTACATTTTTCATTCTTCCCTTTTCTTATTACACATTTACATCGAGTTCTTCAAGAAATCTCCTCAGAGGTAAGTTTTCCGGTCAATATTCCTATATTTCATCGATTTATTTCTTATTTGTTTATTTATTTTAGTATTACATTGTAGTATTTATTTATAGTATTTTTATTTCTTTATCTCTTCAGTCACTTTTAAACTGAATTAATTGTCTGGTTTGAGGGAGGGGGCTATACAGTGCATGACTCTGGTGCAGGGAAGCAGTCGATGGCAGCAGAGCCACTGTCGTCTTCTGAGGCCAGAGACTCCGACGTGAAGCTCTGCCTCGAGTCCGTGCTGAACGTCGACGCCTTCTGAAGCCGCTGAGCAATTTCTGGACAGTGAACGTGGTACTTGGCCAATCCCTCCGAAACAATCCCCATCCCAATCCCAATCCCAACCCCCACTCTGTCTTCGTACACCCTCCGACCGACCGCCTGAACAGCGTTCCTCACGTCGTTCATCCTCTCGTCCACCGGCGGCGCCAGTGTCGATAGTGTCCCGGATGACGGCCTCCTCGAATCGATGGTGGTCGTGTAGCTGAGGCTTCGATGGGCCGGGGGACGCTCTGGCGTCAGGCGCTGGTCGAGGTCCATCGGGCGAAGGATCGCCTGGTCGGGGTGGAGGCGAGGAGGATTCGGTTCGCTTAGCTGCTTCGATGCGACGCGGTGAACGTGCTGCTGGTGGATCTGGAAGGAAGGGCAGGAGGTGGGAGGAGGTAGAGGTGGAAGGATGGACCCCGTCATCGGCGGTCCGTCGGGCAGTAGGTGCATAGAGTGCGGTGGGGTGTGGCGACGGTGGCGTTCCGTCAGGGCGGCACGGTCTTCTTTGTACATCTCGAGCAAGGCATCCACCTTGGACTCAACTCCGTGAATCTGGTAAAGAAAAACAAGACACTCCCATTCACTCCCTAGTCATCCAGTCACGGTCAAGTCATCTATTCAGTACCGAGCTATCTCTTCCAAATCAACCAGTCACTACCAAGCCATTTCCATCTCATCCAGTCACTCCCAGGTCATCCAGTTACTACCAAGTCATCTCTTCCAAGTCATTCAGTTACCTATCTCCGATCGTTGACTCTTCCATCCCTTAGCCTTACTCCTGTATTATTCATGACCCTTGCCTCTACATTGACCTGATTCAGTGACTCCCCTTCATATTTATAACTACCGCTACCCAGTGTATGCGATTTGTGGTAGAGAGCAGTGGAGAAGGTTATTGGGTGAGAAGGAACTTTATGGATAAAATGTATCTTCGAAGGGAGATCCTTTCTGATGTAGTGGGAGAAGCTTCCCTTTTCTCTACAAATCGAGCTTCTCCCCAACCTTCAACGCTGACCTCTATCGTACCAAACCCTTCCTCAGCCATGACCCCCTCATGACCTTGGCGTGGATGTGGAAAGTACCTGAGATAAGAGGTTTGGAAGATTATGTTTTTTCCTTTATGCCTCACGTTCCAAGAATCGAAATGCATCAGACTAGTAGTCTCCTATAGAACTATCATCGATGGGAGAATGCAGGGCAGGCAATAAATAATAAATAAATACTGGAGATTAGAGTGCCGTATTTCGTAGACAGTCGGTGAAATCGAAGCAACGATTCAGAAGCACTTGGGTCGCTACGCAGTGGCTAAGGGTGGATTCGAACCTGCGACCCTCTGGTTACAAGGCACCGACCTACACCATTACACCACCGCGTCCCCCCAAAGTGACGTATGGACATATGCTGTTGGACTGGGCGATGTCAGAGAGACACCAAGAAGGACGAGGAGGGGTACGCAATTGTGAAGACTGGCACCACTACGCATGTATATGAACCCCACCGAGGGCACAGAACAAATTGAATAAATGAAATAATTTAACACAGCACCACAGATGGCATAGAACACAGTGTAACGTAGCATAAAAACAATACCACGTAATGGAAGAAGATAAAGTATGACACGACATAACACGACAGCACGACGTAACATGACATAGCATGACATGACATTACACGACGTAACATGACACGACATAGCATAGCACGACATGATATAACACGACGTAACATGACACGACATAACATAGCACGACATGACATTACACGACGTAACACGACACGACATAACATAGCACGACATGATATGACACGACGTAACACGACACGACATAACATAGCACGACATGATATGACACGACGTAACACGACACGACATAACATAGCACGACATGATATGACACGACGTAACACGACACGACATAACATAGCACGACATGATATGACACGACGTAACACGACACGACATAACATAGCACGACATGATATGACACGACGTAACATGGCGTGATATGATAGAGTACAGCATATTGGCATAATGTCAATCAACATAACATGAGTTCTAAGTGTATCAGATGACATCTGCCGAGGGAACGGAATGAATTGGAGTTTAGACGACGATGACGCTCACTTGTCTTTCGATTTTGATAAGTCTTGATGCGAGGCAGACTTTGGAGTCGTAGGCGTCACCCTTCTTCGACCCCGTCTGACCCACGATCAGGTCCAACCTGGTCACGTCAAACAACAACAGCAACAACAACAACGTGATAGAGTCGTCTGTGCGCTTCAGCCGAAAGTTCGTCCAACTCCGAGTCGACAACATTTGAATGAGTTTCTATTTGGGCAGGTAAACAAGTATGTTAGTAATCCTGCTACGAGGAAGAACAGAAAGAGGCTGAAGATGTTGTATGTATGTATGTATGTATGTATGTATGTATGTATGTATGTATGTATGTATGTATGTATGTATGTATGTATGTATGTATGTATGTATGTATGTATGTATGTATGTATGTATGTATGTATGTATGTATGTATGTATGTATGTATGTATGTATGTATGTATGTATGTATGTATGTATGTATGTATGTATGTATGTATGAGCTGACGGAGCTGGTAGTAGCATCTGTGGGAGAGAAGATTTTATGTGCCGCGTGAATGTAAATTCCTGGTCCAGGATGACTCCCAAGTCCGGGACCCAGGGCGAGAAAAAAAGAAAGGTATGGGAATTGCAAAGGAGGAGAAGATAGATCTCTTTTATGTATGCATGTATGTATGCATGTATGCATCTAGAGATTTAATAAGGCGCCTTTTAAGTACCTCACAAAGCCGCATAATTATATATATATATTATTTATGTATATGCAATGAGGCATGCACATAAATATCTATGCATATGTTATACATGTATAATAATAAAAAAAAGACATTTCATAAGACAAAATTGTGCTTTAATGCTGCCGTCTCTTCTGTCCGTTTCCTGTCCGTTGGCTCATCCGTCCGTCTGTCTGTCTCTGGGTGTATCTGTTAAGATCCGCTTCTTTCTCTGCTAGCCTGTCTTTCCTTCTACCTCTGTGTTTTCTTGGTTCCTATATCCTTGTGTTTCTCGTTAGATCCTTGTTTGCCTTATTCTTCGTCTTGGTTTCTGGTTGTCATGGTTTCTGTGCCTGCCTCTGAACCTGGCTTCTCATCAGAATCTGTCTTTTGGTCAACGTGCTTCGATTAGCAGCTATCGCGTTCAGCGACTTCAACTGCTCTTCTTCTTTATCTTTGAAGCTCTTTCTCGCCTTCTGTTTGTCTTCGCCTTTGAATCTGCCTTTGAATCTGCCAATAATCTGCACCTTGCTGTTTTCCAAAGGGCTTCTCGATTCGCTGTGATCTGTTGTCTGTCTGTATCTATTTGTGTGTCTGTGTGCATCAATGTCTGTCTGTCTGCCTACTTGTCTATCTGTTTGTCTGTCCACTTGTCTGCCTGCTTGTCTGTCTGTTTGTCTGTCTATTTGTCTGTTTGCCTGTCTGTCTCTCTGTCTGTCTCGTTCTATTGGCCTGTCTACGTGCCCGTCTTAATATTTGACTCTGTTACTAGCTTGTCTTTCAGCCTCTCTGCCTACCGGTATTCTTTGCAGTGCCGTTTTAACAGCATTGCAGATCCTGGGCAAAGCAATGCATTGGGCCTCTGCCCACAGACGGGGGATAAAAATTTAAGCGGTCAATAAAATTAAACCTAAAGTATTATTGGTAGGCTACTTTCAACATTCACTTTGTAAAAAAAAACGTTTAAACACAAGGAAACATACTGTAAAGCGAAGATTAATCAACATACACTTTTGAACAATATTACAAAAGCCTTGAAAAACTCAAATATTTCAACATGGTCTTTTTAATTTGAGGGGCCCTAGAATCGTGGGTCCCTGGCTACTGCCCAGGGTGCCCATGCCTTGAGACGGCACTGGTTCTTTGTATAAGTCTATGTGCGCCTGTGTGTGTCTGTCTTTATGTGTGCCTGTGTGAGTTTGTCTTCTGTCTGCCTGTCTGTCTGTCTGTCTGTCTTTGTTTATCTCTTTATCGTAAGGAAAGTCTACGTTGATCGCCTGTCTGTGCGTATGCTGTTGTTTGTCAATCTGTGGCTGTCTTCTCTGCCTTGCTTTATCAGTCCATCATTCCTTTTCAAGGTCTCTCAATTGACTCCTTGGCTGTCGATTTTTACTGTTTGTATTCCGTGTTCTTCTCCATGTTCTTCATTGTGTTTCTCTCCATGTTCCTCATTGTGTTCCTCTCCGTGTTCCTCATTGTGTTTTCTCTCCGTGTTCCACATTATATTACTTTCCATGTTCCTCATTATCTTCCACTCCGTGTTCCACATCGTGTTCGTCTCCATGTTCTTCATTGTTTCATCTCCATGTTTATCATTGTCTTCCTCTCCATGTTCCACATCGTGTTCCTCTTCACGTTCCTCATTGTGTTCCTTTCCATATTCCACAATGTGTTCCTCTCCATATTCCTCATCATGTTCCTATCCTTCTATCCGTGTTTCTTCTGTGTTCCTGCTTGTAATCCTTAAGGAGGAGAAGGGAGTCAAGGTAGGCCTGCGTAGATCACCTCGAGCGAACGGACTATGCGTCAATTATAAATATATTTTTTTCACCCACGCCGAGCGGCAGAAGCCATTTAGCCTCATTAAGACTCATTAAGACTCATTAATTTAAGACTTCTTTCCTCACGACGAATAGCGGCAGTACACGACACACTCACGAGCAGACATACGCACTGTAACAGGCATACACACATGCACACATCCTTGCAAACTGATATACAGACAGACACACAGACAGGCAGATACACAGAAACTGAACGACAGCAGGACAGACATATATCGTAATCGTAATCTTCAAACTTCTAAAGCGCCACTCGAAGGCCAAGCGCAGGGCACAGCCTATCCACATGCGCACGTATAAACAGAGAGACAGTAAGACAGTAAGACTGATTGACGACTGACTGACTCACTGATTGACATGCTGAACTCAGAGAAGATATACACAGACATTTAGACAGACAGAGAGTTAGACAGAGAGATAGACAGAAAGCAACAATGTCCATGACATGGAAAAGTGCGTCGAGAGCGCGGTTGATTTCCCAAGGCCGAGAAATTTGAAAGAATCGAAGCGAAAGAAGACTATAAGACAACAGGGAACAAAGACAACGAAGAAGAAGGACGAAATGCAGAAGAGCGTGAAAAGAATTCGAAGAAGAAGAAAGAGAAAGAGAAGAAGAAAGAGAAGAAGAAAAGAAGATGAAGAATTTAAGAAGAAGAAGAGAAGAAGAAGAAGAAGAAGAAGAAGAAGAAGAAGAAGAACAACAACAACAACAACAACAACAACAAGAACAAGAACAAGAACAAGAAGAACAAGAACAAGAATAACAAGAAGAAGAAATGCGAAGAATAATGTAAGTAGAATGTGAAGAAGAATACGGAGGAAGAAGAAGAAGAAGAAGAAGAAGAAGAAGAAGATGAGGAAGAAGAAGAAGAAGAAGAAGATGATGATGATGATGATGATGATGATGATGATGATGATGATGATGATGATGATGATGATGATGACGACGACGACGACGACGAAGAAGAAGAAGAAGAAGAAGAAGATGATGATGATGATGATGATGATGATGGTGATGATGATGATGATGATGATGATGATGATGATGATGATGATGATGATGATGATGATGATGATGATGATGATGATGATGATGATGATGATGATGATGATGATGATGATGATGAAGACGGAGAAGAGAAAACAGAAGGTACAAAACTACCTTATCTATACATCTCGATTAGATTGAATTAAATTAGTTAATTAGTTCACAGGCATTATATTATACTTGATAGTACAGTAGATTAGATTTTATTAGATTAGGGCTTACAAGACGTAAGCTTACCTGGACTGGAGGTCCTTGACCCTGGCGAGCATGTCAAGGTGACCTGCCGAGTACTGTTCAATGACGTCCTTGACGTCATATGGCTTCAGTGCTTCCTTGAAAACTCGTCTGGCGACAAAGAACTTGATCTTACGAATCGCTCGGATCGCCCTCTTGTGGACATTCGTCAGGTTAACGACGCCTTCCGTGTTCTCGTCAGAATCATCGGCAGCTATAGAAGCACATATGAAACATATGGAATGCATATATGGAACATATTATTATTATTATTATTAATGAGCTTTTATATAGCGCCCCTTCAAGGTTATCTACTCAGGAGCGCTACTAGTCCAACCACGGCTAAAGAGAGTAGTTTTCAAGTTTGCAAGAAACAAGGTAGAGTGAGTCATATGGACCAGGCGAAGTGCAACAGGAAGGCCATTCCAGGTTGCGGGACCAGCGACCGAAAAAGAACGGCGCTGCATAATGGCTGGAATGCATATATGGAACGCATATATGGAACATGTGAAATACATACATGGAACATATGGACCACATGGAATGCATATATGGAACATAATGAAAGCATATTATATGGAATACATGTAGCGCATATATATGGAACGTATTGATCACATGGAACGCATATGGGGAACATATGGAACGTACATATGGAACATATGGAACGCATTTATGGAACATATGGAACGATAAGATAAGAATATTCTTTAATAAACCAATTGCTATTCGCATTTTGGTTAACATAAATGTTTATGATCAAACATCATCAAAGCAATCCACATAATTATCCTTAAATTCGCATATTTAGAGCATATGGAACGCACTCAGTTGTGTAACTGCGCCACTGTTCGTACTCTGACAGTGCCAGTCCCAAACCTGGATAAAGGAGGAGGGCGACGCTAATCATCTTTGTTATGACACAGCGTCGCTAAACTGAAACTACTACTACTCAGTTGTGTAACGTTCAGCAAAACCTTCGAACGTCTTGCTGTGTAGGGATATCTTCCAAGTGTTGGAACCTCTCCAAGGGTGAGGAGCAGTGAATGAATGAATGATACGAGATTTACATGACAGACGTCAAAACTGAATCAGAGGCATGGTCAGTGGCTAAGGGAGGAGAGATGGACACCCGGGGGTGGAAGCTAAGTGACAAATGGATAAATGAAATACAAAGTTTTCAGTTGTCGATTGAAGGATGAGATTGCTGGGGCCGACCTCACAAGTAAAGATAGTTTATTCCAGACAATGGGTGAGGCTGAGCTATATTTGCACGTGCATCGAAAGCCATACCAACAAAAGCTTGAAAGTTCATATCACTGGATCCTGTGATGCGGGCAGAGTCATAATAGTCAACTGCGGATTGGAGGTGAGCTAATTAAAGATCTTAAAGATGAGCAACGTATCTTTCGATCTGATATCTGGCATCTGATATATATAGTTTGAATTTTAAAAGGTTGCTCCAGTGCACAAGATGTTTCTTCCATGTTTGGCTAAACCCAATAGCTCTGTTATTCTCTCTCCGAGCTCTCCGAGTAGTTCTGCAGGAAAGTATGTTGTAAGTGGAACGCGTCTTATTTTTGGCCCGCGTTCATTCACAGTTGACGGTTTGCGAAAAGAGTTATTGTTATATTGCAGCTGTATTGTTTTGTATTCTTCCAGAACGCGTATAATAACGACCCCCCCCCCCGCTCTAGAAGATATTGATCCATTCTTTTCTTTCTCGTCCTCTATTTCTTCGTCTACTGGTTCACATCTTTATAATCTCTTTATCCAGTTCTTCATCTTTTTTCATCTATTCTTTCCTTCCTCTGAATTTCCCTTATTAGTTTCAGCGCCTGCTTCTTTCACAGTAGTCTAGTGGTTAGCTGTGCTACGCTGTTAATCGGATGGTCGGGAGTTCAAACCCCGCCAAAGCCAGAAATCTGTGTTACAGATTTTGGCTCTACTTGCGCCCCCTAGCCAACTCAACTGTAACGAGTACACTGACCGTACACTGTCGGTGGGAAGATCAGGTGGTGAGGGAGAGGACTTGCCAACGCCCTCATATGCCGAGACTAAGAAAAACGAGGTCGCTCCCAACTCACACCTATGGCTGCCTCTGGTACCTGTTTCCTCTTCCCCTTTTCGTCTTCCTCCCATTCCTTCCTTCCACTTGTTGCTCTTCTTCTTCCACATTTGCCCCTATCAATTTCCTCTCTACCCCACTTTTCTCTCCTCCCTCCTCCTCCTCCTCATTATCATCATCGCCATCCTCCTCATCATCATCATCATCATCATCCTCATCAACATCATCTTCTCTCTCTCTCTCTCTCTCTCTCTCTCTCTCTCTCTCTCTCTCTCTCTCTCTCTCTCTCTCTCTCTCTCTCTCTCTCTCTCTCTCTCCTTCCATTGTCCAACATTTCCAACAAAGGTGTTCATTCAACCCTAGCAAAAGCTCCTATAGAGCAATCTACGGTACGGATGTAAGGTCGCACTGAATGCCCTGACAAGTCGTTACTACTGACAAACAAACACATACAATATGCACCGTACATTGCTCTATTATACATTAGCTTAATCATAATCTCACACATTTATTGCGACTCTTATCGAGGCGCTATAAAAACAAGAGGAACGCCTCAACGATGCTGCACCTGATCTTTTCTGTATTAAGTCTTGTCGCTTACATTTCCCCAATGTTTGCGTGACAGAGAGACCATTGACAAGTTGCGATGCCTGCAGTTTATATGTATATATATATATATATATATATGTATATATATGGTCTGTATTAATATAGACAATATATAAGACAAACGATAAAGTGATATAGAGAGCGAGAAAACCAGAGAAAGAGACAGAAGGAATGAGACAGAGAGAGAGAGAGACAGAGAGAGAGAGAGAAAGAGAGAGAGAGAGAGAGAGAGAGAGAGAGAGAGAGAGAGAGAGAGAGAGAGAGAGAGAGAGAGAGAGAGAGAGAGAGAGAGAGAGAGAGAGAGAGAGAGAGAGAGAGAGAGAGAGAACTGCACTGTCTGTAGTGTATACATACAATAACGTAATTAGGTGCTATTTCATTGGGTACGTACATCTGAATGTGGACAACACACAACAGAAACACTGGATTGTTGAAAATGGCGGAAGAAGAAAGATCTCCGATAGCGACGGTGTGGACTGGTCACGTACTGAGATGACAACACTTCCTTCTAAGAATCATCATCGAATGACGAATAGAGGTCAAGAAAAACAAGAGGAGGACCTAGATGGATGACAAACGGATGCAGCAAGATGAAGGGGGAGGCACAACATCGCGAGGAGAGGCGCCACAGGAAGCATTAACCCAAGCGAGAGCGGTGAAGATGTTGTTGCACAGCGCTGTATACATATGGATATTTTGTCGAAGATCTATACCTTTGAAATGCATGCATTCAAACTAATAGCTAAACCTTTGATATACAAATATACTCAGACGAAGGCCTATACCTTTGAAATGTGTAAATATTCAGACGAAGATATAGATGCCTTTGAAATATAAACAGACGAAGATCTATACCTTTGTAGTCGATCTCCGTTTCTCTGCTGACGGGAATCAACTGTTGCTGTTTCTTCGTCGACGATGAATTCAATTGCGGTTGGGATATGTCCGACAGACTGGCGTGATTCCTAAGCCAAAAACAGACGCAAAACAATCTCTCCACTTATGATCTAATGTAGCATAAGTTACTTCCTTTTATTTTCACGCATATCAGACAGACAAAAGAATCGAAAACACAAGAGAAGAATCACAATAGAAACAAACAATAGAACTTAAACTATCTCTCCATTTCGTTTGGACAATATAAATGTAGGTTTCGTTTTGCAGGATTCATGTTCTGAATGTTGTATGTCTAGTTTAAAAATTAGCAAACTTGTTTATGCAACTCTAAAAAGCCACTCAGGAGCAGTGTGATTCTCCTTACAGATTTTATTTTAGTTACAGTTACAGTTATAGTTAATGGTTTTTCATTTTAGTTATAGTTACAGTTATAGTTAATATTATTTTTTAGTTACAGTTATAGTTATCGTTAACGAAATCATTTTGCTTTCGTTAACGAAAACATTTTCGTTACCGTTATCGTTAATGAAAATCACACTGAATTATGAAGACGCGTTACACAATAATTTGCTTAGAGCTTTGTCGAATGGGTCCATTCAGCTTCATGAATACACAGCGCTCCATATTCACCGACATCCAAGGCGAACATAGGAATCATTTTGCTTTTGTTAACGGCTGTATTTTCACGTTCTCACGTTAGTTGATATTGCACTTTTTTTTAATCGTATTAACGAAAATAGCAATGAATTTTCGTTAGTGTTATTTTCGTTATAGTTATAGTTATAGTTAATTATATTTTTTAGTTATAGTTATAGTTATCGTTAACGAAATCATTTTTTGTTCGTTAACGAACATTTTCGTTATCGTTAACGTTAACGAGAATCACACTGCTCAGGAGTAGGCCCCTACAAGAGGTCAAAAGGTCGTTGGGCTGTGTCGTAAACAGGATCGCAGCAATTCAACGACAACTTTCGCCATTACTCATATATGCTTGTGCAACGGAGGGTTGAGTGAGCACCATGGCAGTGGAATTCATTTCCATCATCCATGTACTTTACTCGGAGTCGCTTTGTCATAGCTTCATTGCACCTATCCGCGTCGTTACGCCGTCGTATCACCAAAACTAAGCAGCCTTGAATTGATTTAGTGCCGTTAGGTAAGCTTGTCTTCCTGATTCAGCTTTTGTTTAGTGATAAGGAATCTTCATGGATTATATTGCAATGCATAATATCAGTGTTATCTCCATGCTATATAAAGCTACATCTGCTACATCTTGCGTCTGTGTACAGTCATTGGATGAGTATACATGTATTTATTTACTAGACATAGGATACTGATACTATTTAAGTTTAGTGATACAGGTAGGTCTATATATCAAGTCAGTTTTTGTAGCGCCTTTAAAACCTCTGATCGATAGCACTAAGCAAGTCTGCCCAAAACAGATCTACGAGGTGTCACTTGAAGCATGTTGACCGTGATTTTTTCGTAGAATCCTTAATCCCCGAAACTAAGTCTCTGAGACTGTGGCGTAAATCTAAATTACTATGGACATTTGGATTTTATGGAGTCTCCGTGTTTCAGATTCTTTGCTTCCCAGTATTAAAGTAAATGGATTCGCGTGATGTGTTAAAATGCAGTAAGTCTCCACCAGTGTTCTTAAGGAGTTGCATGATGAATGTGTGGATGGGAATCTGTCGATTGGACTCTACGTGTCTGCGGGACCTCGTCGGTGGTGACTCTTCTAGTAATCTTACCACTGTTCGCTTTTATTCTTATTGACTTTAACATCAGTTAGGTTGGCGTAGAGCCGTAGAAAGTGCTTCGTGAAGGACAAACTGAGCTATACATACATACATACATACATGTATGCATGCATACATACATACATAAATACATACATACATACATACATACATACATAAATAAATACATACATACATACATACATACATACATACATACATACATACATACATACATACATACATACATACATACATACATACATACATACATACATACATAAATACATACATACATACATACATACATACATACATACATACATACATACATACATACATATATACATACATGTATGCATGCATACATACATACATGCATGCATTCATGCGTATACATTGTGTCATATCTCTCGTAAGAAGATAGTAAGTATTCGATAGATGGAGAGATATGCCGCATTGCATTGCGAGCAGCTTCAATGTAGCGTTAGACAACCATCCTTTAGTTAGTGGGGTTGTGGTTGTGTGAGAATGGATGAGTACTAGTTGCCTTGGATAATTCTGTAGAAGTTGATAAAAGGAAGTGATTTGGAGCGCATCTTTCGCTGTTTCCAGTTAGAATTGAGAAGAAACGAGTTTTGTTGCAGGCTATATTTACGTTGAGTTCAGTTCATGCTGGTTTTGGTTAGAATTACTGTCTAAACATTTATACATTCGAACTATTATTTAGTACAAGAGTACTTAGTAGCTTGTTCTGTATAAAAGACTGTGTAGAATACCTCAGTAAAATACAGTTGAGATTGACACTGGATAGTTAAAGTTGACTATACTCGTTCCCGTGCTAAATTTCTATGTACGTGTTCCTGAACTCGGGAAGCAAAACAACAGGAGCTATCTACATCCGAGAAATGTAACAACAAATATACATAATTATATCTTCTTCTTCTTTGTTTCTCTTCCGTAAGGCCGGGGCCGACGATGAGTCCTCATGCATAATTAACTTTTAACTTTTATAATTAATGCATAATTATATACATGCATACATATATACATACATACATACATACATACATACATACATACATACATACATACATACGTACATAAATACATGCATACATACATACATACATACATACATACATACATACATACATACATACATACATACATACATACATACATACATACATACATACATACATACATACATACATACATACATACATACATACATACATACATACATGCATACATACATACATACATGCATACATGGCACATGCGGATTGCTAAAAACATGGCAAAGGTTTAAATTATCTGCCAAGGCGTAGGCGAATCTAATTGTCGATTAGAAGCACGTATGTTTTTGCAAGACATCAAGCGTTGGTCTTCTGCAATCATTCCATCCTACACAATCTTCGCAACCTATTCACCGTCCATTCGTTCTGCTCTACATCCTATCATCCTCCTGCCTCACGCAATAGGAAAGTTTGCTGTCTTTTTTATATCTCCGCCGCCGATAATCTCAGAGTCTTTAAATTAACGCCGAATGCAAAAGAGAAAATTCGATCCTAAAGTAGTTATTTTGGATTCTGATGGGAGCATCTAATGGCTTTGTGACACGGAGTAGTTAACTATGATGCTCCAGTATTTTTGGAAAGGAGCCAGCAGGCTAGCAGTGTGAAAACAACTATCATCACGACATCACATTACACTAAAGCTCTTCTTAAAGTATTCTACGGTACGTCACTCCCTGTCTTTCATGTGTAATTTTCGCGTGTGATGTTGCGGTAGTAACGGTAGAGCGCATGGTGAATGAAACAGCCACGTTCATTGGGCCTCGTTAAATAATAGGACCTCGTTGATTGGACACACAATGTTTTCGATTTTATGGTCAACATGCGTTTGATGTTCTATAAGGTAAAGGTCATCGACCCTTATACATAGAATGCAGTTAATGTCAAATCTTGTGTGCGCTAACATGTTTTCTAAAGGAGAGAAGAAAGCAGTACATTAAGGTAACCCAGTGAGGCAACCACGGGCGCTAAGTGTTAGCGACTTAATTGTTCTTGACCTCGGCACATGCAGGCGAGTGACCAATCCTCTTCCTCGTCACTGATCGTCCTACAAGTAGTGTACTGCATTGTACTCAATTTCATAATTTCGCTAGGAGGCGAAAGTGTGGGGGTTTAAATCCTCCTGTTCCGACTGGGATTCGAATCCAACCCCTGGATTGACAGTTGAACACACTAACCACTAGACTATCGACTAAACTGGAAGAGCAGTCCCTTTAGTTAACTTCGAGAGGCAGCTACAGTGTTAGCGACTTCATTTTTTTAGCCTCGGCATATTAGGGCGGGTGGTCAGTCTTCTCCTCGGTCCTACCTCGTCTGATCTTCCCACCAACAGTGTACTTATTTACTTGAGTTGGTTTAAAGACGAAGGTAGAGTATAAATCTCGAAAAAAAATTTGCCCTTGCGGGGATTTGAACTGCCATCTTCTGAGTTTACAGTACTACACGCTAACTACTAGACAATCGAGCACCCTGGGTAAATCAATCGAGCAAATCACCTTTTATCGTTGACGAGGCTGACTTCGGAGACGCGAGGCATGTTGTGCGAGTGTGTCCGGTGAATCATATTCCGTCGCGCCTGACCCGGAGAGCCGGTCACTGGAGCGGAACTGTTGGAGTTGTTGTGGAAAACGTCCTTCCTCCGAATGGACAGACGACTCATGAAGGAAGAATTCGGTCGATACTTCTGACTGCTCGACCGCCTTTTAGTCGAACGAAAACAGATCTCGATTAGCAATCGAATAAACGCGTTTGAGTTGAATGGAAAAGAACATAACTCATTTCTTGTTATCTCTCCACATCTCTTTCACTTAAAACTGAAAACACTGCTCTGTCACAAATCTTATCCTGATTCCTCGTCTTCCCCTTACCTCCCTCACCGTTTCAACTCTAAACACCCCCTCCCTCCTTAGCCGTCTGAGTGTCTGCCTGCCTGAACTCTTTGGAGCTCGACCTGGAACCGATTTACCCCACCCCCGCCTTTCGATTATGATATGATTAAGAGCATGTGTATAAGCTGGTTTCCGCGACTTCGCTTTTTTGGGCGCTGTAGACATTTCGAGATTACGATTACGATACGTCAAACTCTGTCGAACTAATAAGGTTCAGTTGCTATTTTAAAATCACATGTGAACTTGTTTGATTTGAATTAATCTAATCTTATTCAGTCTAATCTAATCTAGTTGAAATTCAATGCAATTTAATCAAATTCAGTTGAACCTATTGTTGAATCTGTGTCTAGTCGAGTAGGCGTATAGTTCTGATCTAATCAAATCTAACCTAATATCATCTCATCTTATCCAATTCAATTTATTCTAATCTATTGTGATGCAGTCTAATCTAGTTTAATTGAGCCCAGTATATTGTAATCAAGTGCAGCTTATTCCAGGGCTGTATAGTGGTAAAACTAAAGGCGAATACACGGCATAGCCTACCGGTTAGTTTTTCGTAACTAATTAGAGGTGAGTACACGCTACCCATGGGCGGCGATCCCGGGGGGGGGGAGTCGAGGGGGACAGGACACCCCCACCTTTAGGAGTGGGGGGACACGCCATGCATCGGACCCCCCAAATTTTGAAGATACACGAAAAAAGGTCAACAAATGCAACTGTGTGTGAGGGCGAACACGAGTTTTCAGTGCCATTTTGACCAGAAAAGTAGTGTTTTAGCAGACGTGTCCCCCCCAAATTTAAAGAATAAAAGAGAAAAAAAAGTGACGAAAGTAAGATTGAGGACTTTAAAAAAAAGGTCATCAACTTTTTTTCGAAGATGAAAGGGAAATTTTTTTGAGATGAAGTGGGAAAAAAAATTTTTGGGACAAGATTTTAAAAAAGGTCATCGACGAGATCGTGGCCGACTTTGTCCCCCCACCTCTCAGACAAGATCGCCGCCACTGACGCTACCGGTTAGTTTTCCGAAATTAATTAGAGGTGAGTACAAATATTTTGTGAGGTGAGTATACGGTCTCTACAGGTGAGCATACTCTGCATACCCGCGTATACTCTGGACTACAGCCCTGGCTTATTCCATTCTTTTCCAGTCTACACTAGCGTAGTTTAGTGTAGCCTAATGTGAAAACTTGTTTGGCTTCACCAGGCAGCAATCAATAGTTTTTCAGTTGAACTCATAAGCTTACTGAGGCAGGTTTAAAACTGTGGGGTCAGTCAGGTCAAAACCCAGAGAGGCGTTAGGTGCAAGTGAGAACGCAGCCTAGGCAGATATGAAATATGGAAACGATGGTTCTGAAGTCGTGATCTCTAAATCATTACGGATTCTTTCTCCTGGAATTTGAACTCATCATTGAAACGCCTTTTCTGCCTCGCGTGATTTATGAACACCTTTGCTACGCGAGAACGGCAGAAAAAAACAACGCAAAGCAAATACAACTAACTCAAAAAAACTATTTAATAATGCAATAATAGCAATTTCATCTCGCTCTGTATACTTAGTATACATCTGATTAATGGCATTGTGTTCATTCATGAATACCATCAATACATTGCAATCATCGCTAATGGTAGTTATTGATTAAATATGTTTACATTATGATCAGATAATGCCTGACAATTCATTGCAATGCAATCATGGGCGTCCGGAGGGGGGGGCAAGGGGGCATTTGCTCCCGGATTTTTGCAAATATTTTACAAAAAATCTTTTTATTATTATGATTAATACAACAGTCCCAACACGATTTTCAATGCAAAGAACACTTTATTATTTCTTTAAGTCCTTGACCATTATTTTTTTAAGTTGTCACGTGTTCTGTTTCATGAATCAGCTTTTAAAAATAAATTCTATGCATAAACGTCATTTTGCTCCCCCTTACAAAAATGTTGCCCCCCTAGAAAATTTATGTCCCCCTAGAAAAATTTCTGCGGACGCCCATGAGTGCAATCAATGAAATTCAATGCAACAGAATATGATACTATTGATTAGAATTCAATGCAATACAACGATGCAGTACAGTACGATAGATGTAATTGAGAGAAGCGCCTTACGTCAATAAAGTCTTGCAAGGCTTCGTGTGGATCTTCCAGGTGGCAACGGAGACTGAGTGTTCATCAGCAGCATAGCATCTCCACAAGCACTGGATGAGAACAGCAGCAGGAGCCTTCCTCCGTATCAGGTGTTTCTGTCTCTGCTGCTGTTGTACCTTTAGAGCGAATCCGGAACCCATGATGCCCTAAAAATCCAGAGTAAACAGTCGTAGAATTTATCTGCATGTGATAAAAAAGATGAAAGACATAAGACATTGCTAATTAGTTATTTATTAGTAACTTCTATTGCGCCGGTGTCTGATACACAAGGCATCAACCGATGGCACACCAAAACCAAACCGTAATCAGGTCAATATCCAGAACATCAGTCTGTTAAGACAGAGAGGCAGCCTACGGTGGGTAAGCAATCTAAAAGAGTCAAGCTAGGTACAATAAAACTAATGCTAAGAATAATACTATTATTAATGATGACAATAATAATGATTCTAATACTAACACTATCGATAATACTAACAAGAACAAAGTAAAAAATAAATACTAATAACGATAACAAGAATAATGATAATGTTCAACTGAGACTGTGCGAATAATGACCCAATCGATGTTTATGGGAGAAAGAAAGTGAAAGACAGACAGACAGACACACAGAGAGACACACAGAGAGATAAAGAAACAGAGAGGTGTGGATAGAGGGGAGATAAGTAATAGAAAGCGCAATCGATGATGGTTGCATGTAAATTTCTTCAACATATTTTCGAACTGGCAGAGTAAAGAATGAACGAAAGGAGAGATAAACGAACAGATGGACGGATGGAGGGAACAACAGAAGAATGAAAAGACAGGTGAAATGACACACTGGAAGAACCAGGTCGGACATTTGAAGAACACATAGAAGAACAGAGAGACGAACATAGAGACGAACATAGGGACGGGCAACTATCACCACTGTCATCATTAACACCACCACCACCACCACTGCCAGTATTATTACCATCGTCATCATTATCGTTAATTGCTACAGAGACAATGTCGTCATGGAAACCATTAGGGAAGAAGAACGGATGGAAGGAGGACAGATGGATGGATGGAAGGATGGAAATGGATGCTGGTGCAGGTGTTGATGGTACTTACGGCTGGCAGAGCGAAGAAGGTGATGCCGAGGATGGCACAGCAGCAAGCGATCAGCTTCCCTGGCCACGTGATAGGCACAGCATCACCGTAGCCAATCGTACACAGTGTTATCTACATAGCAAAACCTATTCTGTCTCATCATCATCATCATCATCATCATCATCATCATCATCATCATCATCATCATCATCATCATCATCTTCATCATCTTCATCATCTTTCATCCGTATCTTTGTCATCGTCATCCTCATCGGCATCATCCGTGACGTGGTCACATTACCAGCTACCACCAACATCAACACTATTACCACATCTATCACCACCACTTTCACCACCACTATCACCGCCACAATCAACGTAGTCGTCATCATCATCATCATCATCATCATCATCATCATCATCATCATCATCATCATCACTATTAATAGCTACAACGATACCACCGTTATCGCCGCTATCACACTATCACCAACACAATCATCTTCATTATCATCATCATCGCCGTCGTCGTCATCATCATCGTTAATAACTACAACGATAGCATAGTAGTCGTCCTCTGGTTTATATAAATTTACAAGTTTACATGTTTTCATATGTAATTAAATCGCAACAATATTTTTTCATTCGCCATTTTTTCATTTTTTCATTCGCCATTAGGAGTTGATACAAAAGAAATACAGCGAGAGAGACAGACAGACAGACAGAGACAGAGAAAGAGAGAGAGAACAATCATTCATCCATTCAGTCAGTCCATTCATCTTAATTCGTTATTCTTGGAGCTGTGCATTCTTTTATCTCTTCCATCGTTCGTTCAGTCGTTCAGTTGTGTCGTTGTGTCATTAATCTCTTAATCTCCCGCAGATCCTGCCATCCTAGTGTCCTGGTTTTACCCCATTTATTCTCAGTTCCCTGTCTGCGATCGGCGCCTTTTTCTTCTGCGTCCCTCCTCTGCCATTCACCCGACCACCTGTGGATGATGCACCGCAGATATATCGTCTCCAGACGAACGGATAAGTAAGTGAGTGCCAACTCGCCAGTGCCGCCTTATGGTGCCCGCCACTGCGATGAGCGACCGACACGAACTTGAGTTCACTTACGAGGAGAGAGAGAGAGAGAGAGAGAGAGAGAGAGAGAGAGAGAGAGAGAGAGAGAGAGAGAGAGAGAAGAAAAATGAGAGAAGAGTGAGAGAGAGAGGAGTAATGGAGAGAAAGAGAAGGAGAGAGAGAAGCAGAGAGGGAGACGCAGAAAGAGAAACGTGTAGACATAAAAACAGACACAGAGAGACAGAGAAAATTGAGAAGAGAAAGATAGATAGACCGAGTAAGACGGACACGAAAGATATGAGATATACAGAGAAAAGAAGAAAATATAACGAGAGGGATTCAGAGAGGAAGAGAGAAGGAGAGAGACATACACAGACAGATCTACCCACTTTATCACTTTTACTATGTGGAAGCGATGATGGGTCACGTAACCTACTTCCGAGAAA
>OY744608.1:9526602-9534102 GCA_963556255.1 Allolobophora icterica
CATCATTATTGTTATTATTATTATTTTTTACCCGAGGTATATAGGATCCCTCAGGTGTCAGATACTAATTAAATATGTTGATTCTGGAGTGGCCGTCCTGGTCAAGATCTGGAACAACGAAAGTGCTGTGGAAGGAATAACTATGGATATACGTTGAAACAAATAACTGGTTTCTCTTGGGTCTCCCGAAGTCTGGTGCAGGAGACGCCCTAGGTCGGTGAGAAATGCCAATCCCTTGGAGTTGACTGGTCCCAGGGTCTCAAAGGCCAATGGGACAAAATGGTAGGATTGCATCAACTGAGCGTATTTCGAGTTTTTCCTGGACTCAGCCAGGTCCGCCGCACCCCCCGCTCGTATGGCGGTTGTGGGCAGGTAGGAAGGTGCTACAGTATCAGCCACTGTGACATCCAAGGTCAAACAGCGACCGGAACGCCATGGTATTAGCGTAAGGCCATCTGGTCGTTTGCCATCCGACCTGGAGAGGCCTGGAGGTTCATTAACTGCCGGAATGCCCGCCTGAACGAGGCTTCTGCAGACTAGGTCATTAAGGACCGCATGTCGGGCATGTCGGCCCGGGCCGAGACGGCAAGACATGCCATGCGAGCCCTCAGCGGTCACCAGAGTGCCGCATAGGCACTTATTATTATTATTATTATTATTATTATTATTATTATTATTATTATTATTATTATTATTATTATTATTATCATTATTATTATTATTATTATTATTATTATTATTATTATTATTATTATTATTATTATTATTATTATCATTATTATTATTATTATTATTATTATTATTATTATTATTATTATTATTATTATTATTATTATTATGCATTTATTAAGCGCCAATATCTAGTAACCAAGCATCAATCGATGTCGCTGAGCAATGGTGAATTAGGGCATGCTCAATTTCCTTACAAAGAGAAGACTCGAACCCTTACTCTCAGCATTACAAGGCGAGCGCTCTAATCAAGCGACTGCCGAATCCTACAGTAAGTAATATTCCGGTGCCAAACCGTATTAACCAACAGACAATGGATCTGAACAAAGTAGACAATTATGTCAATAGACTTCAATAGACTCTGGCACATTGTAGAAGTTTCTCCATTGGATTATTTACTGGTTAACAATGCTGTGTCACAATAAAGATGATTAGTCATTTGTCACATGCTGCGTCTATGACAACACTGTTTGTTGAATAAACGAATATTGTATTGTATTGTAGCGGCACCCTCCTCCTTCATCCAGCCTTGGGACTGGCACTCTCAGAGTCACATGTTGCGTCTATGACAACACTGTTTGTTGAATAAACGAATATTGTATTGTATTGTAGCGGCACCCTCCTCCTTCATCCAGCCTTGGGACTGGCACTCTCAGAGTACAGGCAGTGGTGGAGTTGAAGCTTGTCGGTATGCATTCGTGTGTATGCGCGAACCGAGACAGAAGATCGGAGTTGAGCAGAGACATTGTGGACGGAGAGACATAGCAGTTTATTGATTTATTGGAATCTGATCGGCGATAAGACTGACTGTGGAATATAATAAACATCACATCGACTTTGATGAATCCGTCACGTATCGTTTCTGCCGAGATACAGTAGAAGCGAGACGTGACAGTACTCAACTGCAAGCCTTAGCTATTTGCGTTTCTTTGGCTACGACAACTTCTCTTCCGCCCCAACACTTCTCCGCCCTTCCGTCACCTCATCGCTAAAATGTGCGAATCGCTCCATGGCCATAGCTGTTCCGCCTCTTTGGAATAAACTCTAAATATGTCAAATTATCTGATCCTCTGAGCGCCTGATTAGTGAACACTGTGAGAGGCGCTTTATAAATGTTCAGATAAAATACAATACAATCAATCCTACGGACTCACCAATACCTGACCACTTGCTATCTCTCCACAGGGCTTACACTCAAAACTGAAAACACTGCTCTTTCACAAATCCTATCTAGATTCCTCCTCTTCCCCTTGCCTCCGTCTCCGTTTCAATTCTAAACACCACCCACCTTAGTCGTCTGGCTGTCTGCCTGCCTGATCCCTTTGGATCTTGATATGGAACCGATTTTTACCCCCCCCCCCGCCACGCCTAATGATTTTGTTTTGACTGACGGCCACTGGTGGTCAGAAATGTACCCAAATGTCTGCCCAACGGATGTGGCTGTCAGAGTTGATTTTTTGATGAGGTGATTTATTAATTCCTTTATAGATTAATTGGTTGATTTATTGCCGTCTATTTATAGATTGATTGCATACCAAGTAGAATAGAATGCTTCCGGCAATTTCTTCATACTGTTCGACCGTTGAAAAAATGCTGAGGAGGAGGCACATGAAGACCATCAGGAACCTGCACAACAAAATAAAACATATATATTCATATATATACTTATATATGCATAAATGTATAAGTGTATATATAAATATGCGTGTGCGTGTGCGCGTGTGCGTGCGTGCGTGTGAGTGTGTGTGTATGTGCGTGTGAGTGTGTGTGCGTGTGTGCGTGTGTGTGCGTGTGTGTGTGTGTGCGTGTGTCAATATAAGTGTTGCTACAAGTTACCTAGCGCCATTTCAAGAGAAGATCCTGGGAGGCAGATACTCCCGATCTGACAAGTTGAAATCAAGAGCGAGCAGAATATTCTTCAAGTGCTTGCGGAAAGGAAGCAAAGAGAGGGCAAGGGGTTAATGCAGTCTTGTTGTCCTCGAGACCAAGGTCTTGGTCTCGAGTGCACTCGAGTTCGTTTTTAAAAGTCTTGGTCTGGTCTTGGTCTTTTTCTTGAGACCAAAAGTCGTGGTCTTGGTCTTGGTCTTGAGGTTCAAGGTCTTGGTCTTGGTCTTGGTCTTGAGGCTCAAGGTCTTGGTCTTGGTTTTGCAAGACCAAGACCAAAACTTTTGACAATATGAACAGTCATTTAACAAAACGCAAGGATTTTTAAAAATTTATCCAATAATTACTAATACAATATTGCTTTAGTATTTACACGGTGTGAGTGAGGCTTTACTGTTGTTTTGGACATTAATTTTGACTTCCGGTTATTAACCATGGAATTATTTCAAAACAGACTCACAATTTGTACATTTACATCCGGTACTTGAAAGCTGCTCTGTGTGCCAGTGAATTCAGCACTGTAGAACGTATTTTTCACATGGCAGAATATTTATGAGGCCCCACAGGTCACGGCTTGGTCAGAAAATTCTGAGCGAATTGTTTTTTATAAAATGCAGCAGGCATTTGGAATAACATTTCGCATGAAGGACTTTTGTAAATATGAATTCGGAATTCTCTGCAGTATGCATTTGGAGTTGTTTTGTTTGAATAAAATAAAAAATTCATTGTTTAATTAAAATAGCGAGTAGTCCGACTTTACATTTTTTTTAGTAAGGAATAGTATGATTTGTGATTTTTTGGGTATTTTTCTCGGTTTTGGTCTTGAGTTTCAAAGTCTTGGTCTTGGTCTTGAGGTTCAATGTCTTGGTCTTGAGGTTCAAGCTCTTGGTCTTGGTCTTGGTCTTGAGGTTCAAAGTCTTGGTCTTGGTCTTGGTCTTGAGGTTCAAGGTCTTGGTCTTGGTCTTGGTCTTGAGGTTTAAGGTCTTGACAACAAGACTGGGTTAATGTCGAAGGATGCTATGTAACTGATTTCAAAGATGGGTCTATCATAGCAGAGATTCTCTGCTGAACTGTGAACGTACGGACCGCCAGACAATCAGGTCACCTTGCGCAGCAGAGCGAAGAAATTCACGACAGTGAGTGAAAGAGATCGAGATTCCTAACGCTTCAATATAACATCTGAAACTCAATATGCGTGTATAGCGAGGTCTCTTAATGTATTTAAATATAAACAAACCTGATTATAGAAACAGGCGGACGATATTGAATCTTGGAAGGAAACTAAAGAACGAGATAAACAGAAATACGATGAACAAGTCTTATAATCTACTGGCCTATCCAAAGAAAAAGGGGACACGATTGGTCACTCGGGATCTAACTGAAACCCAATTACCCAAATGTGATGAAACTCCAAAACAGACCCAATTCCGTAAACAATTTTTCTACCAGGAGTTCAGAATCCCAAAGACTACTACGGACTAGGCCGATTTCTTTAATACTATATTTGGTAAGGTATCCCTAAAAGTTAGATTTGCGCAATTAATTTGTTTTCATTTAACAAACAGATATCGGGGATCTGGTGAAAATTCATTTTCTGGAATAGGGGAAGGGAATTGGCTACACTCCGGCCACTCTGGAAAATTACAATAAGGGCGTGTGATGCATTCTAGTTTAGACCCAAGGTCTTTTGTTCTGTCTGTGTTACTGATAATGGATTGTTTATAAAGCGACCATATTAAAACCCAACTGTGAAGAATCGATGAAACGTGTCATAATTTTCCAATCAGAGAGAATTTATGTCAGTGCGTACTTCATTCCCACTTAATACATTCTGCCAGAAATTGCCATAAAATCAAGTTCAAAACCCAGAGCACGCCACATGGCTCCAGTTGGGACATGGTAGCCAATTGGTTAGCAAGCTCGCCTTGTAACATGGTGAGTAGAAGTTCGAATCTCCTCACATACTGATTGATGCTTGGCAGGGTTGGTAAGTTTTTGCCAACGGTGGAAAAACCCGTTTTTACCATGGAGAAAACTGGCTTGGAAAAATAGTTTTTGCCGGTAAAAATACTTTTGCCGCATTGAGATGCAATAAGTATTCTTGTTACTATTATTACTTGTCTTCATATTGAACTGTGATCAAGCCGCGTGTACATTACATGCATTTGAAACATACGTTCGCAACAGGCCTGCTTCTTTGAAGATTATTCACGAGCATGACTGTGATGAAAACATAGTGCAGTTATAATTTCAACATGTAGGCATACAGAGAGGAAAAGGACTTGTCACTACAGGTGAAGGCAATAGCTGCGGCTCTTGACAAACTCCAGAGTGATAAAGTAAGTCTGGCCGATATGCTTGTAATGAGTGGCTAATATTGACTGAGTATGAGAATCGAAAGCATCGTGCAGGTCAGCAGGTACAATTGAAGCCAGGTTGAAAAACACTCCAGCCATTTCATTACCTGTTACCGGATGTTTCGTGATCCTCGAGCATTGCACACTGAAGATAGAACATTAGATTTAGGGGGTGGGGGGGGGGCTACTCAGTGATGAACTCAGCAGTCACACCATTTTTAACATGTCAACCTATGCTGATACTGAGAGTGACACTGGTTGACTGACGCTTTGAGAAATTGATAACTGTCATAACATGATTAGCATTTTTAGAAAGCAGAGTAAAATGCAGTATACACAGAGCAAAATGCATTATAGTATTGTTTAGTTTGTTATTTTTAAAGAATCTGTCATGGTTTCAGTGACTGTAGTCTGCAGGTTTTTTGCCAGGATTTTTGCCGGTTGTTACCGGTTTTTTCTCCACCGCTCCGGCAAACCTACTTTTTGCCATGGCAAATTGCCATCCCTGATGCTTGGTCATTAGCTAATGGCATTTAACAATGCGTAATAATAATAAGCGCAAAACCTACTGTGGCGATATTTTGAGCAACGATAGATATGTTTTCGAACATGAATTACCAAAATTAATAGCTGCACAAAGTGCGTCTTCTACGTAACTTTCAGTATGACTATGATATTAACATTTTAATCACAGGCGATGGTGATGTAAGTTAAGGTAAGCAAGGCAGCGGAATGTCATGGAACATCATATCACATAACCAAGGGCTTAAATTTGCCCAACACAGTGGTAGTGACTAATACTTCCTCCCACCCCTACAACCCTCTCCCTGTTCCTCCTTCCTTCCACCTCCCTTCCTCCCTCTCCTATATATATATATATATATATATATATATATATATGAATATAGTAGGCTAATGCTTTGTCCGCCACTTTAAGGTCACTCTCAGATAACAAAGCACTTGTTTACATTCTGTTACAAAACCGTTAATAAGTTGCAGACACAGTCATGACATATAATATATTTCTGCGCAGGTCCGAAAAGTGGTGGTGACTGTCACCACCACTGCTAACAGAAGTGGTGATCGGATACCACCGTTACCATGCAGAGTTACGACTATGCATAGAACATGTAAAGTGATTTGAGACTGCACAGATGAAGTGAGATGAATAAAGTCAGAGCAAAGAGGACAAGATGTCTTAATTCAATCAATTCTTATAAGAGCTGGGGAATTCTCACATTCTTCTTACTTAAAGTAGATCAAGGCCACACACGCCTCACCCTCGTGAGTTCTTAAAGGCTCTGTAATAACCAGATACATATACACACATTGAAATTCTCTCTGTAACAGGAAGCCAGTGTAGATTCTCTCGCACATATTGCGATATCTGCGAAATTTTCTGCTTGTTGGTTACGACTCGTGAGGCCCAGTTTAGGACGGATGGGAATTGGTGCAGACGTAACCCTGGCAGCCAGCAAGGAATTGCAATTAAATTACAATAATCCAAGCGCATTAAGATAAATGAGCGAATGAGGGTCTCACTGCGGCGCTGAAGCATAGACTGAAGCATGTGATTCGCTGCACGTTTGATGTAATGTGATACCGGGTTATGTGACTCATCCGATGTAATGCAATGCGACGTGATGCGATATGATGTGATGCTATGAGATGTGATGTTATTTGATGTGACGCTATGTGATGTAATGTGATATGAAATCATGTGTTTTAATGCGATGTGCTGTGATATACTGTGATGCCGGATTCTGTGATTCATCCAGTGTAATGATTGTAATCCGATGTGATGTTATGCGATGTGACATGATGCGATATGATTTGAAGTGATATTCGTAATGTGGTTTTATGCGATACTCTGTGATGTACTGCTATGTGAAGTGACATAATGTACTGTTATGTAAAGTGATGTTATGTGATACGATGTAATGTACTTTAACATAACGCTGTATGGGTGCAGTTCATTGAAATCTGATGCACATCTGCATCGCATCTAAGCATTTGGAACACAATTTCAGCTTTATTTATTTCTTCTCAAGGCGCAAATAAGTATATTTATCTAAATTGTATCAAATATTCTGATATGAAATTTCTATATATGTAAGCCATTATATGATCAGGTTACAAAGATGAATGACAGGTATTCGCTATTCAATTCAGTTTCCTTTTATAAATCTCTTTCGACTACACATATTTGTGTGTATGTGTGTGTGTGCGTGTATTTATGTGTGTCTATGTGTTTGAATGCATGAGTGTGTTTGCTTAAGTGTTTGTTTATGTGCTAGTGTGCGTCCATAGTCTTACACTGATATGTGCGATCTCCTATGTGCGTGTTGGGATCTGTGCGCGTGCTTGTACGTGTCAGCATGTTTGCTTGTGTGAGTGTGTATGTGCATGTTTCCAAAGTATTTACAGACTGATATAGCTCCTGTATGCGTCCAATGTCTGTGATATATCTACACAGTATAAAAACATAATCATGTCCAAATGAAGCCGTGTGGGTATACCGTGGCACTCA
>OY744608.1:9539102-9579102 GCA_963556255.1 Allolobophora icterica
AAAAGAAAGTTTTTAAAGCTGGGCCTTAATACCTTACGTGTTGGGTAATAAGGCCCAAATCATGACCTTTAAAAATCAATTATTTGCTACTATGTGACATTTAATTTGAGCGAAATAATTAATCCACTATGTAACCAAGTCCACATACTCTTCATTTGGCTATTTTGCATAGTTACAGTTGCATACCAGTAGCCGTTATTGTTTAAAAATCCTTAGGTGGGCCTTATTTGCCAGAGTTACCTTAGTCATGGTTTCCGTCGACTTTTTATCATTCGAACGCTTCCTTATATATTCATGTCCTACTAGCTTCCCATGTAAACCTAACTAAGAAAAGGAGCAGGAAGCCAGGGAGAACGAGTAGAGCCAAAAATAGCATGCTTTGCCTATCGTACGTACATACATACATACATGTATATATATATATATATATATATATATATATATATATATATATATATATATATATATATATATATATATATACATGTATGTATATGTATATGTATATGGCACATAAAGGCTGAAAGATCCTGTACAGTTTGGTCATCTGCTTGTTGATCTGTTCTCTGCACCTATAGACAAGCACTGCAGATGGTTTCTCCGAACAGCTCAAGAGAACATGTGACATTCAAACTGAATGGAGTAGTTCCACCACACACTTACTGTCGGCGATCATCTATAAACCAGTCAAAAGATAGCTTTCTTCGGAAGCAACAGAGACATAGATAGAACCTTGTCTACCAGAGCGCAGATGGAAAAGTGCAGGCTATTAGGAGGACAGACACAACGTCACCGTCGTCTTACAAATAAGCTCATACTACCGCAGACCGCTTGAAATGGTTCAAAACTCTCGGGACCGATCGCGCATCTCCCAGATGCATATAGGATAAAGAATAAGGAAGGAGAAACATTGGGGAAGTCGTTTATGTATAGGCTAAATAGGAAACAACAACGGGCCTATATATGTTCGACCCTTGCGGAAAACCAAAGTTAATAGTACGCTTGGTAACTAACTGGATGCGATTCTTGAAGTAGCCTAACTAGTGAACCAATCAGGCTGGGTATACCACTTCAGCCATAAGTGTCTAATTTTTAAGTAGGATACTGTGATCCACAGTATCAAACGCTTTGGCAAAGTCGAGGAAGATGCCCAGAGAGTATTCATTATTCTCAATAGCCTTAGAAATCTTATCTTGCATACTCAACAGAGGCGGATAAGAGGAATGCCCGGGTTGAAAGTCGTGCTGTGATGGATACATATACATATACATATACAGCGTATATATATACATGTATATAGCGTTATATATACATATATAATCTTCTGTCTTTTCTTAATGTTCAGTCGCTCATCTAATGCCTTTCTTTTCCATATACGTAAGCAGACAAATACATCATGTTAATGCTGGGGTTAATGTTCCAAGCCCTCAAATAGAGCCCATACAGCCGCGATGCAACGGACAGCACCGTACTAGCATCCGGCGAGGATGAAATAGCGCGTAGTAAATTTCGCGCAAGTAGTCCCACGTTGAGTGGACGGGACAGGCGCAGATAATGGAGACTATAGCTGTAAGTAGGGTCATTAGGCCAAGAATCTAATCACGGATTTGTTGGTCCAGCTTTCATTGACGTGTCGTTAAGTTCGACCGAAATCTCGCAGACAAGCATCGTCTTCCGAACAAGTTGCTGCCTATCTTCGGTGGCGTCAGTCATGCATATCCAGTAAAGTTCTCAACAGTCAGTGGCGGCTTTACAGAAGGGTCAGAGGTTACCCCAAATTTGAGGCCAATCTATTATGAACGCTGGTATTATTTAATTTTGATATTTTCAAAGGTATGACTTGCTTACTTGCTAAAATGATGCACGATGAAATCCGATTTATTCTATTCGTGGTATTTTCACAGACACGACCTATTTGATTCTGAATCTCTGACAGAGAAGAAATTTCCAAGGTGTATCATGTATGCATTTTTGAATTTTCTCAACAAATGAATTGATTTTGAATCGAGTCTTACTTGCAAAACTACTAGCGCGGAAATCAGCTGCTTTCAAATTTCGTTGACATCAGTTTGTAAAATACGGATAAAATGTTCAAGTCCCCCCCAGTCTTTTTTCTACAATTCCCACACTGAAATTGGTATACAATAATTTAACGCCAAATCACGAAACTTTCTTAAATTAGGATAAATCCAGTCTTGTTGTCCTCGAGACCAAGCTCTTGGTCTCGAGTGCACTAGAGTTCGTTTTTAAAAGTCTTGGTCTTGGTCTTGGTCTTGGTCTTGAGGTTCAAGGTCTTGGTCTTGGTCTTGAGGTTCAAGGTCTTGGTCTTGAGGTTCAAAGTCTTGGTCTTGGTCTCGCAAGACCAAGACCAAGACCGGCTGTTAATATGAACAGTCATTTAACAGAACTCAAGAATTCTGTATCAAGCCTGCTTGCATCATACAACCAATATCTATGGATGGATACAAGTCTTGGTGGTCAGGAAACCCATTGGCAGCAGCAACAGTTATTCTGTATCAGACGGTATGATAAACCATGGGAAGATTTCAAAAGGACTCACTTATCTGTACATTTACATCCAGTGCTTGAAAAGCTACTCTGTGTGTGTCAGCGACTTCAGCACCTGTAGAAAGTATTTTTTCATATGGCGGAATTTTTATGAGGCACGTCTTGGTCAGAAAATTCTGAGCAAATTGGTTTTTATAAAATACGAAAGGCATTTGGTATAAGAGTTTGCATGAAGGACTTTTGGATACAAATTCGGATTTCTCTGCAGTTTGCATTTAAAGTTAATTTGCTTGAATAAAATAAAAGACTCGTGTTTTCATTAAAATAGCGTATATTCCGACTTTACAATTTTTAGAAGTCTTGACCTGATTTCGATTTTTTGGGTCTTGGTCTTGGTCTTGGTCTTGAGGTTCAAGGTCTTGGTCTTGGTCTTGGTCTTGGTCTCGAGGTTCAAAGTCTTGGTCTTGGTCTTGGTCTCGAGGTGCAAGGTCTTGGTGTTGGTCTTGAGGTTTAAGGTCTTGACAACAAGACTGGATAAATCTGAGTCTTTTGGACTTTTGTATAGCAGTAATGTTGAAGACCTTAGCCATGAAAGATTCCCCATGCAAGTTAGGCTTTGGTTACAGAGTTCAGGTTCATTTGCAACCAATTTATAGCCACAATGTTAGACCTGGCTTGTTTCCTTGAACCATATAAACTTGCTTGTCATGAAATATACAGACTGCTGAACATAGCCATTGTTTTATCAGTCACATCTGCAGAATTCATGTAACTTCAGTACAGGTCTCTTGCCACCACTCTCAATTTTCACGAAATCGGACATCCAACTGGCCCCTCTGTCAGGTTCCCCGCCCCTCCGTGCCCTCCCTTTCTATATGCCTAGAGCCGCCAGACCCGCCACTGTCAGCAGTCTTGCAAACATGAATCGTCTTCCGAACAGGTGGTTGTCTATCTTCGCTTGTGTCACTGTCAGTCAATGGCGGTCATGCATAACCAGTGTACTGAAAGATGCTAATTCTGTCTCTACGCGTAGTCTCTTATCAGATCATAAATTATTGACTCCGTTGGTTGAAGTACGAATTAAAACGCCAGACTGAATTAGATTAACAGACCACATAGAAAGAAATCGATAGCACTCAAAATTCATCGCGTGATTAAATTATTATGAATTCTAATTCTATTCTTGATTCTTGCTTTGTTTTGTTTTACCTTATCCTGATTATGAATCTCTGCTCATTCTTACCCTTGCCCTTATTCTCTTATTTCACTAAAGTTAATGATGATGATGATGATGATGATGATGATGATGATGATGATGATGATGATGATGATGATGATGATGATGATGATGATGATGATGATGATGATGATGATGATGATGATGATGATGATGATGATGATGATGATGATGATGATGATGATGATGATGATGATGATGATGATGATGATGATGATGATGATGATGATGATGATGATGATGATGATGATGATGATGATGATGATGATGATGATGATGATGATGATGATGATGATGATGATGATGATGATGATGATGATGATGATGATGATGATGATGATGATGATGATGATGATGATGATGATGATGATGATGATGATGATGATGATGATGATGATGATGATGATGATGATGATGATGATGATGATGATGATGATGATGATGATGATGATGATGATGATGATGATGATGATGATGATGATGATGATGATGATGATGATGATGATGATGATGATGATGATGATGATGATGATGATGATGATGATGATGATGATGATGATGATGATGATGATGATGATGATGATGATGATGATGATGATGATGATGATGATGATGATGATGATGATGATGATGATGATGATGATGATGATGATGATGATGATGATGATGATGATGATGATGATGATGATGATGATGATGATGATGATGATGATGATGATGATGATGATGATGATGATGATGATGATGATGATGATGATGATGATGATGATGATGATGATGATGATGATGATGATGATGATGATGATGATGATGATGATGATGATGATGATGATGATGATGATGATGATGATGATGATGATGATGATGATGATGATGATGATGATGATGATGATGATGATGATGATGATGATGATGATGATGATGATGATGATGATGATGATGATGATGATGATGATGATGATGATGATGATGATGATGATGATGATGATGATGATGATGATGATGATGATGATGATGATGATGATGATGATGATGATGATGATGATGATGATGATGATGATGATGATGATGATGATGATGATGATGATGATGATGATGATGATGATGATGATGATGATGATGATGATGATGATGATGATGATGATGATGATGTGATGGCAGAAATTTGTTTCAAGATTTCTGCCCCCTAGTCAAGTCAGCTATAATGATTACACTGACCGTACAACGTCGATGGGAAGATAAGACGGCGAGGGAAAGGACTGGACACCCGCCCTCATATACTGAGGCTAAGAAAATGAAGTCGCTAACACTTCATACCCATGGATGCCTCAGGGCTAGCTTAATGGACTGTTCTCCTTCTTCTAAGTTCTATAACCATGAAATATAATTCTGTGCAAATTCTACCAGAGCCAATGGACATGAACCCAAGCTGTCTAAACCTACAATAAGGACTCTTCTTTACTTAGAAAATCTAGGTATAAGCACTTTGCGGTACACACTGAAAGTTCTATGGATGTTGCTAGTGTGCATTTGGCTTTTGCACATGTTGTTTAACTCTGTTGTTCCTATTGTTGCTGTTTGCTTTGATGTTCTTTACGTTGTCGTTGCAATTGTGGGTGTTGTTCGTAGTGTTGTTCATAGTGTTGTCCTTGATCTAACGCTCGTAATGCTTGTCGTGTGTTTTAGTTACGGCGCACAAAAATGGCGTCCGCTGCGTGGGTCACCAGAGGGCGATGGCTTATCGAATCTCACTGTCGTCGTCTCTTGTGTGAGTGTTAGAAGTGCACACGCATCGTGTTTAACAAGGAGGATGTGTATGTGTGCGCATGTGCTTATGCTTGTGCATATATGTGTCTCTGTATGTGTGCGTATGTGCGTATGTGTGTGTGCAGCTGTGTGGATGTTGTGCATGTATGTGTGTATGTGTGCATGGTGTGTGCACCTGTGTGTATGTGTACTTATGCATGTGCGTGTATGTTTGTGTATATATATGTGTGTGTGTGTGTGTGTGTGCATCTGATTGTGTATGTGTATTTATGTATGCGTGTGTTTTTCGTGCATGTATGTGCGTGCATCTGTGTGTAAGTATTTATGCATTGTTGTGTATGTATGTGTGTACATGCATGTATGTGTGTATGGATACAGACTGCTATGGGTGTGTGCATGTATGTGTGTATGTATCTGTGTAAGTATGCGTATAATTATGCATGTAATTGTGTACTGTTTGAGTATACATGTGTGCGTGTGTCTGTGTATGTGTGCGTGTATGTGTGTATGCGTGTATGTGTGTATGTGTGTGTGTGTATGTCAATGTAAGTGACGCTGGCTCAGGGCGACGTCTTTAACGAAGTGTTTGATTACAAGTCTCCTCTCCATCAGTTCCTTCCGTCTGTCCCTGTGTCTCTGTGTCTCTGTGTCTCTGCGTCTTTAGATGTTTGTATGTGCTTTTGTTGGAGTGTCTATCTGCCTACGGTTATCGTCGTCGTCAGCGTTATCAGTGTTGTAATTTATGCCGTCAGCATCGTCATCACTCATCAGTCATCATCACCACTGCCATCAACACTGTCATCCTCACAACCATTTTTATCGTCACCGTCATGGTCCGCATAGTCATCAGTGTCACACCACCACCACCACCACCATCATCATCATCATCGTCATCATCATCATCATCATCATCATCATCATCATCATCTTCTTCTTCTTCTTCATCTTCGTCTTTATCATCATTATCAACATCGTCTTCATCGTCATCTTCATCGCCATCTTCTTCATCGTCATCATAATCAACCACCATCATCATCAACCATTGTGAATCATCATTAAGATAGTACGGTAGTTGTCATCATCCCTGTCGTATTCGTTGTCGTCATCATCATCATCATCATTATCATCACTGATCACCATAATCATCGATTTATTAATTATTATCGTCACCATCACCGCTACCATCACCGCCGCCACTATCATTACTACCCAGCTTCCAATGTAGCGCTGGCATCTCCTGTTGTGTGTGATGGGTGACCTTGGCCCAGTTTCTGCTTTGCCTTCAGCAGCCAACAACAACAACCATGCAATGAATCAACTCAAGGCGACATCATCGTCATCATCCTCATCACCTCCTTCATCTTTCGTCTATGCATACACAGAGTCTTTGAACGGCTTGTCGAAGATCCATCGAATCCACACAGAGTCGCAAGTTCAATGGAGCGCGTCGCCTTGCGTGTACGTGTCGGTATGTATGCAGTTTGTCTCTACGTGTCTGTGCGTATCTGTGTATATACCTGAGAATTTATATAGCGCCTCTGTTAGGAACCTTTCAATGGCGCTGACTTCATGGTTTGGTGCAGATTCCAGTTTACTTATTGAGACGATGACCTTCAACTTACAGACGACCTTCACGCACTCTCTGTCAGCCCTATCGACTTTTATCAGTTTAGCGGCGCTATACAAATATAAGAAAGAGAGTTCAATTAATTTATGTTTATAAGTATATTTACTTATATACGATGTATGTGTATATATATATATATATATATATATACAATTTGATATGTATATGATATTTGTGCGCCTGTGTCTAGATATATACGTAATATATCTGAATATGTGTGAACATGCATGGTGTCTGATACGTTGGCGCCTGTGTAAGGAAGCACTCGGTGTCCATGGAGACATCATTATGTAGCGCCTAAGTTCCTGATTTAGTGACAGCGCGCATAATAAGTGTTTTAAAAATAAATGAAAATAAAGAAATAGCATAATATATAAAAACATACATCCGCATGCACACTTACGCATTCTCGTATGTGTATTTGTATGTGTGTGTGTGTGTATGTGTGTTTGTGTGCATGTGTGCTTGTGTGTGTGCTTGTGTGTGTGTTTGTGTGTATGTGTGTATGTTTGCTTGTGTGTGTTTGTGTGTATGTGTGGTTGTATGTGTGCCTGTGTGTGTGTGCCTTTGTGTCTGTTTGTGTGTGCGTTTGCTTGCAAAGCCGTGTATGTGTGCTCGTGTGTGTTTTAGCGTGTGTTTGTGTTTTTTTGTGAGTGCTTGTGAGTTATGTTTGTACTTGTGCGTGTTTGTATGTGTTTGTGTGAATTTGTGTGTGCTTGTGTGTGCGCTTATGTGTGTGAGTGTGCTTATGTGTTTGTGTGGGTGTGATTGTCCCCCATACATCACAGTCCGTCATAAAGACACCGAGGCGTCGGTGCAATGTATGCCAATGGTATTTCGCGACCATTAAACGCCCAATCCCTTCCTTCCTTCTATTCTCTCTTCTTCTCATCATTCCAGCCATCTTCTGCTCCTCCCATGTAAGACCCACCTGCTTCTGTCTCTGCTGCCGCAGCTGAATCTGATGATGATATAAACTGTCTCAGCCGAGCATCTTCCCCGTGCATAAAGCAACCAAGACTCAGAACCTAGCGAGTACTCCCTCCATCTGCACTGTATCCCTCTCCCGAACTATCTGAATCTCACAGGTTCCAAGGCTTTCGTCTTGATCCCAATACAGAGTCCATAATTTACCAAACGACATAATAGATATGACTACCCTTAAAAGATAGTCATCACTAAGACTGACTAAGCATACCAGAGTAGTGTTCTCTACTCTTTCGTACCTCCTTTTGTACCTGTATACCTTGCTCTCTATCCTCCTTTCTCGATACTTCCGTTCCTTGCTGTCTGCTTCCGTCTATCACTCCTTATCTGTCTATATCTCTCTCAGTCAATCCCTTCTTTCCTCCATCGTTATTCGCCGCAGTAAGGGAAGAGAGCCACACAGTTCGGTGACATAAACTCCGAAGTAGTGTGGCTAAACGACGCGTGGACACACAGTGTCTAGTAACAAAGCGATATAATTTTAATTTTAACCAGACACTTTACTCAAATCAAGTCAGTTTATTTCACACAGAGGAACAGTTTACAGTCAAATCAATGAGTTCCTAAGTACAGTGGTACAGAGATTGCACGAAATCTACTATATTATAGACCGTCTATACATCAGACTCCAATTTCCAAATGGTAGTTTTAAATTCAATACGCAAATGTGAAATGAGTAGAACAGACCCATTGGCAACAAGTTCGGAATTGTCCGCTCAGCGTTACTTCTCAACCTTCCATGTCTGGGTTTGTTCTATTGCCACGATGTAGTACCTGGTATGATCAGACATTCTTTCAAGTGTGTACGCTCATTCGCTCAATGCAAACGACTTCGCGGAAACGCAGAGGCTGTTATGTTGGTCGGCGTTCGATCGCTGATGGTCTTCGAGTCGTTGCGTAACTCGATATAAAGAAGGATCCGCGGGTCAACGTGCACTGATTCTCGAAACCGTGCGACCGCACGAAAGCCTTAATGGAGCAGCGAGCTATGACACGAGGACACACACTTCCCGTTTAAACCTCCCTCCCTTCCCTGCCAACCTTCCTCTCTCTCTCTCTCTCTCTCTCTCTCTCTCTCTCTCTCTCTCTCTCTCTCTCTCTCTCTCTCTCTCTCTCTCTGTCCTTCTCTCTCTCTGTCTCTCTCTCTCTCTCGCATTTCTCCCCTCCCTCCTTTTCTCCCACTCTTCCTCCTCGCGCCACACGAGAAATGCCTCGAGGACAACAACAGGTGCTCCGTTGACTGTCAACCACATCTCTTCCGCGTTAATGAGACCATCACTTAATAGCATGAGACCATGTAACATAGGGTAACGTAACACAAGATAACATAACATAACATAAGCCAGCATAACATAGGATAGCATAAGATGGTATAACACAACATCAGGTAACATAGGATACCATGACGTAAGATAACATAAGATAACATAGCATAAGACAACATAGAATAACATAACATAAGATAACACAACAAAAGGCAACATAGGATAACATAACTTAAGATTACTTAGCATAACAGTGTAACACAGCATTAAACAATATAATATATTATAACAATATAACAATCATAATATAACAGAACTCAACACTATACAATACATTACATTACATTACAGAGTTAGTCAAGTATTAAAACGCAGTCAATTTTCAAAGTATATATCCAGCATACTTTGCTATAATTATGGGCGCTAATTGGAGAATAGGTCCTACGATTTACGTATATGATTACAAGCCTTATAATAGCATGTGCCTTAAGCCCACGCTATGACAATGATTAGGCCTAAACGCGTAATAATTATAATTATTACAATTACATTAATTAATTATGATTAATTTGTAACTTCTATCGCGCCGGTGTCTAATGCATGAGGCATCAACGGATGGCGCACCAAAACAAAGCTGTCAACAGATCAATACTAAGCAGGATTTTGCTAAAGATTGCACAAAAAACGACATTCAATCACGCATTCAAATCTTACGGAGCGTAAACATAAATAAACATGAACAAAGGCGACATGACAGCGCATCACATAAAGGAATAAAAAAAACACCTTTCGTAAAAGCGTTGTTGCATTGTGATTCCGTGGAAACTAATGTCATCTGATCCGATGGCTTAATCGAGTATTATAATGGCCTCTTGTGTGGAAGGAACCGATCGATGGCGCATTAGCCATTCAGCTCAGGACAGCAGAGGATCGAGAGACAAGAGACCGCGCGATCACAATGAGAATTACCATTCACTCTGCTGATCAATTCTCCAGTCAAAGTAACGAGATTTTTCCCGATTCAAGCCCAGCCAATAATATTAATACACTTATGTTTCCTATTCTCTGCTCGAAGTCAACAGTGTCTCGTAACAGCAGACACTATTGTGTGGTTACAACACTCCCCGATAGCAAGTGTCTGCAATAAATGGCACACACCGTTGCCTTAACTGTGGCCAGTTAAATTACAGTTCAAGAATATATCTCTACGTGTTTGACTGTAGCTCAGCATTGATATAGCGCTTCGATTCGGAATCTCTCTGAGGTGCTCAGAGTCAGTGCAAACAGAACCGTTATACTCTACTGCTCTGGGAGACATGCAGTTGCAGGGCGTCCGCACATCAACTCCAAACCACAGTGCCTTCCGATGCCTCCAACGTTCTTCTTGGAACACGTTTCCGTTGCTGTTGCATTTTTAAACTCTACTCAGTTTACATCTTCAGACATATTAAAACGCACTTGTAACGAACAGTAGAGGGTTATGCGTGTTGCGCCGTGGTGAGGCACTTGAGTGCATTGTGAACAACTGTACATACATACATACATCCATACATACATACATACATACATACATACATACATACATACATACATACATACATGAATGCATACATTCATACATGCATACATACATGCATACACGCAAACAAACAAAATCATACATGCATACATGCATACATACATATATACATACATACAAACGAACATACATACATACATACAAACATATATACATACATAGTTTTACATACATTTATACATACATAGTTTTACATGCATTTATACATACATGCATACATACATAAATACATACATGCATACATACAAAGAACAATATACAGACATACATACATACATATATAGTTATATACATACATACATACATACATACATACATACATATATGAATATATGCATGCATGGGATTACATATATGCAATTATACATATATGCATGCATTATATGGCACATGGCAAGCAACAAACGTCAAAACTAATCAAAATTGATTGCTTGTCACTTAAGCCGCAGTCAGTTTTCAACTGTTTCAGCGTATAATTGTTGTTGCTTGTCATGTGTCAGCTGGGAATGTTCTGTCCTTCCCACTCTACATGTCCTTCGCTTCTCAGTCGTTTCCTAGTTCATCCGCAGACACGCTAACAAGTTCACTTGCAAAGCCACACAGCAACAACCAGCAACACTCAGCAACACCCAGCAACACTCAGCAACACTCAGCAACACCCAGCAACACTCAGCAACACCCAGCAACACTCAGCAACACATGCAGATCTGCCGATAAAACATCCATCAAAACCACACTCATTACAACAGGTACATCATAACAGATGCACTAACTCAAGAGATAATATAATAATATAAATAAAGATAATATTAATAGATAGATAGAAGTTACTAATACCCAATGACACACATAGCTGCGACAACAACCACAGCCAGAAGGACAAAGACACTGACAAACACAGATGGAAAGACATTCAGAGACTGACGAGAAACGCGGAGTATATAATTATAGTTGTCCAGATACCAAGTCAGCGGATGACAGTCTTCTTGGGAGGGACAGTCGTGCAAATGAACCATTCCTTCACCATCGATTCGTCCATCTCTTCATCCATCCACCTACCCGCTCATCCATTCATCCACCAATCATCCTATCACCAATTAATTGATCTATCTTCCTTTTATCTGACAGGGCTCTCACCTTCAGTATGGTCCCTTCGGCTTCTACCCCCGGTGTCTTATGACCAACTTAAGGTCACTGCCGTTAACCGGAGCACGTTCTCGTTACTCAAGGCTCGCAGATAAATCTGAGGATTATGAGATAATACCCTGTTAGGACAAGACTCATCGGCCTTCAGCGAACCTCACCAGCTCAACGTCAGCATCCTCGACATCGTCATTGGCATCAACAGCAGGTGCCATCGGTTCCAGCATAAATCAGGCGCCCGTGCTGCTACCGACCAACGTGGGTTCATCTGCGACAGTGGCTATCAGTTAAGCATCCCTTTAAATAATTCAGGGCTTTGAAGATGCCGCAGTCGAACAACGTGCTCTGTACGTTAAGCCCAAAAGACAACGATGACATCGTTCAACTTTTTTCTCTCTTTCCTGCTTCCATTTCCTCCTTCCATACGCCTGGAATTTCTAGCTGTTGGCATCTGTAACGTTTTAATTGCATTTCCTTTCGTGTTGCTTTCCAGTGCTTTTTTCTAGAAAAAAGGTTCCGGAACTGAACAATTATGGAAGGGCTAAATCGAGGGCGAAGTCCGAGAAAAACGGGGTTTCGGGTTTGGGGAGGGGTCTCGGTAACACCCTCCCAAGAAATTTTTTGATGGCACGTCTGCATTATGAAATGGTATATTTTGAAATATATGATTTCCTAAATTAAAACTTAGATAGCAGATAGAGTCAGACACTAATCGATTTTTTTCAACTGTATAATTATAAATACAATAAATTATTCTTTTATTAAAATAATTTAATTATTTTTTAAACGGTGCGGGAACGCCGTTCCGGAGCGTTCCGGCAGAAACACAGCACTGTTGCTTTCTACATGTACGTTCACTATTTATTAGTTTTGTTCCACCTTCCCTTCACTCATTCATTCCTTCCTAACTTTAGTTTACTCTTTTCTTTGATCGTTTCTTTTTTCCTTTCTTCTTCCTTTCGCTCCTTATATTTTTTCCTGCCTTCAATCAATTGTTCCTTTCTTTCTTTCTTCCATCCCTCATTCATTCTTACAGACTGATCTTCTGGATATTGAGTCATTGACCTGAATTACGGTTTGGTTTTGGTGTGCCATTGGTTGATGCCTTGTGCATTAGACTCAGGCGCATTAGAAGTTATTAATTACAATTACATTCGTTCATTCATCAGATTTCATCGACATCGTCATCACATGGATAAATAAGTCTGAGCACTGGAAGAGCAAAAGGTGATGGAGGCAGACTAGAATATCTCATGTAACTCAGATTCATTTTCCATCTTTAGTCCGATTAAAGTTCTTAATATAACGCATAGTCTCGTCAATGGCTATCGATCACTCGAGACTTTCTGAGAGACGAACCCCTCAACCTACATGAAATTGATTGATTGGCATAAGGTCATTGAACACATCATCAACGCAAGTGTTTCCATTATCTCTACACGCACAGTCCAGTCTGAAGGCATTCGGAGACCAAAGGGAACTCAAACAGTTAACTAGTCCATGCACACGTGGCCTTTGTCTACCACTTACCTCCTTCTTGTCTACCACTCATTTACTTCAACTTGCAGGTCCACTGTACCCTCCTGCTTCTGGTTTCTCTCATCTATTTTAAGTGTTGACTGATTTCACTCTAAGCGACTATCGACTGAATCTTCATCATTATCATCATAACCATTATTATTATCGTCATCTCATTTTCGTTTTGTTTATAATCATCATCGTCGTCGTCGTCGTCAACAATAACAACAACATCATCATCAACAGCAACAACATCATCATAGCATTAATCTTCTTTATCATTGTCATTATCATTATTATTATAGTTGTTATTACTATTATCATCATCATATTAAACATCATCATCGAAATCATCATTAACATCATCATCACCTCATTGCTGTGTTATCCATCATAATCAATGTCCTCATCATCATCACAATAAACTGCATCTTCATCATCATCATTTTTCCTGTTATAATCATCGTTATCTCATTTCTTTTCAATCTCACTTCTTGTCTCGATGTGCCCTCCACAGCCGATCTTCCTCTAATTCTCGTCCATGACGTTCCATCTCCTTCCCACTCACTCCATTTTCCATCTTATTAACCTCCCCGTCAATCTTTCCTGCCAATTGCTCCTCGCTTCTACTCCAGAAAGACGCTATATAAATTTATGCTCATATTACGTTACACCGGTGCTTCTTCGATCGTGCTGCTGTTGTTGACGATGACGTCGTAATTACGTTGACATCGTTATCATCATCGTTATCGTTATTATTATTATTATCATCCTCATCATCATCGTAGTCATCATCATGGTCATCATCATCATCATCATTTAGATCAGCATATGCTCATACTAACACAATAAAATTTTCTATTATGGTAATAGACCCACAAATATGGAATTCTCTCCCTTCACCTCTTCAACAGGTGGGATCTCTAACCTGCTTCAAGAAATTGCTTCGACAACACCTGATTGACCTATAGCCAATTAGATTACTCTCACGCCACTTGAGTAATTCGAATGAGGATGACTAACGGGTTCGGGATGTACTATTCGCCTCATTGACTGCCTGGCTCTCCTGGGCGGAGTCCCCTATACACCAAGGAATACACGCAGTTATTCCCCTACATAGCCAGTTTTTTTCTCCTCTTCTCTGTTCACTTCCTTCTTCTCATTTTATTACTTTGTTGCGTTACTGCCCAAGTAGTGGCAGTCTTAGCTGGGAACCTCTGTTTTGTGTAACTAACCTTTACCTTCAAGTTGGTTCTGCGCCGTGTAATTTTCATATTAAATAGGTGTCCCTGGTAGCGGGAGTATTCCCTTTTGGGCCTACCTTTGTGACCAGCTTGTATAAAAATTGCAATAATTGTACTTATGATATATTCAATTATGGTTTCAATAAAGATTTCAATCAATCAATCATTGTCATCATCATCATCATCATTGCCATCATCATCATCATCATGGTCATCATCATCATCATTGTCATCATCGTCGTAGTCGTCGTCATGATCATCATAATCATCGTCATCATCATCGTCATAATCGTCATCATCATTATTAGCATCATTGTCATTATTATTATTCGTTTGTCATTCATCCTTGGCTAGATCTTCTCTTTCTCATCACTTCTCTTCCTCCTATTCCTTGTCCTCCTACTTTTCCCCTTGTCCTACTTCTCTCCTTTTCCAGATCTTCTCTTTATCACCGCTTCTTTTTCACCAACACCTCCTCCTCTTTCTTCATTTTCTTCCCCTCCTCCGCTTGCTGCTCCTACCCAGGAAATCCATTTATGCTAACCGTTTGGGTCATCCGTGATTTTAGCGCTGCTTTCGTTGAGCACCTCCAAGCGGCCGTCAAAGTCAACGTAGCATCGCATTTATGACACCTACATCACCCGGCGTCACGCTGGTTCCTGCCTCTGCCTCCCTTCGTCTTTCTGCCTCATCGTCATCTTACTTATCATCTCCTCCGCTTTCTTCTTCTTCTTTTCTTATCCTATTCATATTTCTTCTTCTTCCTCTCCTTCTTCTCCTCTTATTTCTCCTTCCTAATCTCCTTATTCCTCTTCTTCTCCTCCTTCTTCCTGACCTCCTCTTCCATCTTATTCTTCTTTTCCCCTCCTCCTCCTCCCTGTATTCTCCTTATCCTCTTCTTCTTCACATCCTTCTTTAGCTTCTTTTCTTCTTTCTCCGCCTTCCTCTCCTCTTTCCTTTCCTCATCCCTCTCTCATCTTTCTTCTGCTTTTTCTTCTTCTGTCACTTGTCCTTTTCCTTCTCCTGTTTCCTATTCTCCTTCACCTCTTCTTCTTCTTCCTTCTCCTTCTCCTTCCACGATTTGGGCTGTAGCTGATGATGATGACGACGACGACGTTGATGTCGATTGCCAAGACGAGCAATCGATGCAGAGTGAGCATCATCAGCCACAGCTACAGCAGCAGCAGCAGCAGCAGCCGATGGCGATCTATATCCGTCAGCGCAACAATCTGATGATTTCACTCCTCATCGCTTCCACAGCATCATACGACTTGGCATCAGTAACGATCAGCGCCATGGATGTTCAAAAGCATCTCCTCGCTCCTGATTTACACTCCTCTCCTCTTATTCTTCACACGTATTACTCCTCTCCTCTTATTCCTCACACGTATTCTCATTTTCATCTTCTTGATTTACACTCCTCTCCTCTTATTCCTCACACGTATTCTCATTTTCATCTTCTTGATTTACACTCCTTTCCTCTTATTCCTCACACGTATTCTCATTGTCATCTTCTTGATTTACACTCCTCTCCTCTTATTCCTCACACGTATTCTCATTTTCATCTTCTTGATTTACACTCCTCTCCTCTTATTCCTCACACGTATTCTCATTTTCATCTTCTTGATTTACACTCCTCTCCTCTTATTCCTCACACGTATTCTCATTTTCATCTTCTTGATTTACACTCCTTTCCTCTTATTCCTCACACGTATTCTCATTGTCATCTTCTTGATTTACACCCATCTCCTCTTATTCCTCACACGTATTCTCATTTTCATCCTCTTGATTTACACCCCTCTCCTCTTATTCGTCACACGTATTCTCATTTTCATCCACTTGATTTACACCCCTCTCTTCTTATTCGTCACACGTATTCTCATTTTCATCCTCTTGATTTACACTCCTCTTATTCCTCACACGTATTCTCATTTTCATCCTCCTGATTTACACTCCTCTTATTCCTCACACGTATACTCATTTTTATCCTCTTGATTTACACTCCTCTTATTCCTCACACGTATTCTCATTTTCATCCTCTTGATTGACACTCCTCTCCTCTTATAATTCCTCACACGTATCCTTTTCTTCTTCTTCTTTATTTACATCCTCTATTCCTCTCCTCTTCTTCCTCACACTAATCCTCTTTTTCATCGTCCGTATATCCTCTTTCGTATCTGTGCTCTACCCTTCAACTTCACCCTCCTTCTCCTTTAACCCCCCTTTAACGACGAGATTTCACTAAAAGCGACTATAGGGAACCAATGCAGCTCGTGTTAAACCCATCATGATAATATATAAATAACTTCTATTTGCGCTGGTGAACAATGCAGAAGGCCTCAACGGATGGCGTTATTTAAAAAACCAAGCTCATCATCAGGTCACTGTCCGAATGTTGAGTCCGCTGAGGCAGAGAGGCTGCGTAAGACGTGTAAACCGACTGAAGAGCGGAGTCTTACGTCGAGTTCGAAGTGTTCTCGGCGACTCGGCTGAACAAATTTCTCACAAACTCAAGAATAACAGAAAAAAATAAGTGTTTTTCATAATATCCGCGAGCACGCTGTGTGTACAGAACAAGCGTCCTTGTAAATCGCTGAAATACATGGCAAGAAAAATTCATCAAAAAAGCTTCTCTCGTCTCGATCTTTTACGCAGGCATTTCTTATCACAACGCACACATAAACACGCACGCACGCACGCACGCACGCACGCACGCACGCACGCACGCACGCACGCACGCACGCACGCACGCACGCACGCACGCACGCACGCACGCACGCACGCACGCACGCACGCACGCACGCACGCACGCACGCACGCACGCACGCACGCACGCACGCACGCACGCACGCACGCACGCACGCACGCACGCACGCACACACACACACACACACACACACACACATATATATATATATATATATTTATAAATATATATATATAATATATAAACACACAGGATTCATATATGTATATTGCCTTACGTATATATATCAATATATTTATATATTATAGTAGGATATATATTTAAAATATATATAGGCCTATGTGCGATACATGGAGTTATGTAAGCGTGACATGTAGCCTATATATATATATCTATATGAATATATGAATGTGTATGTATACCTATGTAAATACGTTTATATGCGTGTATATATATGCATATGTATAGAAGCCTAGTCTGTCCAGGGTAACATTTGTCTGTCGTGCGTTGCTAGGATCTGCAGGATGGTCGACAGAGAGCGCCACGAGAAACATGGACGTCCACCGAGTTCAAAAGGTCAACAACTGCTGTTAGTCGACGATGAATTCGACGTCAACGTCACAGAACACATCCATTACGACGACGTCGTCGACGAAGCAGAGATGTCGACGTAATTACGATTTCATTGTTAGCAACAGTGGCAGCAGAAATGACAGCATATACAGCAGCAGAAATGGCAGCAATAGCAGTAGTAGTAGTATTTATTTATTTATTCCGGATATTTCTATAGCGCCTCTCGAAGTCTACTACTACTCAGGGGCGCTCCCGACTACAGCATTTGATACTGTGCCGGAATTTTCACGCCGAAGCGCCACGAGCAATTGCGAGTGAAGGACTTGCCCAAGGTCCGTACGCAGCGGCTAGAGTGGGATTCGAACCTGCAACCCTCCGGTCACAAGGCGCCGAACTTACCACTGAGCCACCACGCCCCACAATATCAGCAGCAATAATAGCTGTAGCAGTAGCAGCAGTAGCAACAGTACTGACTAATAGCAGCAGTATAGCATCAGCAGTTATAGCAGCAGTAGCAGCATCAGTAGCAGCAGTAGCAACAATAGAAGCAACAATAAAAGTAGCAGCAGCACAAACAATCAGTAGTAGCAGATCCGGATCGTGGAACCATCGATGCCATGTAACCAAAATCAATTTGTACGGCGACCGTTGGGAATCTGTCGTAAGGACGCGTTGAGCAGTTCAGAAGTCGGTCAAGTATGTAGAACGGATTTGGGCAGAAAAACGAAGGATAAAACAAACTCGTTGTGACAGCATCCTGCAGTTTCGACTGCAATAGGGATGAAATGGTATCATCGCGAGATAGCTTTTTCATGGGCAACTTTTTCCGTTGCCAAATCTGCGTTTTGCGATGCTATATTCTCGGATGATGCTGCGACTGCGTCTGGCACGTGACATCTCAGAACAAGTAGCGCCCTCTGGCCCAATATATTACGTTGACCCCATCAGGCCTTTCTCGACAGATCTGGAGAGGTGGTTGGGCTTGTTCATGGCTAGTATTTTGACGGTTTTGAAAGCCTGTCAAATCATAATATTATCATTGACCAATGACCATGTCATATCGCTGCTGCCTCTGTAATCCTTTGATTCATTCGATTCCTTGACAGTCATCGGGCTTCACTGTCCATTATCATATTTGCATTTGTGCGGTTTCATAACATAATCTCCAATGTATTTTGAATCGCGAGCGATCATTTCTGCTTGGGCGAAACATAAAGATAAACACGAAGGTCTTTTCGCACAGCATCCAATAACCAACAACCTTAGTGGCTATTGACCTGCTTACGGCTTGGTTCTTGTGCTCCAGCTGCTGAAGCCTCGTGCATTAGACACCGGCGCAATAGAAGTTACTAATTACAATTACAATTAATGGCCACAACCTGAACATATATACAGAATGTAGATGCTGTCAACAGATTTCGTTCTCTCTGGATCCGTGTGAGGAACAAACTTCCTGTGTCAATGCCTTGCTTCTATATCGTCAACTTACGTCATGGGCCATACAGTCAGGCCATCTTCTTTATCTCGGGGAGGAGGAAAAGCAGTTCCTTTTCCAGGCAGTGAACTAGCAAAGGAAAAATCGCCAAGTCTTGGACTTGTCGAATTGCTAAAATTGTTAAACCATAAAAGTGACAAATATTCTTGAAAATTTTGTATTCTCTGTGATGACTTAATCATAATGTTGACAGTCGTCACAAAAGACACAATGTAGTAAGCTGTGTACAAATTATGAAACCAGGCTGCTGCAGGCTATTTGTTTTGCAGAGTGAGAAGGACTTGGGTTCTGCCACCTGCTGCCAGCGCTTACCGTTAAGAAGACAACGCAGATAGCTATTTACAACAGCCTAAGCCAACGCTTTTGATGTCGCATAGTTACAGGAATTGAGCACAGGTTTGACGAAATCTTTACCCTTTGTGCACCTATCTAAACTGCATGCATTTGATATGATATTATTCTTACGGGACAGGGTACATTGCAGTAGTGTGAATTACAGTATGTAGCATTTACTTAAGTATATTATACTGTTCGCTAACTTTACTATGTGATATTTGTGTGCAACTATGGTTAACTCGCCAAAAAAAACACTGGTATAAATGTATTGGCGTTTCCAATACATTTATTATGAAGTAATGGTATTGGTATAGGCAATACATAAATATTTGTTAAATAGGCCTATTGTTAACAGAACTGATGAATAGCTACGAACGTTTATACATATTGTACATATACATTGTATACGAGTGTATCCCGGATGAGTATTAGTTGTGTATACATTATATAATGTGTTTCTTAAGTATATATATATATATGCAAGTATATATACACATCACGTTAATACTGGACAGGTGACGGCTAGAAGCAATTTGCAGAGTCTATAATACTGAGTCAAGACAGGAATCCGTCTATGAACCAATATTTCGAATGATACATAGAATGACAGACCGTCCTCCGATGAAGACCTAAACACTCGGCCGCCAGTCTATGCACGGACTAACGACTAAAGGGAGCTGGGCGCCACAGGGCGTAAACTGCAGATAATTTATACAGGTATACATCGACAGCCGGTACATACTCCGTGAAAGGGTGCGATGCAAACGACGTTGACCCGGCGCCTCTATAGGCAGAAGTTTATTGGCTGGTATCGATTCTGCCGACCCTCGTTCGACAAGACGCGGAGTAATCTGGGGACTCGGCGGAGATCAGTGACGCCGTAATAAAAGCCTGCGCAGCCTCGGGGGCAAAAAGTCCTCCGGGAGCATCCGAGAAATGAATGGCTCGAACCGAGTTTAAGCGCCGCTTAAATTAATTGACGACCTCCTCATCGTAGTCAGGGAATTCGGAAGCTTTAGTGCCGCTTTCAAGGGATGTCATATGGGTCATATGATGCTATCAGCTGACATAATCGATCATTTAGATAGCGCTATTTAAAGGAAAGTAATCAGCTCTTAGAGACTGCGACTCAGTGGAAGAACGACCAATTGCCTCTACCACCTCGAAGCTTTGCTTAGCCAATGCATGCGTATACCACGTGTGTGCATACGCGTGATGTGTGCATAGGGATGTTAAATGCAGTGTTTTCACAAGGCACCCGTGGTTCGAGCCATTCATTTCTCGAATGCTCCCGAAAAACTCCCCCCCCCCCCGCTATCATTCGCAGGCTTTTATTATGGCGTAACTGATCTGTGCCGAGCCCCTAGATTACCCCGCGTGAACCTGCTCTAGGGGTGCCGCGCATGGCTGGCAGAATGAGTAAAAATGTGAACAGCTAGCCTACTGATTATCACTACATCTGTTTTTTAACGCTTAAAGTCGTGTAAAAATATTCACTATAAGAAGCGTTGCTCGTCATTGAAATTTTAAAAAAGTAGCTGCAATAAAAGTGAATGAATTTAAGGCCAAGTGACGTTTAGTAAGGATGCTTTGCACTGAAAAATGTCGAGAATCACTGGTTTAATACAATATGATGTACTATATTTACATACATAGGCCTACATATTTGTATGTATACATGTATGCATATATGCCCTCTCTGTAGGCATTTACTATGAGCTACAACCTGTAGGCCTATATTATAAGTTAAGGGTTTTCCGTGCTTCCTACCTATATACTACCTCTACCATCTGGCGAAGGTATCATGCAGGCAACATTATAATTTTAAATTTTTACCACATCTGCAGTGGAAGAACACATGCACTGCCTGCATTATTCCTATAGCTCATATTGTAGGCCTACATGACAGGATGTTGGCAGGTGTCATTCTCTATAGCCTATTCAACAGTTTTGCGATTAAACCGAATGTCAAGACGAAAATGATCTCAAAGCGACGTTTCTGGTTAGGAAAATAATTTAGCGATATATTTCAGAACGAATAAATCGATATTATTTCGATCGTAATTGAGTGAAAGGAGATTTTTATATAACGTGACAAATCCGAAGACGTTCGCTGCAATACATTCGCGACAAGACATCGCTATAGTGACGATGTTCCCAAATGGTAAACGATGAGAGGAATGGAAATTGAAATATTTAAAGTGACAACACACGCACAACGATTTCGTGTCGATTCCGCCATAAAACGTCGAGATACAGAGAAAAGAGGCATTTTCAGGATGATCGAGGAAGGAATCAACCATGCAGCCTGTAGTATCTTGCGAGCATGTATAATTTGTCATATATATACGTCGTATATGTACTGTAGTATCTTGTAGTATCTTGAATATAATATATAGGTGCGGCTGGAACGAGAAGAGAACAGTTCGAGATAAGGCATTACTGTGCATTTTGGTAGGTTGGTTTTAACGAATAGCGGAATGAATTAAGAATAATATAAAACGCTATAAAAGATTACACAGCCTTCTGCATGGTCGCCTCTCCATCCGATTGGCTGCACGTGGTTTCCTTGTTATCCTTCGGGCTACGTTGTCCATTTACCCAGCACAGCTTTGATATTGTTGGCCATGTATCTTGGAATAGTCTTCCTTTTAAATTCGAAGTGAGCTAATCAGTCTGTCACCTTTCTTGTTACGCAAGGGGGAATGGAGTCTGTTCCGTTTGATCGTGGCTTCTCTCTTCTTGGTCGGGAGTGCTACTGGTGAGCTATTTCTTGAAGTTGCGCTTTACAAGTTGTCAGCTATGTTGTGTTATGTTACAGTCCAATAGAGAAAAATAAAAACGTAAAGCTTCCAATATTTTATGAGGAACGTAGGCCTAGCATTTTTATGAGGAACGTAGCATATGCTCTCATTTCCTTCATTCGACCTTAAGCTGGCAGTAAACGAATTTCAAGGTTCTGGACATTGGGTCAGTGAATCACAAGTGGGGCACTATAATTGTTAATTTTTTAAATGCAAAATCTTTATGCAATGTTGGTGTTTTAATATAACGTCTGTGTGTGAACTGTAATTTGACAATGCCCTACTTATTGCATTGAATTTCTCATTTTTCCGCAAAATGCGGCCCAAACTTCTACCTCGTTTATCTTGGAATTTTGGAAAATGGAGATACGCCAAGATAATTCTCAGGCGACGTTGTGTCAACTTCTGAACTTTGAGAGGAGGACAACATCAAGTACAGTTGTGTCGAGAGTTTACTTCCCAGCTTGCTCTGCTATGAAATCATTCTGTTGCACGTATGTGCCAACAACTTGCCCAGGTCGTCCACCAAGGACGTCCGCAAGAGACGGGGAACGAGGATCACCCAGATAAAGACAAGGGTCTGGTTTAATGCAAATCAATGTATAGACGACCGAATCAAACTGTGGCACGTGCAGTTATTTCAGAATAGCCTCTGTCTTAAACTCAGAATTCAATCAGCCTGTGCAGTAACTGTGCTTTGTTTGAGCTTATTCGATCTGCTTCGATCCGTTTTCTGGAGAACGGAGGTATCAAATGATGCCACTCCGTAGAACAATTGGCAAGATCAATATATCGTATCCTAAATCTAGGTCTTAGTACTCCGTTGGAGGTTGGAGGGGATGAGTAGGGTATACTGTAAAATGCGGAAAAGAGGGAAGGGTCAAATGTTTGGAAGGGACATCATGCATGCATGTATATTAACAGTGTTTTTTCTGGAAAAAAGGTTACGGAACGGAACAATAGGTTCCGGAACGGAATAATTATATGCGGGCTAAAATCCCGAGAAAAACGGGAATTGGGGTTGGGAGGGGTCTCAATAAACACTGAAAACAGTTCAAAACACTGAAATTAATTAAAATAACTAAATTATAGTGTTTTTTATTAAAAATAAATAAATTGTTTTTTCAGTACCTGAAAAAAGGTGCCGGAACGCCTTTCCGGCTGAAAAAAGCACTGTATATTAATATGTCTGTCTTCAGTCTGTCCGTCCGTGTCTGTCTGTCTGTCTGTCTGTCTGTCTGTCTGTCTGTCTGTCTGTCTGTCTGTCTGTCTGTCTGTCTGTCTGTCTGTCTGTCTGTCTGTCTGTCTGTCCCGTCGAGATTCTTCTATTGTAAAAAGCTGGTGCCCTGCGCTTATAGCTTTAGAGTAGGCTAACGCTATAGAAATTTGGAGTGCATACGATTACGGTTAATATGTGTTTGGCCCGCAAGTTACAACTATACCCTCCCGAGTAGATAACCTTGAAGGGGCGCTATATAAAACCTCTGTTACTATATACAGCTAGACTGCAGATCCCTTTTTAAATATTATAACCGACATGGCACAGTATTATGATATTCATAGTTTAATAGTTTAACGAATAAAGCACCAATATTCCTTCGTGCAGTAATAATTGGTTGTTCCGTAGACACGTCTTTAGCCATTTTGCCATTTAGCCATTTAGTCTTATCACACGACGATCGATACCGTCAAGGGCGTTTGCCAATTAAAGACACTCTCCTATAATATATGTATATATATAAATATATAGATATAGTGTAATGTCCGATAGAAAAACGATATATATATATATATATACATATACATATATATAAGCATATACGACTACACATGCATGTAATGCCATGTATAGACTGAGTTCAATAGTCTATATAAAGTATGTATATATTCACAGTATACCATAGCCTATGGATTAGAGTATTTGTATATATATATATATATATATATATATATATGTGCGTGTGTGTGTGTGTGTGTGTGTGTGTGTGTGTGTGTGTGTGTGTGTGTGTGTGTGTGTGTGTGTGTGTGTGTGTGTGTGTGTGTGTGTGTGTGTGTGTGTGTGTGTGTGTGTGTGTGTGTGTGTGTGTGTGTGTGTGTGTGTGTGTGTGTGTGTGTGTGTGTGTGTGTGTGTGTGTGTGTGTGTGTGTGTGTGTGTGTGTGTGTGTGTGTGTGTGTGTGTGTGTGTGTGTGTGTGTGTGTGTGTGTGTGTGTGTGGTTCCAAAGCGCTATGGGGCAAAGCCTTTTTCTGCCGATTTTAGATATTCCGAAGTAATGAGTATTTTTGTTGAGATTTAAGCCGTTGGGTCTCAAAGACAACATATATAAATATATGTATATACACATATATATGCACATATATATATATATATATATATATATATATATATATATATATATATATATATCCGTGTTTTCGGAGATATTTTGCGCCCGATTCTCCTTTAATTATTGTGCTTATCAAGTCAACCACGTGGATGCTACTTTTGCTTTTGTATGGCTGCATTAAAGCCATTGGTCGTCACAGCGTGGCCGCCGCCATGTTTCTGGATCGACTAATAACCAGGCGCCCTAGTTTTAATCCACGAGCATCACCCATAAGGCCGCAGATGCGTATGGCAATCAATATTCCAGCAACGCGCCATCTTTTTGCCAAGAATCTGAAGGCATTGGCGTCATAAAAATTCGTTTTTTCTATCGGACATTACACTTCGATTTTAGCATCTCAGCGAGTAACTAACTGCTAGCCATTTGTAGTTAACTTAGTTAACCATTCTTAGTTAATCTGGTTAACTAACCATTCTTAGAACCATAGGCGTAATTTGTTGGGGGGTGTCGAGGGGTACCCGTACCCCGACTTCTTGGACTGGGGTATACCGTACCCCCACCCCAGTTTTTTTAACAATGCCAATTAATATTTTATCATTGTGCCTTCCCAGAGATCGCAGTCTCACCCTTGCTTCGTGTATGTGAGAAATTGGTACCCCCACTTTTTAGACCAAAGTTACGCCTCTGCTTAGAACCGTTTATCATGGAGAAGCGAGCGTCTGGAGAGGCGCTGAAACGACCTGATTTAGACGGACCGTTTTGGGGCTTCACCCGACTGACAGGAACTTCTGGCTTTACTAACTGCGTACTTGTAAACTGTCTTACATTAATCAAAGGCTACTTACTTACTTACTTACTTTTTCTTTTCACGCTGTGTCAGTCTTTCTGATTTTTCTATGGCACCTTGTCAGGGTTTAATCTAATCTCAACTAAGAATTCCTATAGCGCCACGATAAACAGAAGTATTCATTGGTGATCGCTGTTTAGCAAAATCAATGAGTAAAATTTTTGTAGTATAGGAGACCAAGGTATTAGTATAGTTCTGCTGTTATACGCATTTTAACTTCCTTGTGTTCGTTGACTGACCCTGTGTCCTGTTTGGTAATAACTTGGCTTGATGAATTGTTTGGTTCCTCAGTGAGGTTTTGTCAAATGTCTGGCATCTGATCCTCAAATTGTTGCTTATTGTCAGATGCCAATTGTCAGTTGTCAATTTGTCAAATTGTCAAAATACAATTGTGTGTGACTATCATGTCGCACTTTTACACACACACATATATTGTTTGTGTGTGCGCTTGTGTGTATGTATGTATGTATGTATGCGTGTGTGTGTATGTGTGTGTGTGTGAGTGTGTTTGTTTAGCCGATGATACACGTATGTGCGATTCATGATGCTACATGTGCGTGAGTGTCCGTGTAGGAGTCTGTGTGTGTGTGTGTGTGTGTGTGTGTGTGTGTGGGTGTGGGGGTGGGTGTGGGTGTGTGTGTGTGTATTGGAAATTGTGTGATCGATGGCTTTGTTTAATGCTGGCAGCGGTCTGTGTATGTTTGGATCTAGCCCCTCGGAGCCAGTAGCTTATTGGATCTGCGGAGTTCATATATATGTATATATACTTATATATATATAGTTATATATATATACTTTTATATATATATATAAGTATGGTTCCTCATCGGTGCTGACATGACTACTGATGCTGATGCTATTCCGGCTGCTGCTTCTGCTGCTGATTCTGGTGTTTAATCCACGCTCCACCGATCACTACAACTTAGGAAATGGCTTCGAGATGATTTGGCTAAATCAGCAGACGCTTGGACGGCGCAAAAGACTCAACCGCATTGGGTCCGATAAGAAGCTCTTCCCTGCAGTCATTAGAAGACAATGGCGTCGGAAACATAACAATGAGATGAAAGAACTTCTATAGACGAGGTGGCGTGATCAGGAGTCAAAAGATAAGCTGTCGGTAATTTATTTCAGATGGTTTTTCTGCAGCTGATATCAAGATGAGGCTTCGTCTAAGGAGATGTTTATAGACACCTATCGAGATTTCTTTGACCCTTTGGCACCGAGAACAAGCAACTGCTGCACTGTCTGGTATTCCCGACAGCAACATAGCTCAGCTCACTGCGCATGTCTCTCTGTCTCTGTCTCTGTATGCGTGTGTGTACATGTATAAATGCATACAATCATGTATGTATATTTCTTTTTGGATCTGAATATTTGTGCAGGCGCATTTGTATGTGTGTGTGTGTGTGTGTGTGTGTGTGTGTGTGTGAGTGTGTGTGAGTGTGAGTGACACTGTGTGTGTGACACTGTGTGTGTGACACTGTGTGTGACACTGTGTGTGTGTGACACTGTGTGTGTGTTTGTCGTAGGTGTTCGTGTATGTATGTGTGCGTGTGCATGCATGCGTGTGTGTGCGTGTAGGTGTGTGTTTGTGCGTGTGTGTGCGTGCGTGTAGCTGTGTGCGTGTGTGTGTGTGTGTGTGTGTGTGTGTGTGTGTGTGTGTGTGTGTGTGTGTGTGTGTGTGTGTGTGTGTGTGTGTGTGTGTGTGTGTGTGTGTGTGTGTGTGTGTGTGTGTGTGTGTGTGTGTGTGTGTGTGTGTGTGTGTGTGTGTGTGTGTGTGTGTGTGTGTGTGTGTGTGTGTGTGTGTGTGTGTGTGTGTTTGCGTGTGTGGTTTATAACGTTTTTCAATTTCTTCTTATCCGTCCACATGCGATAATGCCATTTCGTTGAAGATATTCTTAAGGCGGGAGCTATAATTGGTGCGGGTGGAGGGGGTCGGCGAGAGCATCAAGGCCTCTGCATCTGTATCAGAGGCTGAGAAGGAAGGCAGTCAGCCGACCCTCGAAGCATCGACGCTGTTACTGGTCTCTACGCATGACAGAAGCCAACGATTCGACGGTCGACTTATTACAGGCCTTGAGGATGATCCGTTGAAATCGGTCATCCGTGACCTCATCTTCCCCTTTTTTTATAAATGTCTGTCCGTCTGTCTGTCTGTCTGTCTGTCTGTCTGAATGAATGAATGATTGGCTCATTCATACCACTCCGTCTGGAGATAAATTCTTATGGCGTCGTTTGAAATTCGTTGCAACTTACCTCAGGTTCAAAAAGGGTGATAACAATAATAATGAATATGAAATGATCCATTCAGTCAGTCAGTTAAACAGTCAGTCAGTCAGTCAGTCAGTCAGTCAGTCAGTCAGTCAGTCAGTCAGTCAGTCAGTCAGTCAGTCAGTCAGTCAGTCAGTCAGTCAGTCAGTCAGTCAGTCAGTCAGTCAGTCAGTCAGTCAGTCAGTCAGTCAGTCAGTCAGTCAGTCAGTCAGTCAGTAAATCAGTCAGTCAGTAAATCTGTCTGTCTGTCTGTCAGCAAATCAGGCAGTTATTCAGTTAATCAGTCAGTCAGTCAGTCAGTCATTCATCCAGCGAATAACTAAACGGTATTTAGGCAGACTAATCTTCTGATTGTTAACCTGATAAAGGCTTCGTTTAGATACGCCATCGGTTGATAAGGCATCACATTATATACCTACTTTAGGAATTGCTAATTAACAACGAAAACAATAAACGGTAAGTCAATATTAACACCAGCTGATGGAACACATGGTCAGACGAATGAATGGTCGCGCAGTTCGACGGAATCCATCATGATGTCACAATAAACCGCAAACGTCGGATCATAATAGGTAGGTATACGATCTTGTGAACCAAGTTCGTCCTCGCTTGATTAATTTCCATCTCGATATAATCAATACCGACTGGCGGTTCAACTGGCGACTGTTTACAAGGACGCAGCATGGTTCAAATTTGCAAAACAAATCCAGCCGTTAGATCGATCACAGGGTTTTCTTGTCGGTACAGCGAACTGAATGCACGTTGTAACCGCAATTATTCGCTTATCGTGAAGGTTGATCCGTTGGAAAACTGTTTGAACGCCGGTGGTATTCGGTACTTTATTTGCTCATGTTGAAGGGAACTACTTTGGAAGGTTTTCTGAACCAGGCTGGTTGTATTTGGTGGGCCTAGCCGATATGTTTCTTGTGTTGAAGTTTAGTACTGTGGATAAATTGTCGGAAAGTACGGCAATTTTTTTATGTTGAAGGTTCACACATTGAATAAATTTTCTGCATGTAGATGGTGCATAGGCGTCCGGAGGGGAAAGGGGGCATTTGCCTCCCGGATTTTGAAAATTGTCTCGTTTTCTGTGTTCATGAATAGCTAATCTATGCAAACATGTCATTTTGCCCCTAAAAATATTTTGGCCCCCCTAGAAAATGTTTTGCTCCTGGAAAAATTCCTGCATGGTGTACGATGGTCTTTTAAATAAATTTAAAAACTATTAATAATTACATAAAAACTATATTTTTGCCAATCTGAGGCCTCTTCTCTATCTGAGGCGCGGCCATATGTCCCTCTGCTACTCCTTTTTCTCTCTAAGCTTGATCCTCAGTGCATAGAGTGCATACAGTTAATGCGTGATTGCCTGATTAACATCAAAACCCTGAAAATTCTCTCGCCTCTTCTGTGCACACTATGTTAGTTCCTGTAAGTCTTCTTCATTTTTTCTTCTTTGCTTTTAATTTCGTTCTTATTTCTTGTTCTTCTTCTTTTTGGTCTTCTTCTTTTGTTCTTCTTTTTGTTCCTCTTTCTTTAGTTCTTCTTCTCTTGTAGTCATTCTTCCTCTTTTTTTCTTCTTCTTCATCTACTACTACTACTGCTTCTTCGCATTTTTCTTCTTCGCATATTTCTTCTTCTTTGCGTCCTTTTTCTTCTTCATCATCTTCTTGTGTTTCTTCCTTTCTTCTTCCTATGCCTTCTTCTTCTTTCTTCTTCGAACGACATCTGCCAAATCATCCGCTCTCGAGCAATTCCAGTTGGAGACAAAGGTCGACTGATCTTCCCAGAATTACTCGCTCGTTCACCCAACCTCTGACAGATTTATTTCCAACACCAGCGGGATGCAGAAGAGACCGGCAGAGGATAATTAATTCTCAGGTAAAGCTCTCCTAATTAGAACTAAATCAGCGGGTCGACAACATCTACTCACGAGGCTCATACGAAGCAGGATGAGAAAAAATCAGAGACGGATACAGACAGACACATACAGACACGGACAGAGAAAGATACTGAGAGACAGACACAGGCTGAGACACAGACATAAACTGGAGGATAACAAAAGAAAGAGAGAGAAAAGAGAACGGAGAACCAGAAAGAGTCAAACAGAGAGAGAAAGTAAAGACGAAACAGACAGACAGAAAAAAGACAGAGACAAAGAGTTAGACAACCGCAAAGACAGAGAGACAGACAGAGAAAGAAAGACAGATTCACACAGAGATAAAGCCAACCAGAGAGACAGATGGAGGGAAAGAGACAGAAACGGATAAAAAGGTATTCCCACAGCTGACCATGTCCGTGGTAGGTGCATAATCGCACGAGTATACTACCAAGATTCCTGACTCGAGGCTCTTGGCAACAGATGATGTGTTGCTGGAATCTTGATGAAGAATAAGAAGAGGATGAGGAGGAGGAGGAGGAGGAGGAGGAGGAGGAGCAGGAGCAGGAGGAGAAGAAGAAGAAGAAGAAGAAGAAGAAGAAGAAGAAGAAGAAGAAAATCAGTCCCTTAAGCTAGGCAGCCATGAGTATGAAGTGTTAGCGAATTCATTTTCTAAGCCTCGGCATATAGGAAGGCGAGTGGCCAGTCCGCTCCCTCGCCGTCTCATCTTCCCACCGACAGTGTACGGTCAGTGTACTCATTATAGCGGAGTTTGCTGAAATCTTGAATCTTCTATTTCTCCAGTCTCACAGGAGAAGCATGTGGAGATCTCAGACAGTTCCTTGTTAGTTGTTACCAAAAACATGGCGGCGACCGCGCGGTGATGATGGTAAGGTAGGCATTAGTAAAATCATCCGAACACGAATAAATTCCAAGCATTACAGAATTGACCGTAATAATTATACCCACACTCCCACAGACATTTGCGAACAAACGGTTGAAAACCCAACAAAAGTACAAAATATTTCCCAAAGAAATATGGCGGCGACCGGATGAACCACGAGCAAGAAACCAATCATCGGTATATATTATCTCAGATTCAGATTAAATAGCGGACAACTTAATATTTCATCGGTTCAATTCTTTTACGTCTAAACATCATTTCACTGGAATTTAATAAAGGCTTCGATCGGTCGAAATCCATACAGTACCAGAGAAGAGAAACGTTGAAGGACGCATGCACGCGTCTTTGGATAAAATGAAGAATTTCATGTATATGTACGCAATACATACCGGTATATACATATATCAATTTATACTCTTATACATGTGTATTTTTGATATATTATATATCGATTGCTCAAATATTAAGTATATAATTATACACGAAATTCTTCAATATTTCATATGCATATATAGGCCTATATGGAATAGATAGAAGTTATTTATTGGTAATAATAGAAAAATCTTTACGTTGTAACAGTTCAAAGGTAAATTTAATCATGTTTATGCATGAGAGCGGTTAGAGAGGACATGACGGGGAAACTATTTATGGGGTGGAATCCAAATTATACAAGGATTATCTTCCTTTAAGGATTATCCATACGTCTCTTCGTTCGAAAGCGATGAAAATTGTAAATGGGTTGTGTGCAGATTTGTGATGATAAGCACGCCTCACCAATCCATCCAACCAGTCATGCTAGGAATGCAGGTTCAATACTGTTTCCCTTGGTCTGGAAGTCAACAAGAAACCAATATGTCCAGCAAAGGCATAACTTAGCCCCACAAATTGGTGGTGATCAATCCTCTCCTCTCTCCCCTTCCTTCCCTGCCATCCTTCCAACCTCCCCTTCCCCGTTATCTTTGTCAACACCTTAATGTCTCTCGCAGATAACGTCATCAATTTATGCAGCCTTCAACAATAAGTCAGCAAGCTAGCGTGAAGCATTGCGATAATTAAGTATGCAAGAATACAATGCCGTTAATTGTCGATGTTTGAGCTTGCTTCAAACCAAAATAACCCTAAAATGAAATAACGGAAAAAATATTTGATCAAAGCGGTGAAGATTATCGCCACCACTTTTTAAATTGGCTGTGTCCGGACACCACCATCACAATACAAAGTTACGACTACGACGTCCACTTGGCTTATATACGCAGAACTCGGACTTGGAGTCTCCCAGAACCATTTTCTAATTTTTTCTTCCGTAGGATGTTACAGTGTCTCAGGGAATTGTCCTCCAGGTTCTTTGGATCCCATTTCCCGCAAAGGTTTCAACACGTTACACATTATCAGTCGATTTTAACCTCAAAGCGACCATATATTGATGCCCTGAGCATGCACTGTTGGGCAGCGGTGTTGACAGATTAGAGCTGAAGAGATTACTTTAGACTAGACTAACTTGATTAGAATAGACTAGAATACAATACAATACATAAATAGATGACATCAGATGCCAAGCCACATTCATTAATTTGGAGCATTTATATAGCGCCTATCCCAGAAACCCACTGAGAGGCGTTCGCAGCCCTGCAGCACCGGCGGTAAAGAACAGTTTTCAAATGTGTGTTGAAAGTTCACACATGTTTGGTGTTACGGGTCAAAAGAAATTACCATCAGATTACAGAAGCTACTATAGGTAGAAAAAATGTCTATAGCAGTTGCATGTGTCTTTGTCACTGGTTTATGGCATGAGCATATGTATGTCTACAAGGGCGGTCAGACGCAGCCAGATGTGCCTAGTGTAGATGTCCTTTAAATATAGGTACATACATATACATACACAAATACATACATACATACATACATATACACATACACACAGCCATATGTTCAGCTTTCTAGTAGTTTCAGTTTAAGGATACTGTGTGATAACAAAGATCATTAGCGTCGCCCTCCTCATTCATCCAGGCTTGCGACTGGCACTGCCAGAGTACGAACAGTGCATGCATGGCGGAGTTTTCAGCCTTCTAATTTGGTTCTACCTTCAAATGGGCTTACTGTCTTAATTGGTTCAGTAAAACACAGTTTTAACCCATTTATTTCACACCGTTAACCTAAAGTTGCACTTTTTAGATAGCCATGCAAGCAGCGCTTTGGGGAGATCCATGAAGTGCGCTACATAAATGTATAAATGTATATATATATATATATATATATATATATCGGTGGCGTCTTTTTTTCTCCAGCGTGCCATGCATCATGAAGGAACGTCTGTATTGTAGTTACTGGTTAAACGTGTCACAACCCATAAACATTTACAGTGTATGCAGTGACGGTTCTAGGGTTTGGACAGTGGGGGGGGGGCTGAAAAGTCAGTTGATCTAATGAGAATTAAGCATTAGGAGATTAGGAGGCTTTGTTACCAACAAACATTGTAGGCAACGTATGGCTAATTAAACGTTAAAATGGGAGGGTCCGGGGGGGCTAAAATGTGTATAGGGGTTACAGCCCCCTAATCTCACAGTAAAACCGTCACTGAGTGTATGTACTCTGGTACAAATGATCGTCTGGTGTGTTTAGTTGTTTAGAAATGCAGATTAATGTGTGACGTGCACAGTAAACGCAGCTGTGTTTATAATACGTCGTCTAGTAGGTGTGAGTGTTGTTTCGTTGTCTGACAAGTCTCTCCATCTATGAAAGAGAGACAGACAAACAGACAGACAGAGAGACAGACAGAGACAAACAGACAGACAGAGAACTATCATTCCGGCGGAAAAACAACGGAGAGCGTGGAATAAACAACGCAATTTAGGTTCAACGTCTCTCTATATTGGTCGCTGGGATTAATCCGAAACTATCTGACAATACATCATTCACAATTTCACATGCAAGACACACACGAGCGCGACACATACATACATACATAATATATACGTATATATGTATATATATATATGTATATATATATATATATATATATATATATATATATATATATATATATATATATATATATATATATATATATATATATGCCTATACATGTATCGGAGCGCCTTAGGCGCGACTGTTGAGGCGGGGACCGGGGAACACTTTTGAATTCAAAAAATTTTGTTCGCGCTCGCGATCGAAAACATTTTGAAACCAGTTTTGTGCATGAAATCATAAGCATAGCTACACTGAGGCAGAGGGGGTAGTTGCCTCCTCTTGCTTCTTTAGATTTTAAAACTTTTCCGTGGGTTATAGGCCTACCTCCGCACCCATACTACATCTGGATGTCTCCCGGAGTTTCCTCCTCTTGAACTTCAATGAATCAATCAATCAATTTTTTTATTGCAACGATATAACATACACAAGTTCAACATTGGTATGTTTTATCAATTGATATTATATACAGGCATGGACACGTTAGACTGTTGATTAATATATGGTCACTGTCTGTGTCTGGCAATATCACTGCACGAAATATGCGTTAATAAGCAGGGGGCATGCACTTTGTAACGGCTTTTAGATATATTTTCATCATATTTTATAATCACATGCAAACTGATTCAAAACTAAAACAATTTCCAAAGAGGATCAACTTGTCGAGTTTCATGCGTGGGTTGCGCTTTTCTTGTTTGATCTATGGCAATGTCTGATCCAAGATGTCACGATCCAAGATGTCACGTAATTATCTGGTCTCCAGAGAGCAACTGTGGGTCCATGTAGCAGTTTGAGCTACATCAAACCTGATACATTTGTAGTTTTTATTGTTGACCGCTCAGCAGAGGCGCGATGTTGTGTGACACTGGACACTTTGAACTGATCTGGTCAAAAAGAGGTTAAAAACATTTTCGCGCGTGAACGCGAAAAACTTTGCTGCCGTTTGGTGTTTCTTCAAAATTCGTAGGTAATTAAAACAGCGACGCGTTATAAATTCATAATCATTATTTCTGGCCATTGTAAATAATTGCCGGAACGCTAAGTAGAAAGCGTTCCGGCTGATTTGACAATAAGTACCGGAGCGCGCGCTCCTGCTAAATAATAAGTACCGAAGCGCCGCTCCGGACCGCTCCGGTTCGTCTACACCACTGGCTGTATCTTTAGTCACATAATATACATCTGCAAATTCAGGTGTAATAGAATATCATATTGTAATTGTGTCATATTCTTTGCGCTTTTGAGGAGTTCCCTAAAATGCGCTATATAAAGAGACCAGATCTAAGATGCGCTACACAAGTGTTCTGTTACATTACATTACATTACATAATGCTAAGGGGCTCGTGGGCCACTCGATTAAGAGGAAACTTGCCATGTATATTATGGTGTCTTTATTGTATAGTCTGTATCAAGTAATCTATATTACAAAAACGGTAACTCATGAAAATTATTGTATATCCGGTTCCACATTTAGCCACAGATGTCGCCCCGCTTCAATTTTTATGTCTGATATAAAATATGAAGTCTAAAATCACCAAAGGCAATTTTTACATCGCAAACATAATTATTCATCGAGTTTCCTTCATAAATGTAATTAACTGAATACATTTGTTATGTAAACAAGACGCGATTTTTCCTAGCTGCATGCCTGATTATCGTCATAAGACAAGTCCCGCGACGTGAAATATGGAGTTTCTGACCTGTGCATTAGAGGTCCTTGAGTATTATGTAGGAAAGTCTTGTTGTGGACTATGCGTGTTTGCGTAGAGGCGCCCTTAAAATATGCGCCACCTGGGGACGGAGGAGGAGACGCGGAAGAAGACTTTTGTGGCGCAATCAGAGGACAATAATTACTCATCGTATTTATAGCAGAGGACGACAAACACTGGAACAGGAACTGCATGATGCAGTTGCTGTAAACAACGGTTGCGCCCAATGCATATCAATGCTACTGCACAATTCTTTGGCCCACAAAATACAATACAGTACAAAAATACAATACAATATAATACAGTACAATACAACTCCGCACTTCTGGCGCAACTGATATATCAGAGTGTGTATGTAGGTATGTATGTGTATATATATATATATATATATATATATATATATATATATATATATATATATATATATATATATATATATATATATATATATATATATATATATATATATATTATATGGTGCAACACATTCCCTCACTAAATGTACAACACAATACAATACAATGGCCACAGCGCTTTTGTGATTTACTACCAAATGCGTTGTATTAAGTGTCCTCATACATACATACATACATACATACATACATACATACATACATACATGCATACTTACTTACCTACCGACAACATGCATACATACGTAGTATTACATACATACAACATACATACATACATACATACACACACATACATACATACATACATACATACATACATACATACATACATACATACATACATACATACATACATACATACATACATACATACATACATACATACATGCATACATTCATGCGTACACAAATATAAGGAAGTACAATACAATACAATGGCACATTGCATTTCTTCTACCTGTAATGACCAAAAGCACATACGACGTCGGAGTTGTTTGGCACAAAGAGTTAAGCGGACTGCATAGAAACAGTCAAAGGCGATTTCCTTTGGTCACGCATGGTCGAGTGCTCTCTGGGTATCCTCGTACGTCTTTCTAAATGTGTGGGTCACGGTAGCCGATTGGTTAACGAGCCTCCGCTGAGACGGCTATCACAATGCACAAGGCACCAGTCGATGGTAGCTTCATTTGTATCCGGGATGGATTCGTGTTGGAAGAAGCTAAAAGGGATGAAGTCTGGCGGTGTATAGACTTCGGCTCACGCTCGATTCTAGGTGTACATGTAGGTCGAAGGTATGTTATTTGAAAAAGACACTGCGTAATTCATTCTCTGACAGTCAATGCTAATGCTAATGTGCCTACTTTGAGCTCATAGAAGAGCTAACAGTTGCTATCAGTATCACAATGCGAGCATGGGCGTCCGCAAGAATTTTTTAGGGGGATATTTTTTAGAGGGGACACAATTTTATAGGGAGGCAAAATGACGTTTCTGCATAGACAAAAATTGGCATAAAAAATAAAAATAAATAATGATCAAGGACTTTACCTAAATAATTAAGTGGTTTTTTCGCATTGAAAATCGTGTTGGGACTGTTGTAATAATCATAATAATCAAGATATTTCTTTTTGTAAAATATTTGCAAAATTCAGGGGGCAAATACCTGGACGTCCACGAATGCGGGCCAGCTATGCGTCCAATGAACATAGATGTTCTGGTTAATTACTTAAAGCCTACTGAAGTACGTCAGTATGATCACAAGTAGACACGCAAGTTATTATCTATTGCCCGATTTGTTAGCGTGAGAATTAATTGAGTGTGTCGAGCAAACTTGTCAAGCTTCTTGCATGTATCGGGTTATTTGCAAGAAATAACCTCTTCTTGGAACCGGCCGCCTTGGTTTGTACGGCTTCAGAATATATCAAACAGCTCTGCATTCCAATATTGGGTCAGCCTAGTCGTTGACCGCTCCACTTCTGCCCCTGGGGCCTTCTTATCCCACGCTCCCCTACTACACTCTAGCAGGACACATTTTCTCCATTTTCTCCACTGGTCCATCTTTCTGGAACAGTCTTCCGGTGGATACTGCTTCAGTTAAAGCACAAGAAACAATTTAGATGCACCTTTTTACACAGTTTCGGGTGATCTTGTTTCAGTGCTTCGACAAGTAATTTTAATTATTTTAATTGTAATTATGATCAACTATGTAGCATCGTCTGTAGCAAGCTATTTCTACGATCCTTCACAATGTCAACTCTCAGAGAAAATGGCAAGAGTTACATAGAAAGTAATAATAATATATTCGTGTTCATTGACAAGCTCACCGACAAACCGCAGTAAACAACATTGAAACATATGACAGTACAATAATCAAAATCTTATAGAACACACATCTTGCCAGCCTGTTAGGCGCCCGCTCATTTTGCAGCTGCTTCCTAGGGTGTGGAAGGCTGAGTCGACCTATAGGGGCTTACGGATATCGAACCGCGTCTTTCAAGATCTTATGTTCTTCGAGCATTGATCTACAGTATAGTAGATTTTCAGCTTTTTTAAACACATCAAGACTTTTGCCCTTCTGAATAGGCGCAGGAAGACTGTTCCATGCACGCGGGCCAGCGACCTGAATTGCCCGATCGGCCATTTAGTCTTTGCTGCGGGGACTTGAAAGGCGCCATATAGGCCAAATGCTTAGTTACATGCGAACAATTAAGCTGTTTACAGTTCTGGATTGATTCGTAAGCATCGAATGCAGTTGGACCGGTTTTTCCTAGAAAACATGTCCAGTAATTGAAGATCAATATCTGCAAATGCATCTAAGCTAATTAGCCGGAACACTGAATGTACGCGTGCGGCTTCACAAAGGGGATTGGTTGTTGATATCCGCCCGGATAAATTGAAAGCACGGCAGAATCAGGCCAATGGAATGGCGCATTTACGCAAAGGCTTGATGCTGGCTACCTGCTAACTTATTTTCTTTCGTCTTTCAATCATTTTACCAATCTTTCTTTCTTCCTCAGTTCGCACATGTCTCTCTTATGCTTCCTTCGCTCCTTTTTTTATCTGTCTTTTGTTTCTTTCTATTTTCTTAGTCTCCTTCCTTCCCTTTTTCTTTTCTTCCTTTCTACATTCCTTGCTTTCTTTCTTCCTTTCATGCTCTCGTCTTTCTTTCTTTCTTTCTTTCTTTCTTTCTTCCTACTTTCCGTATTTCCTTCCTTTCCTCGTTTCTGCCTCCTTCCTTCTTTCCTTCTTTCTACGCGTCTTTATTTCTCTCTTCCTTCCATCCTTCTTTCTTTCCTTCCTTCCTTCCTTCCTTCCCTCCTTCCTTCCTTCCTCTTTTCTCACTATAACACATGCTTCCTCTTGACCTTCTCTAACCCCCTGCTTCGTCTTCCGCCTATACTGTAGCTCCTCTTCCATCTTACTTCATCTGTTTCTTCTTCTCCTATTTCTCCACTTCTTGTGACATCTTCCTCTTCTTCTTCCACTTCCTTGCTTCCTCCTTCGCCTCTCACTCCATCAGCACCTCCTTGTCCTCGTGGTCCACTTCCTTCTGTCTTCCTGTATATGACAGCAGTGACTGAGTGCTCGTATACTCGCGATTGATCGGCGCCTAATCACGCCTTCTTGAACCGTCGTCGGTCCATTCACGGACAGCGTAGTAATATTGTTTACGCCGGACTTCATTCCTTTTGTACTCTCGGCCAAGTGGACGCAATGTCCGTTGACATCGTGCCTTTTTATTCGAGTACCCGAACACTCGAATCCTGTGCACTACCACACAGGCACTGCCTGTCAATAGTAGACACTTATGTGGCCACAGGGCATAAAGTATTTGGTAGTAAAACACCCCCACGCACAGGCTTATATTTCCGACGTGTATGTAATGTACGCATAGTAACGGAGAGACAGAGAGGGACACATAGAGAGAACAGAGAATGTGATAGACAGACAGACATTCAGTCAGACGGACGGACAGGCAGACAAACAAACAAACATAGACAGAAAGACACAGGCAGACACAGAGACACACGGACAGACAGACAGACACAGATAGTTACGCATATTTAGCAAGCACTACTAAATATTTGTGTATTTGTGCTAATGTGTTCAAAATACATTGTCGCTGTCCATTCTCGATCAGATGATGTTGGATGAATCAAAGACAGGATGGGAAAATAAGATGCGATGGATGGAGTGGACAATGCACGGAAGTGACCACTGACCACTGACCACTGACCCTTCCTCCTACCTTTCCTTCCTTCCTCAGCAGCAGTAGCATCATCCGCCTTGGCAGATGGAGATGACGCTATGACCGAAATATGAAAGAGACGTTCTTTGTCTAACCTCTGCATCTCGATGGCATTGTCTCTGTGTGCATCTCTCCGTGTCGCTTTGCCTCGCT